>JAAGOE010000586.1:0-374178 GCA_013350335.1 Chimonanthus salicifolius | reverse complement strand
CGACTCCAGTCTGCAGCGACCCTTCCTCCACCTTCAGCTGCCGGATTTGATGCCGCTCAAAGTCGGATCCCTCAATCATGGCCGATCTCGGTACACTCCTTCGATCTCCCTCTTCTTTTACTTCTTCATTTTCCCTTATTCCTCCTCTTTCCCTATTTTCCTTCGTTTTCCTCTCTTTTCTCCCTCTTTCCCTCGGTTTCCCTAGTGGTTGAGTCAATTCAGCCGAGTCGGTGAGTTGACTCTGCCGAGTTTAGTTTCGGATCGGGTCCTTTGGCCCAGTTTTGGGGTTCGGCCCAAACCTGGTCTGGCCCTAGTTTGCCAATTAGGTCCGGCCAACTCTTCACGCCCAACTTTGGGCTTGGCCCTGCCCAGTTCGGCCCAACCTTCAGGCCCTGTCCGTCCAGGCCCAATTTTCAGGCTCCTAGTCTTAGGCCTGATTTTAGTTTTAGACCCAGCTTTCAGTTTCTGGCCCAGCTTGGGCTCGCCGCCGTTTTAGATCCATTTACAACCCATATTTGTTTTGGCCGTTTTAACCCATTACATATCCTGTGTTCCCCTTTTTCAACAGTTTGGAGCTTCATTCAACTCACGGACCCTTTTCTCTCACTTTGGATTTCAGCAATACACACACAGGTGAGGGGACTCACCACCGATTTCAGTATACACTTATGCATGCTACTCTTTATGAATGTTCTGTAGGAATGCGGCAATGAGATTCCCTGGTATTATGAGCCACTCGGCGAGGGAGCTGTTGATACCATTACCCCCATCAGGGTGGGTGTATTCGTACCCTTAACTCATAAGAGTATATATGAGTTGTTTTGAATTGATCTCATTATGGATGATGGCTTAATAATATGATTGGTTGAAATGTATGACAACATGCGATTGTTGCAACTGATGGTTAATCACTTGTTTTAGGATCACATACTGTAGATAGTAGATGATATTGCCACTATGCTTGCTTGGAACATGTTTGATTGATAACGTGTTTGGATGATGACATGCTAGTTATTTGATAGTTAGAGCGTATACATCGATGATGAATGTGCTATTCTGTATAACCACATTTTATTGTTTAATGATGTTAGCTGAATAACTTCGAGTGCCAATATGTTAGTCTACTAAAATAGCTATGCACATACTTATTATGATTCGTCATTACGTTTTGGTAACATGCCTATAAACAATTGTGCATGCATGTAACTAGTACTATGGATGTCAGTGGGGCATAAGTTACCAGGCACACTAGGAAACTAGAGACTCTCCTAGCCTATCAGGTAGTTGGGGTTGAAGGTTGTGTGAAGCCGCGCAGTGGAAGCGTGGTTGAGCATGGATTACCCAGTGTGGATCGTGGGTGGATGTACTTTCTAGTGTGGGTCAGTCTTACCCTTTGTGGCATTTTTAATGCGCTGTCGAGAGCGTTGGTCTGGCTTGGAGGGCGAGGTACCCTGGATCTCAGTTTGGGACAAGCAGTGAGGCAACGATGATGACCTAAGGGAAGTCCCTGAATTGAGTATTGATTCACTCAAGGTCGACTTAGAGGTTATTACAGACACGGTACCCGAGTGCGTGATGGCTGAGGTGCTCCCTGCTCATCGGTCGAGGGATGTGGGTGAGTGACAACTCCCGCTGGTATGGTTGTAATTCCCGGATGACCGAGTAGGCTGAGGAGGTACTCGCCTGCTCATTGGTCGAGGGATGGTGCGGTGAGGGACAACTCCCACTGGTATGGTTTGTGATTCCCAGACGACCGAGTAGGCTGAGGAGGTGCTCGCCTACTCATTGATCGAGGGATGGTGCGGTGAGAGACAGCTCCCGCTGGTATGGTTTGTTATTCTCGAACGACCGAGTAGGTTGAGGAGGTGCTCGACTGCTCATCGGTAGAGGGATGGTGAGGTGAGGGACAGCTCCCGCTGGTATGGTTTGTGATTCCCGGATGATTGAGTAGGCTGAGGATGTGCTCGCCTGCTCATTGGTTGAGGGATAGTGTGATGAGATGTTCCAGGTTAGGACACCTGTAGGGTGGGGACAACTTGCGGTGTGATGTGATGAGATATTCTGATGTGAATTTTAATTTACTCGCAAGCGTACAAACCAATTTATAGTATAGAGTATGAGTGCGAGGTCGTACCCAAGGGAAACCGACAAAATATATGTATGAAATAGAAAATGACATTATTAAAAATGTGATTTAAGGAAATAATTTTCTAAAACATTTAGTTATAATCTTAATTTAGAACAATAAATTGTTTTGATGAATTTTTGAGAAAAAGAAAAATAGATCAAGAATAAATAAATTGTTTACATAATCTACAATGGAATCGAGTCAAAAATCGAAGTGGCATGTTATCCTATTTAAAAATAATAAAATCATGGCCTAGACTATGAAATGTTCTGGAGTTATAAAATATAATTCAAATTTATTTTCTATTAAAATTTTAATTAGAATTTTTATGTCATTCATTAAATCAGATTTTTTTCAATTCAAGCCTTAGGCTTGAGCGGGTTTTAAACTTGTGTTTTCCCAAATCTAAAACAATTGTTCTTGATAAGAACCTTAGACTGGAAAGACGGCAAGTCCCACTGATCCTAATAAGGGTTCTACTTTCTTTGAAAAAATTATAAAATAATTTCTTACATAATGTCCATAAAAAGAATTAAAAATAAAATACAAATCATCACTATTAAATATTTTAATAACTGGGACCACCATAAATCTAAACAACTGCCATGAATTTTTTATTTAATAAATTGGAAATGAAATACAATCCTTTTGGACTTGACATAAAAATAAAAAAATAAATAACTTATAAGAAATTAAATATTTTTCTCTGTCTTTTTTTGTCCAACTTCAGTCTCTTCGACGTCTTGTCCGGTTCAACTTTCAATGAACCCACAGCCATTAATTTATAGGAGTCAGAAGAGATGAGATAAGGGACCCTTTAAATTCAGCCAAGATAAGAGACTCATTCAAATTTAAAATTTCTCTCTGTTGAGATCGGCTAACTCCTTCATCTCCTTATCTTTGTTCCTCTTTATCCCTCTCTTTCTTATCTTTCTTTCTTATCTCTCCTTGGATTCAAACTCTTTTATCATTATCCCTGTCTTTTATTCAAATCTACTATCTTTTATTTAAGTCCACTGTCTTTTTCAAATGCCAAATTTTGCAGATAAGACACCATCATTCAAACGAAATTCACTGGTCCAACTTGATTTTTTGGACTTGGATCCCATAGTTGGACTTTTATCTGGCCCGGAATACTTGTGGACTTTGGCTCATTGGCTTCCAATTGCAGACTTTGTCTTCAGGCTTCAGATTCGAACAGTGAGTCCATTTGTGTGTTTATAAATTTCTACCACCTTTACAATGTAACACAGTCTAAAAAATATTATTATAATTCAAACTCTCATATCGGATCTGAATAATAATAATTTACAATAATTCCAAATCAAATTAGGTGGTAAAAATTATAAACTTTCAAAAATAGGACTATAGCCCCACTTTTCTCCATTTTAATTCCTTTTTCTTTTATTCTCACAAATACACTGTAAAACTTAAAAACTCTATTAAACACATCTAATATTCACAAATCAAAGGCTAATTAATCCAAAATTAAAGGGTAAAATGGTAAGTTTCACTGCTTAACATGTTCCATGATAGGACACCTGTAGGGTGGGGACAATATGCGGTGTGAAGTGATGAGATGTTTCAGGCTAGGACACCTGTAGGGTGGGGACAACCTGCGGTGTGATGTGATGAGATATTCCAGGCTATGACACTTGTAGGATGGGGATAGCCTGCGGTGTGGTGTAAGATGATGTTCCAGACTATGACACTTACAAGGTGGGTACAATTTGAGGTATGATGTTCTAGTCTAGGATACCTATATGGTTGGGACAACCTATGGTGTGATGTGGTAGTGTGTTTACCTGCGGTTATGACTTTGTGGTTCATTGTTGAGACATGTGTTGTGGGTGTTGACTCACCAGGAATTTATGGGCGCCTAACCAGTGAGTTCGGCTGGCTCACTCGGTAGAAGACCTATAGAATTCCGTGAGGGGTGGATACACTAGTCGTGTGGAGACCAATGGATGAGGTCCAAGGTTATAGGCTTGACTATCGCAAGTGGTTAATGTAACATGCATGGTCGACTAACCATGGTTGACTTGGTCAACCATGGGTGAGTTCAATAGAGTTGAGTTGATGAATGAGTTCAAGTGGGATAAATAATGCGTGAGTTGGAAAGTGAATTCACATGAGTTGAGAATTTATTAATGTTGAGTTCAAGTGCGTGAGTTGGAAAATGAGTTCATTTGAGTTAAGGTGAGTTGAAAGGGAAGTTGAAGAGACTCCCATTTGAAGTGAGTCAAGTGCGAGATGGAGGGTTTCCATCTCAGAGGATGGAACCCAAGGTACCAACGTTGGGAGATGGAAAGGACTTCTTGGGCTTAAGCCAAGTGTCCCTTGGTTATGCCAAGGGACTCCTTGGTTAGACAAACATTAATGAGGGAAATGGAGAGGGTTGTGGGCTGATTTACAAAAAGGGCACACTCCACCCCTTTGGGCCGATTCCCTCTCTTGGAAACAAAGATTTTCATCTCTCTCCCTCTCTCTCTCTCTCTCCCTCTCTCAACTACACTTATGGCCGATCCTCTCTCCATTGAGAGGAAGAGATTTGCATCTCCTTTTCTCATCTCTCTCTCTCTCTCTCGCTCTCTCTCTCCCATTTTTGGCTCTAGACTTGGAGAAATCAGCAAAGAACAAGTAAGGAAGGAGAAGGACTGAGGAACAAGTTCAAATTAAAGAAAAACGAAGGAGACGCGGAAAAAATGTATGTAATGTTTAACAAGATAGGATTATAATGAAGAAAGAGACTAAAGAAACCATGGTTTTGGCCATGGAGTGGCCGAACCCATGAGTTTCATATATTGATTTGAAATAGTTGGCCAAAGTGTTATGGGCTATGGACTGTAAAAATCCATTCAAGGAATGGTTGAATGATTTAAAGAAACGGCAATGTAATGCTCGATTTATAGTATGAAACAAGATTGAAAGATTAATGGACAAGACCCTAGCCTTGGGTAGGGGGATGAAGTAGGAACATCAGGACTTATGTGAATAAGAATAACATGTTTTAAATTAATCAAGGAATGATTGAGGGTGATAACAGACAACTAAATATGGCACTGTCTAGGGGACGAGTTTTTATCGTCTGCGGACAGGTGTGGACTGTCCGCAGGACGGGTAACAGATGTGGACATGGTGTAGTCGGCGGACGGGTTGCACTATCTGTGGGACAGGTTTTATCGTCCGCGGACGGGTGTGGACTGTTCGTAGGACGGGTGACGGGTACTGGGTCACGGGTAACGGGTGACGGGTATCGAGTAACGGGTAACGGGTATTGGGTAACAGGTGACGGGTACCGGGTCACAGGTAACGGGTCACGGGTAACAGAGGAGGACCAGGTGTTGTGGGCACGGACTGACTGTGTTGTCTGCGGACGGGTTTCTATCATCCGCGGGACGAGTTTCGACTGTCTGCAGATGGGTTTCTATCGTCCGCAGGACGGGTAGCGGATAGTGATCTACTGAGTTCAGTAGGCTGAATTTTAAAGTGAAATTTTTTATATAATTTTTCCAGATTGTTTAAGTTTATCTGGATGAGGAAAGGATGATGGGAATTGAACGGGTAATTAAATTAACATATGTGTATGATGAATTCGTTAAGGTAACGGGATTTCACAAAAGAGTGTACGATTGGTTTTGACGTGATCATTGATCGATATCTACACGAATCAGCAAGGATAGTATACTGAAATTTGGTAGGATTCCTACCTTGTTGACACACTGTGGATTATATACATGTACTGTTTTTATTTCCATATTTGATGATGTACTTTGGGTATCAAATGATTATGTTTTTAAGAACTGAGTTTCAATGCTATTATGTACTTTGATATAAATGGCATCATTGCACTCATTACCTCATGCATGGCATGGGAGGGAACACAAGGGAGGAGTCCACGATCCATTCGGTGTTTACTGATAAACAAACGTGGGGAGGAATCCGCACTGATTCCGATTGACATACATGGAGAGATATATGATGTTTGGAATGTAAGAGGAGTCCACGCTCCATTTGGTGGGACCGATTAACATACGTGGGAAGAGATATGTGATGTTTGAAATTTAAGAGGAGTCCACGCTCCATTCGGTGGGGCCGATTAACATACGTGGGGAGGCATAACAGTGAATACTATGATGTGGCTTATTCATCAAGAAGATTAGCAATGTGATTTGTGATATGGTTGTTGGGTGAGAGATCATTGGCATATGACACCCATGGCATGGCATTAAATCAGCATGATTATGATATCTATTATCATACACTGTTTTTGGTTTTATCAGCATGATTAGATCTCTATTATCATGCACTATTTTTGGTATTATGTGACATTACATCAGCATGATTATGATCTCTATTATCATGCTTTGTTTTTGGGTATTATGTTTTACAAGTACGGTATGATGTTTTATATCTTGATGTTATACTAATCCTATGTGTATAACCCTACTCGGAATTCCTATTGGGCGCGTTGACTAACGCCCTACTTCTACCTTTAGATGATGGTATAGGGAATGGAAATGACGATGGAAATTAAAGGAGGCGAAGCTTAGGAGCTTGGGCAATTTATGATTATTAAACATTTATGATGATTTTGGACAATGTATTTGAGATAATTGCATTTTGGGATTGTAATAATTTATATTTATCTTGCTATGGTTTGATGTTACATTTGGATATTAAGTTCAGGTAATTTAATGGTGATTGACTTCCTTGCTAAATAATATTATGGATGGTATTTGTAATCATATAATAATTCCGCAAACATTAGTAATGCGTGTGAAATGTTTTAGTGGACTTGTCCATGCACATGTATTGATGGCCAATTAAGGGTCGGGTTTCGGAAGCTCGGACTTAGCTCGCGTCGTGGCGTCCTGCTCTCTCTCACTTTTTATTTAAAAAGAAAAAAATAGACTCTGATTTTCAGCGAGTGAAAAAGGGCGGGGCGTTTCCAAATTACCAAAATGCCTTTCGAGTCTCCGAACTCGAAACAGGACAAATCGAGGCCCACCGCGGAACCCACAATCTTAACACTGCTACTAAGATACTAAAATCCTAGAAAATTGGATTGGGTCATTGAAGTGCTTTTTGTTTCTCACTTGGCAACAGAGGTCGTCCAAGGCACAATGAGAGAGAAGCAGTTAGAGAGAAGTTAGAGAGAAGAGCAATGAGAGAGAGCAGTGCGAGAGAGGAGCGCTAGTGGCGAGAGTCGAGATAGAGCAGTTATGAAGGGGTTTTGCGGCAAAGAGGAACAATTTTATTATAAGAGTAAGGGAATGTGGTAACTTAGGGTTTTGACGTGTCTTGTGGTAACTTAAAAAAAGTTTAAAATTTTTAGGCCTCCTTAAACGAGCCTATACTTGGGGACCCTATCTATATGGGGGCCTTAGGCGGCGGCCTACTCAGCCTAAGGCCAAGGCTAGGCCTGTCCTTGGAATGCTACACATCACATGGACTCTCACAATGCATGAAAAAACACAACCAATCATGTTGTGCCACTTCAACTTGATGTGTTGTTTCAACTAATGAGAGAAAGCTACCTCCCATGTGCCACCTCACCGTGTTCTTAGCCAACAAGGAGTCCTGCCACAATCCATGCGCCACCTTAGAGTCACACACGCCATTGGCCTCAATCTTAGGTTGGAGCAGCCACGAACCCATTCCAATTCCTAACTCTTTTTAGGAGCTAGGGTTTTGGCCTTGCAACTCATCTTGTGGGGTGTACAATGCTTCCAGTGTGGTCCCAGGCCATGGGTAGGATCCATATGCAATAAATTTACCATTCTAGGTCCCTAGGGCCGTCTTAACCATTTGGCAAGTTAGGCGACCGCCTGAGGCCCCCAATTAAACGAGGCCCCTGTTTCTCTCCAAATCCGTAACTTCAAACGCATACCCCATTTTTCGGGCTGCCTATGGATGGAAGTAGCAAACAGAGGCAGCAACAACAGGGCAAGAGTGTGGGCACGCCTGCTATGGATTTGGCATCAATCAGGTGTTTCGGATTGCAGCAAATTTGTAGAAATAAAAAGGGAAAGAAGAAAAAAAGGAGAAAGAGGAGCAAGAAGAAGATGGTAGAGAAAAGAACAGGTGTTGCCTGCTTAGAAGAGGAAAGAAAAATGAAAAAAGAGAATCAATATCCGTGTGTAATTGTCAATTGCTCTCATCTCCGCTAGTGTTGCCTTCTTATAGCAGGCCAAAGTTGGCCGGAAGGAAAAGTCGGGCCGATTGACTTGGATTGAAGTAGCACCTCCTCTGCTAGAAAGAGAAATTTCGATATACAATCCTATTATGCGAGAGATGGAAGTCGGCTGAGAAGGTGTAATCACTAGGTTGCATTTGGATGAAGGATTGTAAGGGTAATGAGCCCTTATTACCCTTCTTTGGTAATTTGGGCTGCGTTTTTATGGAGGTAAGAGGGGTGACCCTCTTTATTTGCTTGGTGATTTAAAAATTATTCTAACTGAGGGTAAAAATTCAAAAAATTACCCTTTTCATCACCCTTTTGAACACCCTGTTGAAGTTTGGGGTATTCAAGGGTGACCCCAAATTTAATAGTGACTTCAGAGAAGGGGTGACCCCTGTAAAATTGCCCTTCATTCAAACGGGCAGGAGAGGGACGACCCTTAATTGTCATATGAACATCCAACCTTATTGAAGCTTGCCTAAGAGATGACCTGACGCATTCGTTCCTACTACAAGCTACTTTACAACCATTCATCAATTTTCCCTTTTTTTCACGGTGCCAGATTCTATTATTGAAAAAGATTTTTTTAATAAGATGAATAGATTTTAAATAATTTCTTTTTTATTATATATAGTTAAAATTTTAATCAAATATTATTTACAAATATCAAGAAAGCCCCATTTAAATTTTTTGCCTTAGGCCTCAACTTATGTTAAGATGGCCCTATAGGTCCCTCTTCATTTTCTATGATGTCCCGTCCCCATCATTGGTGGTGATGATTAAAATGTACGGATTTGGATAAGAACTCTCTTATTGTTTATAATTATTCTCTAGTGATATCTATTTTCTATTTATTATTAATCATTGACATCTTAAAAGAAACGGAATAATTGATGATATGAGATTTTGCTGAATGGGAATCTCAAACTATTGTTTTAAATGCAACCAAATAGCAACTTCAATGTAACTTGTCACTACGAAAAGGGGGGAAAAGGGATTTGGAGATTCATTTCCCAAACGGCCAAACCATTACAATTTCTTAATCTCCTTATCCTTTTATTATTGTTTATAAAATTTCGTTACTAGAGTAATGCACGACCTAGAGGGGGTGAATAGGTCGGTTTTCAATTTTAATTCCCTTTTAACATTTTCTCAACCGATTTATAGTTTAAGTAAATAAAATAATTAACGAGTTATATTCATCTTTCAAATTAACTGCTGTTAATAAAACTGACCGATCAATCTATGTGTGTGATATGTGAACAAGTATTCAATCTATGCATTCAATCACATATAAAGACAAATATTTTATAGTGATTCTGTTTCAACAAACCTACATCCACTGTCAGACTTCCCAACTCTAGGGTCATCCCAAATATAATATGTAAGGGTCTCACACCTAAATAGTACATCCTAGTTTTTTATAGACGTTCAACACAATCGGTCTAATCCTCTACACCTATTTTTTAGAGTAGTTTGAACACACTCTTCTAATCCACTTTACAATGTTTAAAATAAAATGAAAAAGAAAACTTGTCTTGGGCCTTAACCGTTTTCCTTTAAGTTATTTCTTCTTTACTGAAAGTGCGTGTTCCTTTCCATCAAATCAGCATCATCAACGTATTCATCGGCACAGCAGTAGGACTTGGGTATGACTGGTTTTAGTCCTATATGAACACCTTACTCTTCATCAGGATTGGGGTATTGATTACCCAAACATTCACTAAGGGAGATGATGAAGAAGGTGTCAAGAAGGAAGGCTGAATGATCAGACACATTATAATCTTTTTCCTGTTTTTCTCTGTGTATTCAGTCCCTCTTACAAACAACTTACTGTTATTTTATAAGACTATCTGCAGTATTGCAGTAAGTCACGCCCACGAGGCCTCGAGGCTTCCAATGAGGCCTCGTGGCGGTAATTCTGTAAAGACAGCATATAGTGCATAAGTTAATCTGTTTGTTGACCCAGTAAGATTCCAGCCACCTCATATCCACCGTGCATGATTTGCAGTAGATATATCTCAACCATCAATCAAGGATTAGATAGGGAGATTGCAAGTGGATTTACAACTCATGGAGGAGCCTTTCCATTTTTGTCTACAAGGCCAGCTCTTCAACGGTATTCAAATTCAAACTGTGTGAGGTGGCAGTAACACACCATGTGGGTACATATTATTTTACCATAATTAACTTCCAATCAATTTACCATAATTAACTCCCAATCAAAAGGACACAAATTTAATCTTCCTAAATCTGTAGAAGACTAAGTCAATCAAGACCTAGAGTCATTTGGATTACAGTTGTCTAAAAGACAACTCAGCTCAACTCAGCACAGCTCAGCACAACTGTCTGCGAGGCCTCGGGAGACTGCATAAGGCCTCGAGGCTGAAAGTCACTTATTATCTTTTTTTCTAGTTTATAATCAATTGACTTCTAAGGTATTTGACTTAGCCTAACGTCTCCTATGGTTCACTTACCTGTGTGCCAATACCGTATTTGGTGCAGACGTTTCAACTTCATAGTACATCTTCTTATTCATCCAAGGCAAGTCCAACTGAGTCACGTAATTGACAATAAGGGTGATTCGGACGAACCGAGACACTTATAATCTCCCCCTTTGGCAATTTCGTGACAAAAACCTAAGATCTACCCATTACACTAATTTCTCAAAATTGCATATGCACACAAGACCACTCCTAACAAATAAAATTACAATGATATTAAATCCTCTAATATCTCCCCCTTAACTTGTGCCTACAATGACACAATCATTTTCCCATTTTTCTGCATACAAAAAAATAGATACTGTCGGGACTTGTATGCTCCCCCTCAACATTAGCACATTATTTTACTCCCCCTTTTTGTCAAGAACATTGACAAAGGGTAGTCAAACAAAACTAGAAGATATGCAAATATTTAGCACATTAAATCTGACAGGAACATAATAGATGCAAATAGATAACATAGGGGAAGTAGAAATTCATAGCAGTCATGCATAAACTACACAGTAATGGAAAGTTTAAATATTACATAACCAAAAGTAGTTTGAAGAGAAACAAAATAAACAAAATTTCATAATAAAGGCTCCAATCATGAGGAGATGAGGGAGGAAATTCTGCATCATTGCACCGGCACGAATCAGAAATCTGCTGGAGAGAGTGGAAGATGCGCCAGATGGATGTTCTGACATAGACGGAGAGCTCCTGATGCTGATACAAGAGGCGATCTTGATGCTTGCTCAGATTAGAAAGAAATGATTCCTGATGCTTTTCCAGTTCAGCGAATCGCTCATCAAAATACTTGCGATCAATGGAATGCGAAGGACTGGTAGTACCCTTGCGACTCCGGCGATCAGTAGAGGGAGCAGAAATGGGTGAGCCTCCAGATGATGGGCGAAATGAGCCGATACTTCTCTCAATGCATGTCTTTGTTAGGGGTCATACATTGAGAGGAACTTCTCCAGGATAAGGCACCATCCCGAAATGAGTACCAAGACGTGTAAGGAGATAGCAGAAGGGCACAATACTTTGGCCAGAAGACTTCTAGAAACGTTTAATACGTTCACAAATCAGGTAAGGAAGACAAATTTTTCTCCCCATCGCCACAACATACAGGATATTGATCATATAGTCACTCAGCTGGGACTTGTTCATCAGACGGGGATACACATTGAAAGTAAAGATCAGATGAAGGATCTTGTACTTGGGAAGGAGAGAAGATGAATGAATTTGGAGTTTTCCTTCTCTGTCTATATCACCACCATAGAGTTTGCTAATGATCTTGTGAGAGTCTTCTCGGGCTACCTCATGTCGGGTTGCAGAGATGTCCCCATCTTTAAATAAAGGAAAGTTCATGAGCTGAGAAATCAGCTCAGGTGACACAGTAAATTTTTCTCGATTGGAGAATTTTATAATGAAGGAATGAGAGGAACCATCGAGGGATTTATGGATAGAATAATACATGCCCTTGACCATAGAAGGGTAGGTATTGCCGCCCCAAGTTAAAATGTTTTCCCATCCAACCTTCTGAAGTATTTTGAAGGTACTGTATTTTTCAAGGTCCGGGAGGTAACATGTTCGCTTGACATTGAAATTTTTGAAAGAGTGTTCCTTCGGAACTAATCGAAAAAGCCGAGCTCGGGGAGGATCAGAAGGGGGTGAGGAGGCATCAGACCCTTCAAGATGGATCTCAGACGAGTGAGATCGTCTGGATGAACTGGGAGAGGGACAAGAAGAGGGTGAAGGAGCAGGGATAAGGGTTTCCTGAGGAACAACCTCTGGTTCTTCGTCGGAAGAAGAAACAGTCACAGAAGCAGATGGAATGACCCAATCAAGGTTTTTATACGCCCTGACTTTCTTTTGTCTAGGCGGTGGAGGAGGAGACTGGGTTGGGGCTGATGATGAGGCGTCATTACTCCTCAAGGATCTTTGGGTATGATGTCTTTTGACAGCTCCTGATTTCCTATGCATCTTAATCGACAAAATCGAAACAAGAAATAGACCAGATAGGAGCAACAGTAGAGAATCAAGAGTACCTGAAACAGAAAAATCGAAAGATCAAGACACTAAGTGAGAAGATGATGACCAGAAGTGAAAAGCGCCAAAAATCCCCTTTACTGTTGTGCGGTGCCGACTGTGGGAGCCCTAGCTGTAGTCTAACGGATCTTCCGAAAATGACTTGAGTGAATTTTAAAAAGAGGGGACCACAAGGAACGTGATGGCGAGGGCTTGAGTGAAATCACGAGGCCTCGCTGACGCTGATGTTAAGCCAAATCGAAAATGAAGAATAAAACTCGACCATGAGGGCTCGAGGGATGGCTCGAGGGCTTGTGATGGTGAGGGCTCGAGTGAAATCACGAGGCCTCACTGACGGTGATGTTAAGCCAAACCGAACATGAAGAATAGAACTCGACCACGAGGGCTCGAGGGATGGCCCGAGGGCTCGCTGACGGTGATTTTGACAGAAGTACCGAACCGAAAACAAGAAGTTGAACTCGACCGCGAGGGCTCGAGGGATGGGTCGAGGACTCGCTGACAGTGATTTTGACATAAGTATCGAACCAAAAACAAGGAGCTAACCCCCCCCCCCCCCCCCTACCCTTTTTTTTTTAATATTGAAATATTATCTCCACTGACTGATCATTGTATTAGAAATATTTAGGATACAGTACACCCCAATTAATTTTCTCAAAGTAAGAAAACGAATTGAGTCAAGTGGTTTTGTCATTATAGCAGCCAATTGATTATCAGTGGAAATATATTCAAGCACGATGGTTTTCTTTTCAACTAACTTTCGAATGAAATGATGTCTAATGTTTATATGTTTGGTTCGAGAGTGTTGGACAGGATTCTTAGAAATATTTATGGCACATGTATTATCACAATGGAGAGTCATTGTTCCTCCTGTCATGCCATAATCGACGAGCATTTGTCTCATCCAAACAAGTTGAGTGCAGCAACTTACTGCGGCTATGTATTCAGCCTCTGCAGTCGAAAGGGATACTGAAAATTGTTTTCGACTATGCCAAGCAATCAGACAGTTTCCAATGTAAAAACAACCCCCACTTGTAGACTTTTTATCATCTAAGTTTCCTGCCCAGTCCGCATCGGTGTACCCCGCAATATGAAATGATGTATCAAATGGGTACCAAATTCTATTTATGGGTGTTTGTTTTTCAATCACAATGCGTTTTGCAATAATTTTAAATTCATGATATGCACCAGATTTTTCTCTAAGATAACCTACCCATGTGTATCTAGTGTAATCATCAACAATAACCATGAAATACACCTTACCTCCTATACTTATATTCTGGGTTGGTCCAACTAAATCCATATGTAGGAGCTCAAAAGGTCTAATGGTAGTCACAACATTAACTTTCTTATGGGCTGCTCTCACTTGTTTACCCTTTTGACACTCACCACAAAATGCTTGAGCTGATTTACTTATCTTGGACAGTCCTTTTATGTGTTCATTCAATTTTAATAGATCTTTGAAATTTACGTGTCCTACTCTCTTGTGCCATAACTCAACTTCATTAAATTTAGACAAGTTACAATGATTTTTGCTAGAAGTTGGACAATTTTCAAGCGCATAACACTGATCAGAAGTTTTCAACCCTTTAAGGACAACTTCACCTTCACTGTTATAGATTTGACAATCATTCTTACGGAAGGTAACATAATGTTCTTTCTCACATATTTGAGATATACTTAAAAAATTGTGTTTAAAACCATCAACTAACAGCACATCATCTAAGGTAAGGGAATCATTTAATTCTAAGGTCCTTTTCCCTACAATTTGAGCCAGATTTCCATCCCCAAAGGTAACCGAACCACCATTAAAATCTACAAGGTTGGACATAAATGTTTTATCACCAATTATGTGCCTTGAACAACCACTATCAAGATACCATTTTGACTGGTTTTCAACCTTTAATGTTGTATACACAATCAGGCTTTTGTACTTGGGAACCCATTTCAATGTGGTTGTGTTTTTTAAATTTCTAGTGACTGATTCTTGAAAGTTATATCCGAATTTTCTGCTCATTTTTTAATTTAAAGTTTTGTTCAATTTTTTAGCCAAATCTTCACGGTAATGATATTCTCTTTTTTCTTTTTCATAAATTTGCAATTCAAATTTTTTCTGATTTGTTTTTTCCCATAGGTTTCTTTTTCTAAGTTTGCACTCAAATATGAAGTGACCCCTTTTAGCACAGTAAACACAAGTGATATTTGAAGGTTTAGAAGATTGACCCTTAACAAATACAATTTCTCACTGTTTTTACATTGTCTTGGTTGTATCCAAGACCAGTCTTGTCCCCATGGTTTTTACCCGATTTTAGCAATCTTTATAATTTATATTGTCTTTAGGTAAACTTATTTTCAAAGTTGAGTTTATGATTATTAAAACCGTTTATTTAGAATGAGCATTGATAATTTCTTCTGATAAGATACTTTTAATATCTTCTAATTTTTTAATATCATTCTCATACTTTCTCAACTTATCTTGTAACTCATTTTGAACTTATTTTAATTTAATATTTTCTTCATTTGTAGTTTTTAGAGTTCTTATAAGATTTTCATTTATTCATTTTTCTTCTTCTAACTGGCTTATTAAATTTGCATTTTCAGATTTTCTTTTACTTAATTTCTTTGCCAGTTTTTTACTTTCCAGAAAAAGGGAGTCATAGACCTCTTGAAGATCATCATCTTCATCATTTTCTGACTCACTTTCTGAGTCACTTCCAACAACTGCTATAGAGGCTATGTACCCTTTTAGATCTTCAGATTTATCTTGAGTGGATTAATCAGAATCACATTCCGATTCAGAGGTGTTTTCATAAGTTCCTGTCAAGGCTTTTTTATTTCTTTTTGAAGGACATTCAACTGTAAAATGTCCTTGACCACCACAATTATAATATTTTTGTTCTTTGTCTTTCTCTCTTCCGTTTTCCTTTAATGTATTAAATCTGTTGGTGTCTTTTAATGTATTGAATCTGTTGTTATTTTTATCCCTTAGCTCATTTCTTTTAAAGTTTTTAAAGTTTTTCCTTTTATTGAACTTTCTTAAGAATTTTTTAGCTAATAAGGCAACAACATCTTCACTGTCAGATTCAGATTTTTTCTCTTTAAGTTTCTCAATGTTTGATGATGATTTTAAGGCAACAAACTTCTTTTTAGGTATTTCATCTTGAAAATGAAGTTCATAGGTTTGAAGAGATCTTACTAGGTCATCAATTTTCATGAATGAAACATCTTTATACTCTTTAATAGCTGCTGCTTAGGTTTAAATCTTTTGGGCAGATTTCTAAGTACCTTGGTACAAACTTTAGATTCAGGAATTATTTCTCCTAAGGCCCACATAGAATTTACTATATCACTTATTTTAGAGTAAAATTCCATAAACATCTCACTTTCATCCATTCTTATGTTATCAAATTTAGATTGGAGAATTTGGAGTTTAGACCTCTTAACAACAGAGGTACCCTTATGTGTTCTTTCTAAGATGTTCCAAGCATCTTTAGTTGTTAAACAAGTCATTATACATTTGAACTCATCAAGTGAGACAGCACAGTTAATGGCGTTTAACGCCTTTCCATTTGCTATGTATAACATTTTCTCCATGTCTGTCCAAGTGAAATAGTCTTTAAGTTTGGTTCCAATAACTTGTTGTATAGATTTTTCAGTTTCATCTCTAGTAGGTTTTTCTGTGATTTCCTCAATCGGTGGTTCCCAACCTCTTACTATTGATTTTCAAACAGTTCCATCGAGTGATATAAAAAAGTTTTCATTTTTGCCTTCCAAGAGGCATAGTTGGAGCCATCAAAATAGGGAGGTTTAGAAACATGGTGACTATCACCTTTGTGCATGATTCTAATAAAAGATCAACTCGGATGGTTAAGTCCAACTCAGAGTAACCGAGCTCTGATACCAATTGAAATTCCGTTACTAGAGTAATGCACAACCTAGAGGGGGGTGAATAAGTCTGTTTTCAATTTTAATTCCCTTTTAACATTTTCTCAATCAATTTATACTTTAAGCAAATAAAATAATCAATGAGTTATATTCACCTTTCAAATTAACTGTTGTTAATAAAACTGACCGATCAATATATGTGTGTGATATGTGAACAAGTATTCAATCCATGCATTCAATCACATATAAACATAGATATTTTATAGTGGTTCGGTTTCAACAAACCTACATCCACTGTCAGACTTTCCAACTCTAGGGTCGTCCCAAATATATTATGTAAGGGTCTCACACCCAAATAATACAGTCTAGTTTTTTTATAGAGGTTCAACCCAATCGGTCTAATCCTCTATACCTCTTTTTTAGAGTGGTTCGAACACATTGTTCTAATACACTTTAAAATGTTTAAAATAAAACGAAGAAAAAAACTTGTCTTGGGCCTTAACCATTTTCCTTTAAGCTATTTCTTATTTACTGAATCTGTGTGCTCCTTTCCATCAAATCAGCATCATCAACGTATTCATCAGCACAGCAGTAGGACTTGGGTATGACTGGATTTAGTCCTAATGATCTGTCTCCGACGGGGGATATAATAGTAAGTGATGTGGACAACTTTTGTAACACCCCAGATTTTCAATTCATGAATATATATAGAAATTGTCCATTTAATTTGTGAATTAATGGAGATGGACCTTAGATGGGTAAGGAGTTGGGTCAATTACCCAATTAAGACCCAACAGATTATGGATAAAGTTCAATTGAAATAAATGGGTAAGATTTATTTAATTGGGTCAAGGTTGTCAATTTGGTCAAATGCCCAATTGGGACCCAATGGGCCATAGATGAGCTAATTAGAAGTAAATGGGTAAGGTTTGGTAATTGGGTCTAATAACCAATTAAAATACAAGGCATGAGATCCACTTCATCAAGTGAGGTGGCATGTATGTGACATGGCTAAGTGGGACCCCAAGTAACATGGGTCATGGTTGACTTGGTTGACCGCCAAATGAGTTCAAGTTTAATTAAGGTGTGGTTGAATTAAATTGGATTAATTTCAATTTAGTATGTTCAAAATGGAATCAAGGAATTTAGTTAATGAATGAGTACAAGTCTTGAGTTTAAAAGAATTAAAAATATTTGAGTTAAGGTGAGTTAAATGGGAAGTTAATGGACTTTCATCTTAAGTGAGTTAGGAGAGTAGATGGAGAGTTGCATCTCATAAGACCAAACCCAAGGTGTACACACGTTGGGGAGGTGGGAGTTTCATCTCATGGGATGAAACTCCAAAGGAAACATTAATGAGGGAGGTGAAGGGTTTTTGTTGTTACACGAGGCATATTCAAGAGTACACGTTGGGGAGATAGAGGGTTTCCATCTCATGATGGAAACCCAAGAGGCACACGGTTGGAGAGTTTCATCTCATGGGATGAAACCCCAAAAGAAATATTAATGAGGGAGGTGAAGAGTTATAGTTGTTACAAAGGAGCATCACCCAAAAGACACCACCCTTGGCCTATCCTCTCACTAAGTCAAGAAAGACCTAGATATTTCTATCTCAACTCCTCTCCCTCTCACTCTTGGAGCCGATCCCTCACAAGAGAAGGAAAAGACTTAAGGTTTTCCATTCTCAAATCCTCTCCCTCTCTCAAATCTCTTCCTTGGTCGAACCACTCTTAGGATTTTCATCTTAATCAAGCACCACTCTTTGGCCAAAGATCAAGGAGGAAGAAAGGAAAGACTAAGAAACGAAAGAAGATCGGAGGAGTCGCGGAATCGGTAAGTGGTACTTGTCAAGATTTTATTAAGTAAAAAGAAATTACAGAGAACATTCCATATAGGTTGGAAATAGTTGGCCAAAATGTTATGGGCCATGGATTCAAAATCCATCCATGGAATGAGATGGAAAAATTGACAAAACCCTAGATTGTTATGTATAAAGATCATTGAGAACTCAAAAGGGATTGGATGAGGTTCGGCCATAGCCATAACCCCATCAAATGATCAAATCATGGACATGTGGTATTTAAGATGGGAATTAATAAAATAAGGAACCATGGGTTCGGCCATGTTGTATGGCCGAACCCCATGAAGGACTTTTTCATGGACATGGGTGTATGATGAACCCCATGGAAATAGATTATTAATTTTAATGGGTTTGTTTTAAAGGATGAAAATAAGGAAGGAATGTTGGTGATTTTAAAGGGGTTGTAAATGTTGCAAATGATGACGAACCATGGACCATGGGTTTGGCCATGTTTTATGGCCGAACCCCATGGAGAAATGTTGATGGTTTTAAAGATGGATAGACCATGGGAAAATGGAAACAAAGGACCATGGGTTCGGCCATGTGTATGGCCGAATCCCATGAATTATTTTGATGAGTCATTTTGGTAGATCTATACATGATAAGTGATTGAATGACCAAGTTAAGAAAGGAGGGTTAAAATGGAAAGAAGATGGAATGAAAGAACCATGGGTTCGACCATGTTGTATGGCCAAACCCCATGGATAATATTAGATGGATTTAGGTGTTGTTTTTATTAAGTTAAATGATTAACTTAAGTGGTGTTGTTTTTATCAAGTTAAATGATTAACTTAAGTGATGGGATTAATAAATCAAAGAATGGATGGTGTTGGACCCATGTTGTGTAAAATAAAACAAGGGTTAAAAAGGGGGTCAAAACCAAAGAGTGAGGTTCGGTCATGTTGTATGGCCGAACCCCACAAGTGAGTTTTGGTGGACAGTGGATAATGGACAATAGACAGTGGACAGTGGGTAGTGGACAGTGGGTAGTGGACAGTGGGTAACCTGCTGATTTTATAAATGAAATATTTATATGATTTTCAAAATGGTTAGGTTAAATTGGAAGGATGAAGGGAATGGTTTAAATCAATTGGAATAATTAAATTGGTTATTTTATGGAATTAAATGGATCACCAAATTGACGTATGTATATGTTAAATGTAATAAGGTAACGAGATTTCACAAACGGTGAACGATCGGCCTGACGTGATTGGTGATTGGTTTTTGGACGGAAACACAAGGACCCGATAATTGGATGTTGGTAGGATTCCTACCTTATTGAAAACATGGAATATGTATATATGATGATTTTAATTCATGTTTTGATGAGTTATTTTGGTATCAAATGATATGTTTCAATTATGGAATTTTAAATGCTATGATGTTTATTATTACATAACATGTTGGCATTTGCATCTCATGCATGGCATTGAAGGGATCACATGAGGGGAGTCCAGGCTTCCATTCGGTTTTCGATAAAACAATCGTGGGGAGGTATCCACACTGATTCCGAGTTATGATGATTGTGATGTAAACGGAGTCCACGCTTCGTTCGGTGGGACTGAAAAACAATCATGGGGAGGAATCTACACTGATTAATATGGAATTGTAACCGGAGTCCACGCTCCGTTCGAGGCGACCGATAAGGCAGTCGTGGGGATACCTTGATGAGGAATTTTCATCAAGAGGATACTATGTATGTAATGTAACCAAAGTCCACGCTCCGTTCGGGGCGACCGATAAGGCATTCTTGGGGATACCTTGATGAGGAGTTTCCATCAAGATGATACTATGTGTTTGTGATATGGATAATTGGTGGGACTAATGGCATATGACACCCATGACATGACATCTACTTGCATGGTTTTGATATTATGTTATCTATGTGATTTTTATACTAACCCATGTTGACCATACTTGGAGTACCTACTGGGCGCATTGTCTAACGCCCTACTTCTACCTTAGTTGATGATATAGGAAATGGACGGAACGAAGGACGTGATCGGAGCTAAGCTTAGGAGCTTGGATGTTTTAGTTTCATTTTATTTAAATTATTCATGGACAATGTAATTTGAGTAGCTAACATTTGGGACTATAATAACTTAGATTATTTGTTATAGTTTGGAATGTTAATTTTGGATATTTTAGCTCAAGATAATTATTATTAAATGATGGACTTCCTTGCTATCTAAAATGGAATAGGATAGCTATTCTATTATAATTCCGCATCTACGATTTATTCCTCATGTATAACATTATTGCGTGTGAACCATTCTCGTGGACTTAATCCACGCACACGTAGGGTTGGCCAGTTAAGGGCTGGGCTTTGGAATCTCGGACTTAACTCGCGTCGTGACGTCCCTCTCTCTCTCACTCCTTTTTTTTAAAAAAATAGACTCTGATTTCCGGCGAGTGAAAAAGGGCGAGGCGTTAGAAAGACTGAGTCAATCAAGACCCAGAGTCATCTGGATTACAGTTGTCCAAAAGACAACTCAGCTCAACTCAGCACAACTGGCTGCGAGGCCTCGGCAGACTGCATGACGCCTCGAGGCTGAAAGTCACTTATTATCTTATTTTCCAGTTTATAACCAATTGACTTCTAAGGTATTTGACTTAGCCTAAGATCTCCTACAGTTCACTTACCTGTGTGCCAATACCGTATTTGGTGTAGACGCTTCAACTTCATATTAGATCTTCTTATTCATCCAAGGCAAGTCCAACTGAGTCACATAATTGACAATAAGGGTGATTCGGACGAACCGGGGCACTTACAATCTCCCCCTTTGTCAATTTCGTGACAAAAACCTAAGATCTACCAATTACACTAATTTCCCAAAATTACATATGCACACAAGACCACTCCTTAACAAATAAAATTACAATGATATTAAATCCTCTAATATCTCTCCCTTAACTTGTGCCTACAATGATACAATCATACAAAAAAATAGATACTGGTGGGAGTTGTATGCTCCCCCTCAACATTAGTACATTATTTTACTCCCTCTTTTTGTCAAGAACATTGACAAAGGGTAGTCAAACAAAACTAGAAGATATGCAAATATTTAGCACATTAAATCTGACAGGAACATAATAGATGCAAATAGATAACATAGGGGAAGCAGAAATTCATAGCAGTCATGCATAAACTACACAGTAATGGAAAGTTTAAATATTACATAACCAAAAGTAGTTTGAAGAGAAACAAAATAAACAGAGTTTCATAATAAAGGCTTTAATCATGAGGAGATGAGGGAAGAAATTTTGCATCATTGCAGCGGCATGAATCTGAAATCTGCTGGAGAGAGTGGAAGATGCGCCAGATGGATGTTCTGACATAGACGGAGAGCTCCTGATGTTGATACAAGAGGCGATCTTGATGCTTGCTCGGATCAGAAAGAAATAATTCCTGATGCTTTTCCAGCTCTGTAATAGCCCGAATTTTTAAATCAACATATATATGGCATTTATTTATTTTAATAATGGAAAAATTGGAATTTTGATGTTAACGATATTAAATGGATCAAATTTTGGGGCAAAGGTCCAAACATAGTCCTATGGACCATAGATTGGATGGAATTCATCTGAGGGGTCAATATGGTCAAAGTGGGCCCGATAACCATTTGGGACCCAATGGGTCAAAATGAGTCAAGCTCTAAGGTGAATGATAGAAAATAATTTAATTGGGCCATGGGCCCAATGGTGACCCAATTGATTGAAATGGGTTGAATTGGAATTAAACCACCTAAGTTAATGATGAGATGGTTAAGATGGCATAACCAAATGGAGCCCACCTCCACCTCACCAAGTGAGGTGGCGTGTGGACCAAGGAAAAGGTGGGGCCGACCATCATAGTTGACTTGGTCAACCATGGATAAGTTAAGGGGACTAAGGTGGATTAAAGTAAATTAAGTTGATTAAATTATTTTAAATCATCTAAGTTAAGGTTAATGGGGTTTAAGTGATATGGCCGAATGGGGCCCACCTCCACCTCATCAAGTGAGGTGGCGGGTAGGGTAGGTGTTGGTGGGGACCATCCACCATGGTTGACTTGGTCAACATGGGTGGATTTCTTAGAAAGAGAATTTAATGGAATTAAATTAAATAGGAAATAATTAACCTAAGTAAGGGTCTAATTTAATTAATTAGGTTGGTCAAATTAGGGTCAAGTAAATAAGTCAAAAAGGGCAAGTCAAAGGGTGGTTTCATCCCATTGAAACCACCCAAAGAAACACAAAAATACCATGGACTTAGGGTGGTGGTTTCATCTCAACCACCACCACTCAAGGTATGGGGACCCATACCTCTCATCATATGGTCAAGTGGTCAAAGAAAGGAAGACCAAACCACTCCCTCACAAAGAGGCCAAACCGTTGGCTTGGTGGTGGTTTGGTCTCAACCACCACCACCAAGGACAAGGGAGCCATGCTTGGTGAGTGAAGGCGATCATGGAAGTGTGTGGGCTAAGGAATCAATGATTGAATGGTTTTCACCTTACCACTCATCTCATTCTCTTTCTCTCCTCCTCCCTCTCACCACCGTCCCTCATCTCTAAGGAAAAAAAAAAAAAACTTGGAAAAAGAAGAGAAGAAAGAAGTGGAATTTTTAGTCCAACACTCTAAGATCAAGGTTTATTATCTTCCCTCTCATCATCTTCCCCTCGCCCTCTCTCAAGCAAACCCTACCTTGACCAATCCTAAGTTTGGAGGGTTTCACCATTGATCAAGCATCTTGGCCGACCAAAGATCAAGAGGAAGGAGAAAGGAGGCTGAAGAGTCCGACGGGAGCAAAGAAAGGCCGGAGGAGTCGTCGGTGTGGTAAGAAATTCTTAAACAAGAATTTATATGTTTTTAAAGGTTAAAATGTGTTATGGAATCCATTTCTTAGAATGAATGGTGGCCACAAATGTTATGGGCCTTAGATCTAAGATCCATCCAATGATAAGATGAGAAATGGATGTAATGGAAGAGATAGATTAAGAAAAATGAATAGACACTATGGACACCATTAAGATTAATTAAATATGGAAGTATGGGTGTTTTAAGGAATTTTAGGCCATAGGGTTCGGCCATGTAGTATGGCCGAACCCCATGGTGAGCAATTAAGAAATTTAAATAGGGTTTTTGGGATTAAGAACCATGAAAGGGTAACTTATGGTGTCAAGATGATTTTGAGTAAAAATTAATGATTTTTTTTAAAGGGGTTTTAAACAAGAAAATCATGGGATATGTAAATGATTTAATGGCCTCCAAAAATGGTGAATGAAGGAGAATCATGAACCATGGGTTCGGCCATGGTGTATGGCCGAACCCTATGGTGATGGAATGATGAATTAAATGGTTATGAAAGTATGGAAATTAATGGAGAAGGTTAATGGTAATTAAGTGGATTTTTTTTTAGGTATTTTAAACAAGGTTTTGAATGAGTGGAAATGAGGTTTTTAAAATAAAAATTATGGACCATGGGTTCGGCCATACACCATGGCCGAACCCCATGGGGAGACTTTGAGGAAAATTTGGGGTCTTGGAACCATGGAAAATAAAATGGAATGATGGTTAAATTAAATGGACCAAAGTATATCTCATGATGATTATGAAATAGTGATTTAAATGTATGATTTAAATTCATTTATGGTAGGATCAAATGAGGTAAAATGGACCCAAGAAAAATGGAAAATAGGCATCATGGGTTCGGCCATGGTGTATGGCCGAACCCATGACCCATTTGTAGGTCATGTGATGGGCCAAATATTGAATTATGTATGGGATTAGCTGATTGCAAATTTAATTAAATTAAGTGGCTGATTTTAGAGATGTTATGTCATGGTCATTAAATCATTAATGGGACTAAGTATGTGGATGAATTATGGAAAAAAATGTACATGGATGGAGGAGATATTAAATCATGGAAGTGTAGTGGCAAAACCGTAATTATTGGCCACAATGAAAAACTATGGGTTCGGCCATGGTACATGGCCGAACCCCATGTAGGTTGGACATGAACTTGGATGCATTAAAATGACCTTATGAGTGATTAAATGAAACTTAGGGTTGCTACGTTTTAGGCTCACAAAATTAGAATGTTTAAAGGGCTAAAATTTCGAATTATGCATGTGTTTAAATCAATGGAAATGAGGCTAAGTTAATGGCTGATTTTTAATGATCTTGTAACATGGTTAGGGATCATTAATGGATCTAGGTTTATGATCAGTTAGGGACTTAATCATGGATAAGATATGGACTAATTTGGTAAATGTATAATAAGGTATCGAGACATCGCAGACGGTATGCGATTGGCGATCGATTTATCGGACGAAAATGAAAAAGGACGCTAGTCGGTATTCGGTAGGATTCCTACCTTTTTGTAAGCCGTGAATTATGTGTATGTGATGGTTTCCTCGTTTTATTTCGGTAATTATATGATTTATTTTATCAATGGTATTTTAAATGCTATGGATTATATTTTAATGCTATGGATGATATTTTTAAGGCTATGGATTATATTTCAAATGCTATGGATTTTATATTAAGGATATGAATTATATATATATTACATAGCATAATGCACTTACATCTCATGCATGGCATGGGCGGGAAAATAATGAAACTGGAGTCCATGCTCCGTCGGGGCGACCGAGAAGTAAACATGGGGATAGCCTGAGGTGCTATAACCGGAGTCCATACTCCGTCGGAGCGACCAAGAATCAAACATGGGGATAACATGATATGCTATAACCGGAGTCCATGCTCCATTGGGGCGACCGAGAAGCAAACATGGGGACACCTTGACGAGCCTTTGACGTCAAGGGGGATATGACATTTTATGATGATATGGATGATGGGTGGGATGCATGACATAGACACCCATGGCATGGCATTCATCATATGATTTTATTATATTGTGATCGGTATGTTTGTTATCACTAATCCATGTGCTAGCCCTACTAGGAGTCCTACTGGGCGCGTTGTCTAACGCCCTACTTCTACCCTAGCTGATGACGCAGGAGACGGTGGAAACGGTGGACGCGACGGGAGCCAAGCTTAGGAGCTTGGGGAAGCGACTACTTAGTTTTATTTAAGTTTTATTTTGGAAGTGTAATTTAAGTAGCTTAGCTTGTCGGATTGTAATAATTACTGTTTCTTGCTATGGTTTGGACTGCACTATGGACGATATCATTTTGAGATATAATTATGAATATAGGGGTATTTTAGTAATTTAAGCGCCGTACTTCCTTACTATCTGAAACTGGTAGGATGGTCTCTATTATAATGTTCCACATATAATTATATTCCACGAGCTTACTTCCTACGCGTGAACCGTTCTCGTGGACTTCGTTCCGCGCACGCGTAGGGTTGGCCAGTTAAGGGCCGGGCTTTAGAAGCTCGGACTTAACTCGCGTCTTGACGTCCGCGCCCGTTATCACCTTTATTTCAAAAAAATAAAATTAGACTATGATTTCGATGAAAATGGAGCGGGCGTTACAAGCTCGGCGAATCGCTCACCAAAATAATTGCGATCAATGGAATGCGAAGGAGTGGTAGTACCCTTGCGACTCCGGTGATTAATAGAGGGAGCGGAAATGGGTGAGCCTCTAGATGATGGGCGAAATGAGCCGATACTTCTCTCAATGCCTGTCTTTGTCAAGGGTCGTACATTGAGAGGAAATTCTCCAAGATAAGGCACCATCCAGAAATGAGTACCCAGACGTGTAAGGAGAAAGCAGAAGGGCACAACACTTTGGCCAGAAGACTTCCAGAAATGGTTAATATGTTCACAAAGCAGGGAAGGAAGACAAATTTTTCTCCCCATTGCCACAGCATACAGGATATTGGTCATATAGTCACTCAGCTGGGACTTATTCATCAGATGGGGATACACATTGAAAGTAAAGATCAGATGAAGGATCTTGTACTTGGGAAGGAGAGAAGATGAGTGAATGTGGAGTTTTCCTTCTCTGTCTACATCACCACCACAAAGTTTGCCAATGATCTTGTGAGAGTCTTCTGGGGTTACCTCATGTCAGGCTGCAGAGATGTCCCCACCGTTAAATAAAAGGCTGTTCATGAGCTGAGAAATCAGCTAAGGTGACACAGTAAATTTTTCTCGATTGGAGAATTTCACAATGAATGAATGAAAGGAACCATCGAGGGATTTATGGATAGAAGAATACACGCCCTTGACCATAGAGGGGTAGGCATTGCCGCCCCAAATTAAAATGTTTTCCCATCCAACCTTCTAAAGTATTTTGAAGGTATTGTATTTTTCAAGGTCTGGGAGGTAACATGTTCGCTTGACATTGAAATTTTTGAAAGAGTGTTCCTTCGGAACTGATCGAAAAAGCTGAGCTCGGGGAGGATCAGAAGGGGTTGAGGAGGCATCAGACCCTTCAAGATGGATCTCAAACGAGTGAGATCGTCTGGATGAACTGGGAGAGGGACGAGAAGAGGGTGAAGGAGCAGGGACAGGGTTTCCTGAGGAACAACCTCTGGTTCTTCGTCGGAAGAAGGAACAGTCACAGAAGTAGATGGAATGACCCGATCAAGGTTTTTATACGCCCTGACTTTCTTTTGTCTAGGTGGTGGAGGAGGAGAGTGGGTTGGGACTGATGATGAGGCGTCATTACTCCTCAAGGATCTTTGGGTATGATGTCTTTTGATAGCTCCTGATTTCCTAGGCATCTTAATCGACAAAATCGAAACAAGAAATAGACCAGATAGGGGCAAAATTAGAGAATCAAGAGTACCTGAAACCGAAAAATCGAAAGATCAAGACACCAAGTGAGAAGACGATGACCGGAAGTGAAAAGCCCCAAAAATCCCCTTTGTTGTCGCGCGATGCCTACTGTGAGAGCCCAAGCTGTATTCTAACGGTTCTTCCGAAAATGACTTGAGTGAATTTTAAGAAGAGGGGACCACAAGGAACTCGATGGCGACGGCTCGAGTGAAATCACGAGGCCTCGCTGACGGTGATGTTAAGCCAAACCGAAAATGAAGAATAGAACCCGACCACGAGGGCTCGTGATGGCGAGGGCTCGAGTGAAATCACGAGGCCTCGTTGACGGTGATGTTAAGCCAAACCGAAAATGAAGAATAGAACTCGATCATGAGGGCTCGAGGGATGGCTCGAGGGCTCGCTGACGGTGATTTTGATAGAAGTACCGAACCAAAAACAAGGAGTTGAACTCGACTGCGAGAGCTCGAGGGATAGGTCGAGGGCTCGATGACGGTGATTTTGACATAAGTATCGAACCAAAAACAAAGAGCTAAATCCCCACCCCCCCTACCCCTTTTTTCTTTTAATTTTGAAATATTATCTCCACTGACTGATCATTGTATCAGAAATATTTAGGATATAGTACACACCCCAATTGATTTTCTCAGAGTAAGAAAACGAATTGAGTCAAGTGGTTTTGTCATTATAGCAACCAATTGATTATCAGTGGAAATATATTTAAGCGCGATGATTTTCTTTTCAACTAACTCTCGAATGAAATGATGTATAATGTCTATATGTTTGGTTCGAAAGTGTTGGACAGGATTCTTAGGAATATTTATGGCACTTGTATTATCACAGTGGAGAGTAATTGTTCCTCCTATCATGCCATAATCGACGAGCATTTGTCTCATCCAGACAAGTTGAGTGCAGCAACTTGCTGTGGCTATGTATTCAGCCTCTGCAGTCGAAAGGGATACTGAAAATTGTTTTCGACTATGCCAAACAATTAGACAATTTCCAATGTAAAAACAACCCCACTTGTAGACTTTTTATCATCTAAGTTTCCTGCCCAGTCCGCATTGGTGTACCCCGCAATATGAAATAATATATCAAATGGGTACCAAATTCTATTTATGGGTGTTTGTTTTTCAATCACAATGCGTTTTGTAATAATTTTAAATTCATGATATGCATCGGACTTTTCTCTAGGATAACTTACCCATGTGTATCTAGTGGTAGTCACAACATTAAATTTCTTATGGGCTGCTCTCACTTGTTTACCCTTTTGACACTCACCACAAAATGCTTGAGCTAATTTACTTATCTTGGGCAGTCCTTTGATGTATTCACTCAATTTTAATAGATCTTTGAAATTTACATGTCCTACTCTCTTGTGCCATAACTCAGCTTCATTAAGTTTAGACAACTTACAATGACTTTTGCTAGGAGTTTGACAGTTTTCAAGAGCATAACACTGATCAAAAGTTTTCAACCCTTTAAGGACAACTTCACCTTCACTGTTATAGATTTGACAATCATTCTTACGGAAGGTAACATAATGGTCTTTCTCACATATTTGAGATATACTTAATAGATTGTGTTTAAGTTCATCAACTAACAGCACATCATCTAAGATAAGGGAATCATTTAATTCTAAGGTCCATTTCCTTACAATTTGAGCCAGATTTCCATCCCCAAAGGTAACCGAACCACCATTGAAATCTACAAGGTTAGACATCAATGTTTTATCACCAGTCACGTGGCTTGAACAGCCACTATCAAGATACTATTTTGACTGGTTTTCAACTTTTAATATTGTATACACAATCAGGCTTTTGTACTTGGGAACCCATTTCAATGTGGTGGTGTTTTTTAAATTTCTAGTGACTGATTCTTGAAGGTTATATCCGAATTTTCTGCTCATTTTTTCATTTAAAGTTTGTTCAATTTTTGAGCCAAATCTTCACGGTAATGATATTCTCTTTTTTCTTTTTCATAAATTTGCACTTCAAATTTTTTCTGATTTGTTTTTTCCTATAGGTTTCTTTTTCTAAGTTTGCACTCAAATCTGAAGTGACCCCTTTTAGCACAGAAAAAATAAGTGATATTTGAATGTCTAGAAGATTAACTCTTAACAAATATAGTTTTTCTCACTGTTTTTACATTGTCTTGGTTGTACCCAAGACCAGTCTTGTCTCCATGGTTTTTACCCGATTTTAGCAATCTTTCTAATTTATATTGTCCTTGGGTGAACTTATTTTCAAAGTTGAGTTTATGATTATTAAAACTGTTTATTTAGAATGAGCATTGATAATTTCTTCTGATAAGATACTTTTAATATCTTCTAATTTTTTAATATCATTCTCATACTTTCTAAACTTATCTTGTAACTCATTTTGAACTTATTTTAATTTAATATTTTCTTCATTTGTTTATTCATTTTTCTTCTTCTAACTGGCTTATTAAATTTGCATTTTCAGATTTTCTTTTACTTAATTTGTTAGCCAGTTTTTTATTTCTAGAAAAAGGAAGTCATAGACCTCTTGAAGATCATCATCTTCATTATTTTCTGACTCACTTTCTGAGTCACTTCCAACAGCTGCTATAGAGGCTATGAACCCTTTTAGATCTTCAGATTTATCTTGAGTGGATTAATTAGAATCACATTCCGATTCAGAGGTGTTTTCATAAGTTCCTGTCAAGGCTTTTTTATTTCTTTTTGAAGGACATTCAACTGTAAAATGTTCTTGACCACCACAATTATAATATTTTTGTTCTTTGTCTTTCTCTCTTTCATTTTCCTTTAATGTATTAAATTTGTTGGTGTCTTTTATTGTATTGAATTTGTTGTTATTTTTATCCCTTAGCTCACTTCTTTTAAAGTTTTGAAGCTTGTTCCTTTTATTGAACTTTCTTAAGAATTTTTTAGCTAATAAGGCAACAAAATCTTCACTGTCAGATTCAGATTTTTTTTCTTTAAGTTTCTCAATGTTTGATGATGATTTTAAGGCAACAAACTTCTTTTTAAGTATTTCATCTTTAAAATGAAGTTCATAGGTTTGAAGAGATTTTACTAGGTCATCAATTTTCATGAATGAAACATCTTTATACTCTTCATTAGCCGCTATCTTAGGTTTGAATCTTTTGGGCAGATTTCTAAGTACCTTGGTACAAACTTTTGATTTAGGAATTATTTCTCCTAAGCCCAAATAGAATTTACTATATCACTTAGCTTAGAGTAAAATTCCATAAACATCTCACTTTCATCCATTCGTATGTTATCAAATTTAAATTGGAGAATTTGGAGTTTAGACCTCTTAACAACAGAGTTACCCTTATGTGTTCTTTCTAAGATGTCCTAAGTATCTTTAGCTGTTAAACAAGTCATTATACATTTGAACTCATCAAGTGAGACAACACAGTTAATGGCGTTTAACGTCTTTCCATTTACTATATATAACATTTTCTCCATGTTTGTCCAAGTGAAATAGTCTTTAAGTTTGGTACCAATAACTTGTTGTACAGATTTTCCAGTTTCATCTCTAGTAGATTTTTCTGTGATTTCCTCAATCAGTGGTTCCCAACCTCTTACTATTGATTCCCAAACAGCTCCATCTAGTGATATAAAAAAAATTTTCATTTTTGTCTTCCAAGAGGCATAGTTGGAGCTATCAAAATAGGGAGGTTTAGAATCAAGGTAACTATCACCTTTGTGCATGATTCTAATAAAAGATCAACTCAGACGGTTAAGTCCAACTCAAAGTAACCGAGCTCTGATACCAATTGAAATTCCGTTACTAGAGTAATGCAAGACCTAGAGGGGGGTGAATAGGTCGGTTTTCAATTTTAATTCCCCTTTGACATTTTCTCAACCAATTTATACTTTAAGCAAATAAAATAATCAATGAGTTATATTCACCTTTCAAATTAACTGTTGTTAATAAAACTGACCGATCAATATATGTGTGTGATATGTGAAAAAGTATTCAATCCATGCATTCAATCACATATAAACACTGATATTTTATAATGGTTCGGTTTCAACAAACCTATATCCACTGTTAGACTTCCCAACTCTAGGGTCGTCCCAAATATATTATGTAAGGGTCTCACACCCAAATAATACAGCCTAGTTTTTTATAGAGGTTCAACACAATCGGTCTAATCCTCTATACCTCTTTTTTAAAGTGGTTCGAACACATTGTTCTAATACACTTTAAAATGTTTAAAATAAAACGAGGACGAAAACTTGCCTTGGGTCTTAACCATTTTCCTTTAAGCTATTTATTTTTTACTGAATCTGTGTGCTCATTTTCATCAAATCAACATCATCAACGTATTCATCGGCACAACAATAGGACTTGGGTATGACTGGTTTTAGTCCTATATGAACACCTTACTATTCATTAGGATTGGGGTATTGATTACCCAAACATTCACTAAGGGAGATGATGAAGAAGGTGTCAAAAGGGAAGGCTGAATGATCAGACACACTATAATCTTTTTCCTATTTTTCTCTATGTATTCGGTCCCTCTTACAAGCAATTTACTGTTATTTTATAAGACTGTCTGCAGTATTTCAGTAAGTCACGCCCACGAGGCCTCGAGGCTTCCAATGAGGCCTTATGGCGGTAATTCTGTAAAGACAGCACATAGTGCATAAATTAATATGTTTGTTGACCCAGTAAGATTCCAACCACCTCATATCCACTGTGCATGATTTGCAGTAGATATATCTCAGCCATCAATCAAGGATTAAATAGGGAGATTGCAAGTAGATTTACAACTCATGAAAGAGCCTTCCATTTTTGTTTATATGGCCAGCTCTCCAACGGTATTCAAATTCAAACTGTGTGAGGTGGCAACAACTCACCATGTGGGTACATATTCTATTACCATAATTAACTTCCAATCAATTTACCATATTAACTCTCAATTAAAAGGACACAGATTTAATCTTCCTAAATCTGTAGAAGACTGAGTCAATCAAGACCCAGAGTCATCTGGATTACAGTTGTCCAACAGACAACTCAGCACAGCTCAGTACAACTGGCTGCGAGGCCACGGCGGACTGCATGAGGCCTTGAGGCTGAAAGTCACTTATTATCTTATTTTTCAGTTTATTACCAATTGACTTCTAAGGTATTTGCCTTAACCTAAGGTCTCCTGCGGTTCACTTACGTGTGTGCTAATACCGTTTTTTGTGTAGACGCTTCAACTTCATAGTAGATCTTCTTATTCATCAAAGGTAAGTCCAACTGAGTCACGTAATTAACAATAAGGGTGACTCGGACGAACCGGGGCACTTACAGCTTTATATATATATATATATATATATATATATATATATATATATATATATATATATATATATATAAAGACAGTTTAGTGTGGCCGTCAAATGAATCTTGACTAATCATCCATCAAACAACTGTGATTTGCTTCCATGTAGTCAAGCAAAAAAAAAAATTTCTCATCCAAAAATAACTAAAAAGTAAAATGGAATTTTAAGATTGGATTTCGTGAATTTGAAAGATTTGGAAATTCATATAAAAATTATTGAAAAATACAAAAAAATTATAATTAATTCTAAGAAGGTATTTGCTATAATATAGGTGGAAAGCAAACCAGTACTCGCCCTCGTTCCTTGCAAATGGGCTTTAAAAGTGAGCTTTTACAAGCCTTAATACATGAAATAGGGCCTTGATCGATATGTGTAGCCCAAGGGTCAAAAATTTGACCCAGCAGAAATCTCGGGCGAGATCTTTCTCTCTTCAAATTTTTTTTTGAAATCTCAATGGCTTTTTTTGTTAAAAAAATCATTTAAAAAATTCGAAAAAGGCTTTTTCTTTAAAAAAAATAAAAAATAGGCTAATATTGGCCGATATTTCAAATATTGGTCGATATCTAGGCCGATATTTATAATACCCTGACCAAAAATTTGGGCTGATTGTGTTATTTGTATTAATTAATTGTGTTTTGATCCGTTAACAATGAAGATTACGGTTTGATTTTTTTTTTTAAATCAGGATCGGCCCAATTAGAGCTTGGTAGCTCTTTGATCCAAGTCACTTAAGTTGGGAGGACAAAATGATAATTTTCTATGAATAGTATTATTTTAATGATTTAAATTATGGTTTGAATGTTGATTGAATTAAATTGACTTCCTTATTAGAGATTTAAATTCAGGGATTATAGAGTCTTTAAACTATATTTTGGTCTCAGAAATATTATTATGACCCAAAAAGGACCCAATCTTTAAGAAATAATTATTTTAAATAAATTTAGAAGTTACAAAATTCTAAGAAAATATGTGTTATCTAATCTATTTTTAAACATATCATTTTATCTTTTTGGATGTTAAAAATTTAGATTTTAAATATTTTAAATTAAAAAAATAGTGATAAAATGTGATTTTTGTTTAAATCAATAAATTTTGGTAAAATATAAATCTCCAAAATTTTATATTAGTTTTAGATTTAAAAACCCAACATTTTGGACCAAATGGATTAAATTAATTAAATCCTTTAAATATATATATATATAAAAAAAAAAAGACTAGGCTTAAATGCAAATAAGTTTTGAGGGTTGAATTGCAAATAACTCAAAAACTCAAACCACCTGCATGGGTCTCGAATCGTGCAAGCTACAGCTTGCAGATCGACGTGGGTTTCCCATGGCCTTTCATGGGACCTTTACCCCTCTATCAAACATCTATTTAAACTCAGCAAGTGTTGGAAATTTTACAAACTCTCACTCCATTCTCACACTGCCGTTCTCCTGTTCTTCTACTCTCTTTTCCATTATTTTTTGCCGTTAGTTTAAGTGGAAGATTTTTTCAACTGCTGAAACTCCACCCAACTCTCCAATCGAAGGTAACCATTGTATTCAGTTTTAAATTTTAACAAGTTAAGGATCAAACATAAATGAATTTGGTTTTGAAACGAGCCTTAAAATGCGTTTTGAAATTTAGTGAAAACCATGATTTTTCAGGTGTTTTGATGACTTCACCTTCAAAATCAGAGGTTTTTCTTAATTGTTTTATGTCCAATTGATCTCTAAAATATAGTAGACTCATAGACAAATTCATCGGACTAGTTAGATTCAGAAAACGAATTTAAGAATCCCTCTGTTTTTTTATTCGTATTTGCCCTTGCCTATCCCGTCACTGCACTTTCTGCAAGTGACTAGCTGAAGAAGAAAGGTATCGGAACCTGATTCAGAAGTTCCGAGGTTACTGTAATAGCATTGAAGCTAAGTTCCGAAATCACTGTAGCAGTGCTGAAGCTCTCGGAACCTGACTTTGAGGTTCCGAAGTCACTGTAGCAGGTTCCAAGGCTGGGAAGTTCTGAAGGAACTGTATCAAGTTCCGAAGGCATGCTCCGAAGCAGATTTAAGACATTCTGAAACTTTAGCTTCGGAAGTTCCGAAGCCACAGTATCAAGTTCCGAAGGTAGGTTCCAAAGCAAGTTCTGAATGAGCTAAGTCAAGTTCTGAAGGTTTTATTAAACCCAGTAGTAACTCGAAAGTTCCGAAGCCACAGTACTAGGTTCCGAAGCATGTTCCAAGGAACCAGAACTGATTTTTGAGATTCGTATTGATTGATTAAATTAAGGATTTCATATTAGGTTTAGACCTTAGATTTTGATGTGATGTTTCCTATATCAGATTCTTAATTAAAAATGATACTAACCATTTGTTTGTATTATTATATGTATACATATATATTATGTATTCATTTCCAGGCCGATACTCTATCTGTGGTATAGCGGAAACGCAGCCCAGTAGCTATCAGTGGCTGAGCGATTAACTTCGCCGCTCGGTAGAAAAGAAGAGTTCGGACACTGAGTATCTCTAGGCCTAACTCAATATGTCTACATGGTCATTTCCAGAAGACAATATGAGAAGTAGCCTGAGCACCTTATTATACTTCTGATTACTGTAATTTAAAATGGATAGTAACCCATATAAGAGACTCAGATCCATTTCCCTTAGAGTTTTTCTGAAAAAATAAGATAAGATTTGAAATACCATGAATATATATTGTATTGTATATATATCTGTGTATTACGTTTGATTAATGACTGTATGATTCATTGTATTTATATTTGTGTAACAGATACCCGCGATACTATACGTTTTATGGTGAGGAAACTTAATAATATAAGATCGATAAATTAGGTTTTGTAAACATAAATCTAGTGTAATGAGTGGTTTCATGAATTATACATGATATGGAAAAGACTGAATGGGCCAGAATATGAGACTTAACACTGCTTCCATGTGAGGGATGAAAATTAGTTCTAACTATTAGAACGGAAGCATAAGATGGTGTCAAGGAGTCAAGCTCTACTAGTCTATAAACGAATAATGAACCCACTTATATGCCAAGACTTGATATATATTGCTAAGATATGTTCATATTGTTACTAATGATGTTCATCATATATGGTATTGTAATTGATGATGATATTCTCCGATGTGAGAACTTGAGCATCTTATTATGATTAGGGATTGAAGTATAAAATAGATATTGTTGATGAAATGCTCCGATATGAAAACTTGAGCATCATGTTATGATGAGAGACTGAAGTATGAAGTTAATACTATTGATAAGATGCTCGGATATGAGAACTTGAGCATTTATGATATTGATACTACCTCCACGTACACTCAACTGCTGAACTGATATCGGCTCAGATGTGTCGATTACCGGCCCAGGTGTGTCAGTTTACATCTACTGGCTTAAGTGTGCCAGTTGCTGGCACAGGTGTGTCAGTACCGGCCCAGGTGTGTCGGAAATGTTCTTTCAAGATTCTGCATTTTGACCGTATTTAGACTTAATACTTTATAGTTAGTGTAGTGCTTTAGTGTTACGGTGTCATGGTAGTGTCACGGATGATTTGAAATATTGGTATAGTAGACCAGTTATGATTTCAAGTATGAGAAATGATATGTGAAACCATTGGGCAGCAGTATGACAGTGGTACGTCAGTGGCATGACAGTGGTACGTCAGTGGTATGACAGTAGTATGACAGTGAGATAACAGTGATGGCGACTCGATAAATTGGTATAGTAGACCAAGTATGAATTTAGATAAGATAAATGATATATGAGACCATTTATTTTAAATTGGTAAGTATGGTAAAGTAGACCATTCATGAGTAGATAACTGTGATTTTAAAATGGTAAGAGTAGACCATTATTGTTGTTATGATTAGACTACATTGGTCAACCTGTACAATGTTGATGAATTTATTATTTTAAGATCTGTTCACTGGGCTTGGAGCTCACATCCCTTATATTGCAGGGTTGGTACTTGAGGAGAAGGAACTTCCACCGCTGACTTAGGATGAGAGAGCCTTTGCAGTCAATTATATTTTCCGATGATGGAAAATATGTTTATTACATCTATTTTTTTATACAAATGATGTTATGTTGATTTTAGTAAAGTCTATGGTACTATAAAACTAAACACGTGTAAATTGATATGTTTTCGTTCGTAACTCTGATCGAATAAATGGAGATAATTATTTGTAAAATATGTATTTGTATATGGGAACATATGGTATATGCTTAAGTCCACGTGAGAAGAGACGTGTGACATTTTCTATGATAGGTTTTTTTTTTGGGAAAATTGAAGATCCAGTCCAGATATGATGTTAGTTGATGGGAGATTAATAATAAAAAAAATAGTAGCGTTTCGGACCCACCATCGGGTCGGGGCGTTAAAATATTCATCCGATATAGGCAAATATCGGCCACAATATCGGCCTGAGCCCACAACTGATATTCATTTTTTTAAAAAAAGAAAAAAAAAAAAGAGAAATTGGCAGAGATTTCAGCCATGTTGTCTGATATTCTCTTGCTTTGGCCAATACCTATCGTATCTTGGCCTTCAGAAAACCGAGATTTAAACCCCTAGTGTAGCATATGGGCCTTCTATTTGACCACTCTTTGCCCAAAATCCTCTTTCGCAAGCCCATGCTTGGGCTTAGTTTCCTAGGTTCAAAAAATAACAAACAACTTTAAACATGTAATACTTTTGAGTCAGATTTGATCAAAGTCTTTTGAAAGCCAAGCTTGATCTAGGCGTTGAACACTTATCTTCCCTTTCCCTCCCTACATCTCGTTTTTATTATTCTTCATCTTACCATTCCTCCATTGCAGTAATCATCTGTGTCAATCAGAATTCGAATTAGGATTGACAAGCTTATACTCAAGCTTCCTAATGTCATTAGCCTTTGTTGGATACAATCTCAAGCTCAAAACTACGAGAAACCTCATGTCAATCACTTTGGTTGGCTTGTACAAATTAAGCTCCCACAACCATCCCAAACCATTTCTTGTAGTACTAGGATTAGACGACGCAGGAATGTAGATGGAATATTAGAAAGATATTTTTACTCTTTTCTTTTAGACCAACGTGTCCAGACATCTCACCTGTCTAATCTTTGGGACATATGTAAACCACTCGATCCACACATGCCGGATACAAAACAATGGAGAATAGTCCTTTCTGTGTTGAGGGAACTTGATCCCTATACTTTGTGTGCAAATATAGGTGGGTTTTGACCATTGAACGAACCCCTCAAAATCAGAAAAATATTTTTACTTCACATTTGCTTCTAATGTCTTTATTCTCCTAATATTTTCCTACCATGGAGGCGTAGTAAGTCAGCTTCCCTTGCAAACTAGCTCAAAATCACATGCCTACCATTTTTATTTTTTAATTTCATACATGCATGTGGCTAGAAGCCAGTTGGAGTCAAACCTCAAAATTCATCTTCATTGTCAAGCCAACACAAGACTGTATGTTTGATTTCTAAGCAAGCTTAGGTTTGAGTTAGACCTAACGTGTTTTCGAAGGTAGCTCAAACATGAGATTGAGTTCAAACTTTTGACTATTGTCAGGCCATGCTCAGGCTCTAAATTCAACTCAAGCTCAATGAAGTTAGACATAAGCTTGGCTTGAGTTCAATCTTGACTTGGTTTGGCTAGTACACATCCTACAACCATCACACCATTTTTTATTGCAATTAGCTTCCAATGTACTTTTTTACTTACAATTTCACCAGCTTCATTTTTCCTTTTTGCTAGAAAGAACTTTGATTGACAGAACTCCATAATCCATTGGTTTCATGCAAGCCTTCATTGGCTCCACTTGTATATGAAATGGTTGGATCTCCTTCTAGAATGACCAGTAGCCAATTGAAACTGTCAAACTATTGGCTTCAATGTAACTCTTCATAAGCCAGGCTTGGGTAGAATAACTGAGCAAATACAATTGCTAGTAGCATAGTAAAAACGTATTCTTGTTATTAATATGTACTCTTGCAATAATTGTTGCTTCTTGGGAGAATCAACGACTGCATCCTTGATGCACTGCTAGACTGGTAGTACTTGTTTGAGAATTATTCATTGCTTATTTGTAATAGCTCTAAGGCTATAAATCAAAGGAATATCATTGATTTACAATGACGTAGTCGTGGTGATTCTAAATATCACAAAACAGTCCATATTAAAACGCCACACTAATCAACAGTCTTCAGGGTGGAAACGTAATGATTGGCTTCTGCTTTTCACAATCATACTCTAGTACTGTACACAATGAATATTATTACTTTGATAGGTGTCATAACATTACTGTTAGGTGCTATAAAACAAAAGAATTATCCTTGATCCACATTGAGGTAGTGACAGTGATTCTAAATATCATAACCTCCAACATTCAAATGCCACACTAATCAACAGTCCTCAGGGTGGTAGCAGGACACTAGGCTGCTGCTGCTGCTTTTCATAATCATAGCTTAAATAATGAATCTTATTTACTTGATAGGAATAACATTACCAATTAAAGCTACTTCGGTTCTTGCTCAGAGCGACAATAAAACAAGTCCTAAACAATGTCTCAACTGGCCTATATCATGTGAAGGTATCTTCTTGGGGGCTATATTATGTTAAGGGATCTCTTGTGGAATCCACAAGGTTTGCATGAAAGGTATGTACAGTCATTTGCTTGTTTGTATAGTCATGCAATTTGTTGCCAATTCTTCTCCAAGAATAGGTCCACAATATGCGAACGGTTTTGGATTGATTACAAAAGTGCATAGTAGTTGTGTGCATGTCTAAGGACTTCTATGCACCAACAGATTGAAAATCCTCTCTAAATGATATGGCTTTTGGATGCACAGGTGGATTGGAGTCAAAAGTAATATTTAATCAGAGTGGACCTAGAATCCTCAAGCAAAAGTCACATGCCTGTTAGAGAGATCAGCAAGAACAATGGTGTGTCGTAGGCACTTGTTCAAGCATTCTTCACCAGTTCTCAGAGGTTCATGACAGCTATAAATCAGCAATCCACTCAAAAAGATGAAAAAGATTCTTCACCAGTAATTTTATGAATCATCTTCTATCTTAAGTATATAATAACCTATTCCATTTTTCCCCTTATTTTTTTTTTTTTTTTTATGGCTAGGGGGGTAAAGGCGTGGTGTTGATGATCTCCATGGCCATCATGGCCCAACACCCTGCTGCTGGCATTAGTTCAGAAATACAACTAATGATCACACAAAAGCCTAAGAGCACTTATCCTTTGGTCACCAACTGCTGCTTGTGGGGAAGTGCTCTCCAGCCAATATCTCTCCGAAAAAATCCATGTGGCCAGTCAATTTCTTCAACCGCCTGGTATGCTCTGTTCCTGGCTTCCTCTATATCCTTCCCTTTTGCAGTAACCCCAAGGACACGACCCCCCACAGCAACAAAGTTACCATCAGAATCATATGCAGTTCCAGCATGAAATATTTTAACTGAAGGAGCAACAACCTCCGCTTCTTCTAGGTTTTTTATTACAGTCCCCTTCTCATAGGCCCCAGGATAGCCTCTGCTTGCCATCACTACCACCATCGCTGTTTCAGATGACCAATTCAAAGACACACTGCCCAATTCTCCTCTGCAGGCAGCAAGCAGAACTTGTGCCAAATCAGACTCCAATCGAACCATCAGAACCTGCCATGAAATGAATGATAATGCCTTAACACTCAGATGTCACTATGAAGACATTCTCAAGTAAATCATCTACAATCATGACTTACGTGAAATACAAAACTATTACATGCAAAATTGTATGATTTGGCATTGTAAACAATACAGCTCAACAACGTTGCAGCATCAGAGCTATGTTACATCGTTCCATGGTTTCTCTGTGTAATCCATTGCCATTCAGTGGAAGGTCTCTTTTTGTAGAACTTTTCACTGTTTTTAAAGAAAGATTTTTCATTTGCTGCTTGTAGGGCCCATTGCTCCAAGTAGTGAAGGTGCAAATGCGGCTACAATGGGTTGCAAGGTGGTAAGGATTGGTGGGAGTTGTGGGACTTAAGGTGGTGTAGGAGCTACACCATAGGTTGGTTGGATGGGTGGGTAGATCCTGAAGGTAAAGAACATGTATTCTTGCAATTTGTAAACATGTTTCCTTTCAATAAAAACACATATGGATATTGGTGTCCTATTCAAAATATATTTTTATATCAGTTAATATCATTTTTTACTAGAATATTTTACCCACACTGTTATTTCTTATAACATCTTAGTCTTTCAAACATGCTAAATGTCACATGAGTGTCGATTTTGTAAAGCTTTTTATAATAAGATCTTTTATAGCCTTTCCTTTGTATGTCATACAGAAAAAGTAGTATAAGATCATGATGGGGTCTGTTTGTCATTTTCCACTGATGGAAAATGAAAAGCACGGATAAGACCCTTCTGCCTTCTTACATGGAAAAATGGCTCTTTAGCAAGAACACTAAATATGAGATATTTTCCTCTTCTTCCAGAGAATCCATTTCCCGTGGGGGGAAATAGGAAAATTTAATGGGATAAAGAAGAAGATTTTCCTCATTGCCAAGACAATACTTCATTCATTTTCAATAAAATAAAAATTTTGACTCAAACAATAAAGACATCAGATTTCCATAGCCAAAACAAGGTTGGATTTCAAAGCACCTATTGAATGACATTAATAGAATCTGACATAATTCTTTCTGCAGAATTGCTTTCCTCGAGGAAATAGACAACCAACCTCTTTGCACAGATTTTCCTAGGAAAGTGTTATTTTCTTTGCCTCAAGGAAAGACATTTCACGAAAAAAAATAAGTTTGGTTTTGACTCATGTCATCCAACAGGTGCTATGAAATCTGACCTTGTGTCAGCCATGGAAATCCAACATTTTTGTCGTTTGTATCAAAATATTTATTTTTTTTGAAAGATTTGTATCAAAATACTTATTTTAAATGAACACAGAGTTGTCTTGGCGGGCAAGGAAACCTCCGTCTTTTCCTTGTTAAATTTTATTATCTTCTCTATGGAAAATTGATTCTTAGAAAGAAGAAGAATTTTTATTTTTTATTGTATTCTTAGCAAGTAGCCCTTATTCCATGGATGATCATATAATAATTCTATCTTGAAAGGCGTGGCAACCAAATTCCACCCAAAAAAGTGGGGAAAAAAATCTGAGTAAGTTACGAACCTGGCATTCTGGATCCCCAAACCGAACATTATACTCAATGAGCATTGGTAGCCCTGATGTTTGCTCTATCATAAGCCCAGCATACAAGACACCGACAAACTTACAACCTTCTTCAGCCATTCCCTTCACTGTTGGCAGGATTATTGATTTCATGACCAGTGACTGAAGTTCTTTTGTTAAAATAGGTGCTGGTGAATATGCACCCATTCCACCTGTATTTGGACCAGTATCACCATCACGAACCCGTTTATGGTCCTGGGCAGACTCGAGAGGTAGTGCATTCTCACCATCCACTAAAGCGAAAAATGAAGCTTCCTCTCCCTCGAGAAACTCCTCAACTATGACCCTACAACCAGCAGATCCAAAAATTCCCTTCACCAGCATAGAATCAACAGCTTCAAATGCCTCCTCCAAAGTCATAGCAACAACAACTCCTTTACCAGCAGCTAATCCATCTGCCTTCACAACAATGGGTGTACCTTGCTCTCGGATGTATTGTTTTGCATCTGATGTGTCTGTAAATGTTCGGTACTGCAAAAACCAGCATAAACTCTTCTGAAATTTGTATGTTAAGTTTATAAATTGAAGTCAAATAGAATTAGCAATTGAAAGCTTTAGTCATCCTCTGAAATGGATGACCAATTTTTTTTATAAAGGCTGCAATGATTAGTGTGTCGTTCAATGCTTTTGCTCTAAGTAACCAACTGTTCCAAAATCTAGGCATTAAACAAACAATACTACAATCTATTATGAATATAAAGAACCAGTTGCATGAGATTTAATAGATAGTCTTGGCTTTTTAAGAATTGGTTAAAATAGATAATCATTTTTTTTAAAGATGAAAATCACTAGTAGATATTATATGCAGCGAATTACTTTTCTGATTCTTTTTCTTTAAAAAAAAAAAAAGATATTATAAGAAGTGAATTGTGAGGAATGCTTAAAAACATATAAGTAAATTTTTTGCTAATGGTAAAATTTGCTTCACTTTGAGTATTTGTCATTGTCAACAATGATTAATCATCAATTCATTGATAATGCAAAAGCTATCCGACTCTAGATTCCACAAAATTTCCTTTATGGCTTAATGTATCCTTCAATATACAAATTATAGGAATAGGATGACGTAACTAATGAATTGTGTGCATTTCGTACACGTGTGTGGACCTTAGTTGTCAATTCCGTTATGTTCCGGCCAGAACGTTCCAAATCTGACAAAAAAACGGAATGGAACGGGTTTAGTTCTGGTACCAGGCTCCATTCCAGTTTGTTTCAGTCAGTTTCGACCAAGACAGGCCTGATCTAGGGCCTGGTTCACTCTAAATTTCAAAAAAAAAAAAAAAATTTATTTAAGTTTTTTTAGATATGAATATATAATCCAAACATTCATCTAAAAAAATAGAGTTCATGAATTACAATTGGACAAAATTTGAGCCTAAAATTCAATTTACAGCCACTTGCTCTTAGTGGTCAAATTCACAAAGCGTCCTTGTTGGTGACTTTGACCACTAAGATCAAATGGCTCGAAATTGAATTTTGGGCTGAAATTTGGTTTAATTGTAGTTCATGAAGCAAATTTTCAATTCATATGGTTTATTTTATGTGATGAAAATTAGAGAAAATAAATGAAATGGACCCGGTGTGCCTATGTTTTGAGTTTTGACCTTTGATTCTGAATAAAATGAGAATTCAAGTTTATTTCTTGGGTGTTTCTTAGATTTTTTTTTTTGTCTGATTCAATTTTGTATTTGATGCTTATTAGAGTAAAATTCAAACATTCTTGAATTAATATTTGATAATTACACAGTTATGAATTGAAATAACAAACATGAGTAGTTACTTAATGATAATTTATGTAGGTTAGTGTAACATAATGAAAACAATTACTTTGAATATATTTATGCGTTTATATAATTGTCTTCATATTTTATTTTATTTTTTTAAATTTATTTATACCGTCTTTTCCGAAATGAAAGACTAGAATGTTCCGTTATGTAGACAGAACCGGAACGGGTTCAAGAACGGATTTGACAACTACGGTGTGGACATTCCATAACATATTTCGTTAGAAATCCTTTAATTCATACAATCAATGACTCTATTTCACTTGAATTAATATTACTGGGACACTAATGGGTCACCCAACTCGACTTGTTTATCTTTTGGAGTCATCATTTTTAGGCTGCTTTATTATAGAGTCAACCCAGCCTAGATGGTTACTTAATGGACCCTGACCATAACTAAGGGGGTTCAGTCTGAACCCAACCCACCAAAAAATAATAGAGATAATAATCATCACCACTATCATCTAAGCCTTCATACCATCTAAATAATAATAATATTAACAACAACAAAAATAATAATAGTTGTTGTTGTTATTTTTGTTGATGATGATTACTAATAAAAATGATAATAGAAAACAATCTATCTTATGACAAGTTGGCATCTGATAACATTCTAAACTATAGATCCCTGCTAGTTAGAAGATTCACGCAATGATGCAAGGACAGGAAAGATTCTACAGAGAGGAAGAAAAGTTACAACTACGATATAAATAGAGACATGCACTCAGTATTCTAAAAGACAAATGATCCAAGAATATGGAGCTTAAAAAAATTATAAAATTAAAAACAGAATTACATTAGTTGCAAGCCCCGAAGAAAAATGAGAGGGTAGCTTGATAAGTTTAGCACCACGACATGACATCAAAGAGACCCAAAAACAACCAACACATTCTTCAATCCCAAGCTTGTGTTGTAGATATTGTCTGTTCATATCAACTTTTGGAGTACTAGAACACATGCACTGGTAATAATATATTGAAGTGTTGGCTTCACACGTAAGTAGAAACAATACCTATCATTTAAATAAAAAATCAACTCTAACCCAAAAGGAATAAGAAAATAACCAAAATCCAAATATACCTTCGCTGTGGGAATTCCATATTTGTCGCACAGCTTTTTCATAAAATCTTTCGAACCCTCTAATGCTGCAGCTTCTGAAGAAGGACCAAAGGTAGGGATACCAACTTTGACAAGGTCATTTGCAAGACCAGCAACCAAAGGAGCCTCTGGACCCACCACAACTAGTCCAACTCCCCACTGCTGGCAAAATGAGATCACAGCTGAGCTATTGGAAATGTCAAGGTCTGAAATACAAGTGGCATTGCCTGAATTGGATATCCCAGCATTTCCAGGAGCACAAAAAACTCCATGACAAGATGAAGATCGCTGTAAAGCATAGCAAAGTGCATGTTCCCTTCCTCCACCACCAATGACCAATGCCACCACTCTCTCTTCTACAAAGAGAAAAAAAATAAAATAAGTTACAGCAGGTTCTTGCTTCCTTCAGATTTAAGCATAAAACTAATAGTAGAAAAGAGCATGTAAGCAATTAAAACACCTCATCATTATCAAAGATATCTATTATATACCTAAAGAGACAGCCTTCTGAATTCTACTTTTCTATTCAACCGTACATAAAACAATGATTTCCATCATTTTACAAACTATCATGTCCATTCCTGTCAAATCAATCCATGGCTTTAACAAACTCCCCTTTCTCCCAGTACTCCTACTCGTCACACTCATATTCTTCAACATGTGTGTTGGGAGTGGGAGTGGGTGGATTGGTGACAGTGCGTGTGTGTATGTTATGTGCCAAAGGGGGGCCAACTTGGGGTATGAGCGTCAAGTTGGACCAGCCTGGTATGGATAAGAGCGTTAGGTTCGGCCAACCTACTATTTTTTTTTTTAACAACCAAGGTGTCCAGCCTCTTAGAGAACCTGATTAATCCTTAGGGCATGTGCAAACCTCCCTATCCAGATACACCGGGTAAAACTATGGGCAACCTAGTATGGGATAGACTTAATGGGCTTAAGGGCTTGATTTTACGCGTTCCATCAACTCTGAATCTTTTAGCATATTGGTCAGGTACCTAACTCTTGGTATCAAAGTAGAATGTCCTGGGTTACACTAGAGTGAAGTTGCCACAAAGGTAGAAAGGGCTACATGGTTTGGAGTGAGAGTCAACATAGGGTGGGCAGACAGAACATCAGCTTGGAAGCTTGGTGGTTTGTTATGTGCGAAGTGAGGCCCAAATTGGAATATGGGCTTCAGGTTAGGCCAACAAAGTATGGGATAGGCTTAGGGACTTGATTTTACACATTCATTAGCTCCAGAGCTTTTGATGTATTGGTTAGGTACCTAACAGTGTATGGGCATGAGTGGTGCTTTTTTTACGGAAGGGTGGGTAGGTGGGTGTTTGGGAATGTGGGTGTGGGTATGGGTGTAGACAGGCATGTGTATGTGTGAATGTGCATGTATGCATTTGTGTGTGCCAGTGCACGCGTATATGCATATGTGCATTTGGGTGTTTGTATGTGTGTGTGTGTATGGGCGCATTTGGGTGTGCATATAGCACTAAAAAGAGTTTCTATGCACTACAACAACAATCCAAAATAAACAAGATCACCATCATCATCATCATCATCAAAGCCACTTATCCCATTTATTTGGGGTCAACTTTCTAAGTCATTCTCTTCCTTTTTATCCTATCAAAAACCATACCCTCTGTTCTCTACAACCCATCATGTCCCTTTTCACCCCCTTCCAAACAAGTTTTTAAAGGACTTCCTTTCCTTCTATTTGCATCCTTTCAACTCCCCTAACAAATGTCATCATCATCATCGAAGCCAGAATTCCATTTATATGTGGTTAACTTTTCAAGTTCCACTTCTCCATTTGACCCCCTCGTAAACCATACATTCAATCACTCTACTATTTGTGATGTCTTCATTTAGCAGTGTACCCCTCTTCTTTGGACTTAAGATTGTCTTTAGTCTTCTACTTACATGCCCAAACCACCTCAAATGAGTTTCTCTCAATATGTTTCTATTGGAGCTATTTTTAAACTATCCTTAATGTGGTAATTTCCAAGTCTATCCTTAAGAGTTAATAAACTTATAAAGCAGAAGAATGGTAAAGTTATCATTAGAAAACCTTTTTAATATAAACACAATAGTCAGTTTCTATCTACTTGTAGACATGACCAACCATGAATGAGTCAAATTTCTTTCTCAAAAAATTAAAAAAATAAAAAGAGTTGAAGTTCTTGTACCACAACCCAGGTGCACGTTTCAACCCATACAAGTTTTTGTTCAACTTGCAAACCAAGTGATCCTTACCCTCAAGTTCAAACCCTTCTGGTTACTCTATGCATATTCCTCCATTAGAAATCTATGAAAGAACACTTTTCTTACATTTAATTGCTCAACTTCTAGCTATAAGCTTGTTGCTAGACCTAGAACCATTAAAATGGATGACATCTTCACTACCAATGAGTACATTTTGTCAAAGTGAACACCTTCCTTTTTACCAAAACCTTTGACCACAAATCAAACTTTATACTTCACTTGCTTGTCACAGCTATCGTTCTTAATCCTAAATACCTACTTGTTTTTCAGTGTTCTTCTGCCATTTGAAAGTTGCACCAATTCATGGGAAATGATAGGGACACCAGTGTTTTAATAAGGGACACTGATGTACTTTTTCACCGCGTAAATGATGAGACATGGACAAGAAAAACATGTCCAATGTCCATTTTTATCAAAAACAGCAGTGTCCCTATCATTTCCTCCAATTCATAAGTTCCACTCTTATGCAAGGAACTCATCTTTCCTTATAGAACCTTCTGTTAGATTACCACTTGTTTATCTTTATGGCTATGCTTCTTTATAACTCTCAAGCTCTCTTGCATCTATGGGCATCACATACTTTGAAAAACATCTCTTTGAATGTTAACGCTCTCTTGTAGACCTGTTGAGGTTTTACCTGTTCTTGAAAAGTAGGTTGCTCACTCCACTTAACACCATCTTTTTTCTAGAATACTGTCATCACCAACCACTTCTTGCATCTCTAGGTGGCTTACGAGGTATTGTATTTAACATTGTTGTTAAAATCTTATGATACACGATTCATATCTCATGTTCATACAATATGATAGGAGAAAAGATTCGTATCTATTAACAAATTTTACAATTCGTAGAAATAATAGAATTATGGAGTTATAGGAGTGTGAAAACATTAAACATTTGGTTTTAATGGTTTTTAAGGCTTGAGTTGATGGGCATTAAAGACCTTTCGATTTTTTGAGGGCTTTTTAGTTCATTATTGACTTTTCACATTATAGTTGGATTGTATACTAGTCTCATACTTTTGGGAGTTTGAGCATTGAAATTTGATCTTCAAGGAACTAATTATATAATATTCACTTAATATTAAAAGAAAGTTGGAAAATTGCTAATATTATTATATTTTAGATATATTTAACGTTATTTCATATATTAAATATTTTTAGAAAAATCACTTATGAATCTTACGATTCTACAATTTACAATTCAAGATGCATAACGATTTTAAGATACAATTTGATTTTTACAACATTGGGATTTAGATTGTAAACCACATCAACTAAATTTCATTTTTTTCTTGACTTTCTCAAAGTCTTCAGTAGTTTGATCTTCATAAAATACCACATCCCTACTTCTCTAAATTTTCTTCTTTTTGAATCCCATAACCTTGTAGCCAAATTCACCAGCACCTTTGACTTAGGAATATACATGGTATCGCCTTATCATCAAACTCAATTTATTACTCTCTAGGCACATGAACAAAAACTTTATATCCAAAGACCTTCAAATTAAGTGTAGAAAAAATCTTTGTTTGTCCACACCCTCTCTAGAATGTCATCGTCCAAAAGAACTAATAAAGACATCTTGATTAGATCAATTATCATGCAAATGGCCTCATTCATAAATACCTTGAGAAGTTTAGATGAAGATAACATATTTCTAATTCTGTACACAATGGTTCCGTCAATCCTCTTAGCAACACCATTGTGCTAAAGATTACCATATATTGTCTACTTGGTGCTTGATGTCATGTTCAGCATAATAACTGTCGAACAATTTTGAGGCATACTCCCCACGATTGTCTATACGGATGCACTTCAATAACTTTCCTATTTCCCCTTCTACTATAACATAAAACCACTGAAACATCTAAGACACTGAGTCTTTTAAGTTTCATGGCATTGGTCCAACCTTTCTTGGAATTATCGTCAATGCAAATGACAAAACGTAACGTCCTTTGATGGAAGTTTGTTCTATTAGACTCTACACAACAGAATAAGCCACATCTAAAAATTCAAACTTCATTTCTAATGACCAATGAAAAAAGTGTCCTATGATGCTTACCAACTCAACAATGACCAGAAGGGTTTGGTATATACCTTGTATGATAGGGGGAAATTTCTTTGTTTAGGAGTCTATATGCCTTTCTCACTCATATATCCAAATCATTAGCGACACAAATCTGGTAAAGAGACATCTTCTGTGGTATTCAAGTTACTCCGGCACACCTTCACCTAAGTCATATATGGTGAGCAACATTTTTCCTCTTGCTACCACAAGAGATCATTTAGCAAGTTTCAATGCAACTTTGCCAAAGTGCTTTCATAGCCTTGTTGGTCCAATTCGATTCCAAATAACAGATTAAGCCAGAGATCAAGAACATGTTTCACATTCTTCAACATCAATGTGCAGCCCACCTTAGTTTCAATACACACATCACTTACATCTGCAATATTTGAGTAACTAGTATTGCCCATTTTTACAACATTAAAGTCTCTTAATTAGGATGATGTAAAATAATTTTTCCTAAAAGTAAAGCAATATAAATAACTTATGTCAATCACCCACTCAGTATCTTGACATTTTGCATGGAGACATCTATCCTAGCAATGAAAACCTTAGCTTCATGACTAGATGTCATGGTGGTAGTTTCACTAACATTTTTTTCTTTTCAAATCTTTATCTTCTATTTTGTTTCTATAACGAATCCAACAATATTTCTTCATATGACATTTCTCATCAATATCAAAACACTTGCCACTTCTAAGACTTTAGTCTACCTTTTGATTTCTTGCAATCATGAGGCTATCTATTTTTACTTCTTCCCCTCATTTGTTAACTCATGCCTGTAGACGAGAGGAATATATTATTTCTCTCACACAAGCTTTCTGATTTACCCCGTAAAGAATGAGCAGAAATCTCACCTAGTACATGTGAAAAACACTATAATCCAAACATTTCCAAATATATTATCAAAAGTTTTTCTTTTCAATATTTTCCGCTCATTATATGACATGTCCTTTAGTTTGGTATCATCATTTTTTATTTGCACATACAACTACATATAAAATAAAATGTCTTCCATTTTAGTTTTCCATATCATTCAATTTAAACTATTTAAGGGTAACCATTTTATTTGTAGTGCTTGCATCCATCTTAATTCACATACGACAAATTTGTGATCCCACGAGTCCCCGAGATTTTAACATTGGTTTTATTCCATTTGTTGTGAAGATGATACCTTCCCAATCTCTATGTAAAATAATTTGGGAAAACCAAAATAACAATCATACCACATAAAAAAAATCAAAACCAAGCCCAAAAATACTAACTCACCAAACCACGACACAATGTTTTACATGGAAAACCCTCCAGTACGAAGGAAAAAACCATGTGTCACATTCAAGAGAATATCAACTAATAATAAAGAAAGTATAAATTTTTTGTATTGCATTATGTTCAAACTTGAGAATATAAAGTTACCTTCTAATGCATCCAAAAACTCACTTTCACCAAACACATGACCCCTTTTTGCAAAGAAGGTTAAAAAAAATCCCAAAGACACCAACTTCTGAAGTGCAATCTAAACCATGGAGACTACGAGGAAAAACTATAAAGCCACGGCCTCTTGATCAATTGGAATGAAAAACAAAAAAAACCCCAATTTCTCTCTATTTTTCCTTTTAAATTATTTCTCTCCTTTTCTTAAAGAATGCCTCAAACCCTAAAATTCATGACATATAGATCAAGGATTTCTCTCTATCCTTTATAAGAAATTTTCTTGTATTTAATTAGAAATCCTTCTCCTTTCTAAATTTTCTTTTTCCTTTCCTTTAAATTTGAACAAGTGAAGCCAGCAACCTTACAGGGCTGGACAACCCATGCAACACCGCCCCAATAGTCTAACCACTATAAACTACCCATTCTCCTAGTACCTTCTACTTGTAATCCTTCAATCCTTTGTTTGGAGCTGTTTTCGATCTCTATGGATGTTTACAAACCATCTTAATCAACATTCCCTCGCCTTTTCTTTATGTAACAGCCAATTTTAGGCTTCTAATGAACAACAGAAGCAATAATAATAATTTCTTATTCCAAGAAATAGTAGCAGCAAAGTTTTGTGGGTGATTTCATGTATCTAGTCTCACATCCAACATGGTGTGGGGATACCCATCATTCTCACAAATACCGTTCTCGGGATATTAACGATGATTGATAATATCGAGATATTTTCAAATTCAATTAACCGGGAAATCTCAAGGAAAATATAATATTTAAAAAAATATTAATTAAATAAAAATCTTAATAGGAATTTACCGAGATATTATCGCTATATTATTATTAATCATATTTTATCAGGAATTTACAAGGAATTTACTATAGTGCCAATAAATACGCGCTATTAATGTGTAATGGTTAAAACCGGGTAAGTTTGAAAATATCACCGATATTTGTACGTTACCCATGATATAAAAAAAGAGGAAAGCAGCGGTAAGGTCCATTACAAAGAGACATGGATTATGCGTGCTAAGAGGAGAAAATGAAAAACACTACTATTAAAATTAAGTAGAGTTAGAGTTTCAAATACCAAAAGGTTCATTATCGCAGTTTAGACTCGGCTGCTCCAAATTCGCTTCAAAGCTCTTCGAGGCCTCTGCCAGTGGCAGAAAACAAGACGCTGAAAGATGCAAGTTTTCAGTGCTGAGAGATTGGAAAGAGCTGTGTCTTCTAAGGTAGGTAACCAAGACGGGTGAGTTGCATAGAAAGGAAAAGCAATTTTGAGAAAATGATTTGGCTCTTTGTTTTCCAGGAAAATGAAGGTGGGTAGTAACACTATAAGCGGTGACACAAGCCATTTGCGACTGAGACTAACGAGAATAGAGGGGACAGAAAGACTGATGTAGGCAGATAGATTAGATCTCCGATTCTCAGTCCAAATGCGGAAGCTTGAATGGTTAATCAGGTCTAATAAGAATTCAAAGGCGAATCTGTCGCGTGAAGTGGACTTGCATGACTGTATGACAATCTGAAAACTGATCTGCAGGTCCCTGAAGAACAGAACCAGGTTTGGGTATGGGGCCTGAACAGGGCCTGGTCTGCATACAAGACAAGTCTGTACTTATGGCCTCTCCCGTAGTCTTGTAGAAAAAGGCCGGTCCCAATCTCAACTCTAGGATTGGGCGTGACAGGAAAAATCTTACAGATGGAAACGGTTCAAAATACAGGCGTACCAGGTTGAAGGAAGTTGGGTTCAAATCGCCTTTCCCGAGAGGGAAGAAAAGGGGAAGATGGGAAAACGGAAGGGGAAGAGGGGAGGCGGCCGCGGGGGCCAAACCTAAGATGGGTTTTCGACCTGAGGGACAGCGATGGCGACAACGACAAGGAAGGGAAGAACGGCTTCACCGCCGGGGGCTGATTGCGAGATATGGGTGGCGAGAGGAAGGCGGAGCGGCAACAGAAGAGTAGGAGAAGGTGGCTCGAGGCGACGACCAGCAGCACGAATTGGCAAGGGGAGAAGGAGGAGAAGAAGAAGTGCAGAGAAAGCGGTTTGATATTAGGTTTTTTTTTTTTGGGAAGAAACATAGTAGTGTGAGAAAACAAGATTTTCAAAACTTATCTAAAAATTAAAAAAATAAAATAAAAATAAAAAAACGAGAATGACTCGAACACCAAACACCGAGTGAGGAAATGTGTTTTTTTTTTAAAAAAAACATTTTATATGACAAAACATATAAAATTACTAAATGACTAAAATATCCCTTCAAGTCTTCCGAACTCGAAACCAAGCAACTAGGGTCCAGGATGAGACCCACATCCCTCTCAAAGCTACCAAGGTCCTGAAAATAACTCGGAGGTTCGAAAATCTCCCCAAAAATCGGATAACTCGGAACGGGTCATTACAGTGTCGCCGATGGGTCAACAGTCATGGTACCGAGAGGTCGGTCCATAAAAAAGGCTCGGTCTGGGGCAACACCATGCTGACAAAGTTTCAAGACAGAAACTAGTTTTATCCAGAACGACCTGTCGCCCTTTACCGAGAGGTCGGTCCTAGTACTCTCGATCAGTCTTGAACTACTGATATGTCTGTTTTTTCGAGAGCCCACTTGAGTTCAAAGTTTCAGAACTCATAAGTTTTTATCAAAGAGCCGTTGACTACGAGGGTTCGTTTCAGCCTTTCATCAGGAGTCGGTTCATACGAGACTCTCGATATAAGGCTTACCCAGAATGACAGTTCTTTGATCCAGAACCTCTGTTAATCTGGCCGACCAGTCCTTGACAACGATAGGTCGATCTTGTCTCTACCGAGAGGTCGGTGAGAAAAACTGGTCGAGCTGATAGTGAAACCAAATACATATTTTCAAGTTGGGTTCCAATTCACTATCCAGCTTCCTCTCTAGGCTTTTAATGATTTTATCATTTGTTCAACTAAGCCTAGGAATGGTCCTCTCTAAGGTGTGGGTGCCACCTAAAGTCATCTATGGTGATAATACCTGTTTTGTGATTGTCACAACAATGAGCTTCAATCTGGTGGAGCATGATCTTCACTCTTAATCACCTTGGGTCTTCAAGTTTCTGGCAAGTGCTTCTTCCCAAGTCATGGAATTGATAAATAGGGACTCGGCAAAGCCGGTGAACTAACAATCTCCCCTTTTGTCAATTTCATGACAAAAACCTAGAAACTAATCCTGTTACAATCCCACCCTTATTATATCACATTTGAATGCAAAATATTAAATCAATTACATGTACATATTCAAATGGAAAACATGACTATGATCTTCCATATTTCTGTTCAGCTTGCTTCATTTCATGTTTACCTGTTCAAGCACATAAGCAAGCAAATACTAGAAAATCATTAGAGGGGTTAGTCACAGAACATAAATATGCATTCATAGACTAAACAAGATTTATATTCAAGCTTTCCTATACACCCTAATTTCTTAATGGCCAACACTACCCATAGCATAAGCTTATCATCAAGCTTATCCAAGCTATCAGTGTTGAGAAGATTTTCTCCTCCAATCTTCTTTGAGTTTGATCTCCCAAACTCCAAGCATAGACATTCTTCCTATGTCCATTGGCTTATTCCCCTTTTATGGCTCTCTCTTCCAAGAGGCATAAGTACTTCTGCTTCACCAATTACTTCCCATAATTGGTTATGATGTCTTATAGCTTCTACTAATTTCTCCCCCATTTTGTCATGCAATTGACAAAGATTAGTAAGCAGACATCGAATTTTAAGCACTCCCCCATGCTTCTTGCATTCAGTGCTTAACTTTGTTTTGCTCCAACTGATGGTTCTCCCTTATGGTTCAATGCACACCTCTCGTGCATCAAGGTTTGTTCGCCCCTGCATAAGCTAAGTTCAAGCTTAGCTGATTTCTTCCATGAGTCAGGCTAATGTTCTAGATTCCCCAGAGTCTTCTCTCCCATTCTCCAAGCTATTTTTTGTAGCTTCTTTGACTCATCTTCCCCATGGAGTAAGCTATATTTTCTAGCTTCTCCAGATCATATTCCCCATAAACTTCACTGCTTCTAAGTTTATTCTTCTTCAAGATTTCTTTCAAGCTTGCATCCTCCTTCCTCCCTTCTCTGTCATGACAAGTGACATGAGCTAATCAGCACGTATTTTGTGCTCTCCCAAACTCCAAGAATGTGTGCAACATCATAGCCCGATCCAGATCTCTCTAACAACGTACATGTTAGTCTTATTAACAAAATCCATGTCAATAACAGGCATGAGATAGAAGGCATTTCATTAAATTAACACACACACTAAATCGAACCATATCAATTCATTGATAGCAAAATGTGCATTGAGTACATATGGTTTTGAAGGGGGCAACATGGATGATTAGTTTTAATACTAAAATTATATTTTTTTCCAAATATAGACTATGAAAAACTATCCTAAGCAGAGCTTTTCGGAGGGCGTGATGCTAGAGGGGAAGGACATTTTTTGTAATACCCTGACCCGGATTAGGCGTAGTTTAGCTTAATAATCTTGTTTGACCGGTTAATCTCGAAGATTATGTTTAGGGTTTTGAGAAAAAGCCTAAGTGTGGTCCAATCCGAGCTCGAAAGCTTAGGGATCCAGCTCGTCCAGTTGGAGGGGCATTTTGGTAATTTACCACATATAGTTATTATTTTATAAATTATGTTGATATGTGATTATTATTGGATGATAATGTTCTTTTTAATAAAGGATTTGTATTTCTGATTTTAAAATAATTTTATTTTCAGAAAATGGTATTTAAAACTGCCCGTCAAAACTCCGAAAAGGAGTAATTATTATTTTAAATAATTTTTGAAGTGAGATAAATTTTGAAACAAGTATTTTATGGTAGACCATTTTAAGTATGGTCTAATTATTCTTTAAAACCCCAAAATAAGGTTTCTAAATTGTTTTATTTAACATTTGTTTAATTAAGTAAATAGTGTTAAATTAAGCTTTTTATTTAAATCAATGGCTTTTAGGGAGTTTTAAATCTCAAAATTTTTATGGTGATTAAGGTTTTCAAAAACTTACTTATTTGTAAGGTTAGATTACGATTTTGAGTTTTTAAAATTATGCTTTAAGTTAAAAATCGACTTTTTATTAAATCTGGGACTTATTTGCAAAATGGAAAAAATTGGAGGGACTGATCTACAACCAGCCGAAACAGTACGGGTACTATTTCGAACGTAAGCAGGCACTGCATGCAACCGCATGTAGTGCTGTCCGGCCAATTTTCCCGGCTGAATTCCTATAAATTCAGCCCCCTAGCTCAGTTGTTAACTCCCTCAAACTTTCTTCTCTTCTCTGTCTCTATCCCAGCTGCCTGAAAACCAGACCAGCCGATCCTTTCTCAGCCTCTGCTTCTCTGTTTCTTGTCACCCGTAGCCTTAGAGGGAAATATTTTCAAAAGGCCGGATTTTAGCCTAGGAACTCCAGTGAAGGTAACCACTGTGTTCCTCTGTCAATTCTAGGTGGTTTAGAATAAAGAAAAACTGTTTTTGACAGAGTTTTGAGTAAGAAAAATCATTTCAAAGTTCAAGGAAAAACCAGGGGTTCCTTGTACCCGTGAGCTTTCAGTGTTAAAATTTGTTGGTCCAGTGAGCTTCAGAGGTCCAAACCATTCCCTACGGAAAGAGGACTCCCGGAGGAGTCCATCGGACCGGCTAAATGTGGAAACCGAATCCGGAAAACCCACTGTTTCTGGATTCATATTTCACTGTGTGTCTGCCATCACTGTCTGCAGTTGTAAACAGTGGAGGAAGACGATTCTCGGACGGTCCGAGAGTCGAGCTGCAGACGGTCCGAGAGCAGTACGCCTCGGACGTATCGAGCTTCACCCGAAGCCCAGTTACGTCCGATGCTAGCATGACCCACTTGAACGAGTCGAGCAGAGTTCGGAAGGACCGAACCCCACTTGGACGTTCCGAGCCTCCCTTCGGATGTTCCGAAGTGCACAGACCCACCGAGACTTTTTTCTCTGTTTTCCGGTTCGGAAGGACTTCGGACGATCTGAGACCCGATCTTCGAACGATCCGAAGTCAGATCCAAGACCCGAGGTCAGTGACTAGTTTAGGTGTGGTTTGGATGATCCGAGGCCACAGTACCTGGTTCCGAGGCATGTTCCGAGGGACCCTGTTTTTAAGTGTAAATGTTGGTTGATTATTATTGATGCTTGTGATGTGATGTTAGTAACCCCCCCTTTGTTAAATTAAAATTGTACTAACCCTCTTCTCTTACTACTATATTGTATATACTATTATTGTATTTACTTTCAGGCCGACTTTATTGGTCGGGCACTGAGTGATCTCACTTTCAGGCCGACGCTATATTTGTCGGGCACTGAGTGACCTCGAGGCCTTACTCAAAATTTCAGATCTGGTCCTATCCAGAAGACAACCGAGAAATGACCTGAGAATCTAGACCTAACTCAATAAGTCAATCTGGTCAATGCCCAGAAGACAATATGAGTTTTGGACAGGGCACCCCTTTTTATTATATTAACTTGTGGATTGTTGTAAGTTAAAAAGGATAGAAACCAAGTAGGAGACTCAATTCCATGTACCTTGGATATTTTTTGGGAAAACAAGTATAACTTCGAAATACTACTTGTATGTATGTATTTGATGCTATTTATATTGATTATGCACTTGTTTGTTTGTTTGAACAGAGACCGCGAAACCACACATACGGTGAGGGAACTTGACTTTATAGTAGATGTAAACAAGTTTTATTACTTGAGATGAATTTTGGAGCAATGAGTGGTTTCAAGTTGATGAACCCACTCATGTGCCTAGACATGATACACTATGGTAAGAGTGCATATGATGATGGTGAATATTATGATATTGATCATATGAGATGTGATACTGCTTCCATGTACCTTTTACTATTGAACCATCTCCGAGCTGAGGTGTCGGTTACGTCTACTGGACCGGGTGGGTCGACAGTGACTGGCAAGGTGTGTCAGTACCGGTTTTGAGGTGCATACAGGAGAATGTACTTGTAAGGATGTATTTTGATCGTGTCAGGACTTAATACTATTGGTGTCAGTATAGTATCTAAGGGTTACGGTGGATGACAGCAGTATTAGAAAGACGATGATGAAATATTACTTGATACCGTGAATTTATTATCAAGCATGAGATGTTGTTGCAACTGTTGATTATTGCTAACATGTCGTTTACTTTAAAACTGCACTGTTATATTTCCTTCACTAGGCTAGTTAGTTCACCCCACTCATCTTTTAGGAGATGAACCCGAGGAGGAGAACCTTCTATTTTAAGCTTAGGGTGGATAAGCTGCGGCGGTGTTTCGGGATTCCCACTGAGGGGAATACCCTTATCTTTACTTTCTGGTTCTTGGAACCTCTTGTTTTTGTAAAGTACTAGGTGTGGCACTTAGTTTGTATCAATGTCATGTATTGAAACTACTATGCTTTTGTAGTTACTCTGATGTGGTTTGTAATGATAATTCAGTGTTGGAATTATGTGAACATGTTATGTGTTGCTGTTGTGCTTTTGTTAGTATCAGACTTATGGTATATATTTGGGTCCACATGTTGGGATCATGTGTGACCTTTGGGCCTAACTATTGATCCGACCTAGTTAGAATGTTTGAGTGAGTTTAGTTTCAAAAAAAAAAAAATTCAGTAGCGTTCCAGGCCTACCCTTCGGCTCGGGACGTGACAACTTGGTATCAGAGCTTCGGCTCAAACTCTAAGACTGTGTTGGGTTACAACCTAATTAGACTTGTTTTTGACTTAGTACTGCAATTATTTTTGACATCTTTCTGTTTTTGTGATACAGACATGTTAGGCAATACCGAGTACTCTGAGTTCAGGGGGACCCCTAGCGACCCGATCGACCTGGTTTCTTCTGATTCCAGTGTTCCAAACTTCATCAATGAAGTTGCACCTGATAAGGAAGAGGAAGTAGCTTCACCCGAGTATCATGTTGGGGCTGATCCAGAAGATGAATTGGGAGATATCCCAATCATAGAGGAGTCGGTAGGGGAGAATGGCTCGCCTGAATATACTTCTGCTATTCCACCTTTGGATGAGTATTCGGACTATCTGTGCGAATTATGCAATTAGGAGGGGCACAACTGTACCTATTGCCCCTATCCCATTGATGTCATTTGCCTTGTTTGCGGACTTCGCGGGTATGGGAGTGCAAAGACTAATTGTCCTTATGTTGGAGGACCAAGGATAATACCTTGTTTGACCTGTGGAGTGTTCGGGCATAAGTCGGCGACTTGTCCGGACAACTTCTTTTATTTTGGTGACGAGGCAGGATCTTCTTCGAAAGATTAGGCTAGAATGTGTCGGGGGATCGGGGAGATTTTGTTTTGTAAGGGTTGAGTTGTTTTGTTTTGAAGGGTTTTCATACCCTACTAACCCTTGTACTTGTAATGCAAATTTGAATGATTTCTAATGAATTTTTGCAAACCTATGTGATTTGTCTTGAATCTCTTAAAATGGTTAATGTTATTAACAAGTGTAAATAACAAATGTCAGGACCCAATGCAAACAGAACCAATTACCGTGGGAGGAGGACAGGTCTTCCACCCCGTGAGTTACCCAATGAAGCCATTTGAGCGGCGGTTGAAGCATTTCAGCAGATAGTTGAAAACATGCGACGCCCGCCAATCCGAACGCCAGAGGAGAGAGCCACTTCGGCTCTCAAAGAGTTCAAGCGACTAAACCCGACAAGTTTCTCGGGGACAGAAGACCCTAGTGTGGCGAGGAACTGGCTGACTCAGATTAATCGAATCCTTAACACCTTAGTGATTGCCGAGGACTTACGAGTGACCTTGGCGGCTTACCAGCGAGAAGGAAATGCCTACGAGTGGTGGGAAGTGAAGAACTTGGTTCGTAACCACGAGCCCATGACGTGGGAAGAGTTCTCTACAGCCTTTCTGGCCTGTTATTTTCCAAAGACCGTGCAGGAGGCGAGGAAGAGGGAATTCCTCAACATCCAACAAGGTTCAGACTCCGTGGCACAGTATGCCATGCGCTTCATTGACTTGATGCAGTTCGTGCCGTGGATCGCAGCAAATGAACAGGAGAAGGTCCAGCACTTTGAGAATGGACTCCGACCGTTTCTGTAACGGCAGGTGGCCGGCCTAGTCTTCGACACTTTGGAGGAGATCATCGATCGAGCTTCGAAGGTAGAGACAATAGACTCCATCAACTGGAGCACCGACGGTTCTCAGAATTTTTTTTCCAACAAGAAGGCCAAGTTTAACCAGTAGAGGCTGCCCTTCAAGAAGAGCCAGCCTAGTGCAGGGCAGTCGAGTCGGTCTGACTCCCGGCAGTTTGTGTGCTACACCTGCAACCAGCTTAGGCATACGTCTAAGTTTTGCCCAGCAGAAAAGGAAAAGGCGTGTCATCACTGCAAGCAGATCGGGCACCTCCTTAGAGAATGCCCTTATCTTGGTACAGCTGCACCTTCGCAAGGCGCAGGAGTTTCTTTCTCTGTAGCGCAACCATCTATTGGTTGAGGTTCTTAGCATACCTCCAGACGCTCGGTGGTACTGAGGAAAGGACCACCAAGGAAAAATCAGGGGAGAGGACAAGGACGTCCTCAGGGGAAAGTCTACACGATTGGGACTCAGAAGGAAGAGCCAATGGAGAATACTGTAATGGAAAGTACCCTTAATCTTTTTAGCCTTTTGGATCGAGTGCTTTTTGATACCGGCGCTTCGTATTCCTTTATCTCTAGAACTTGTTGTGATAGATTGGGTTTGAAACCAGTAGAAGTAGTTACCCCGCTAATGGTAGTATCACCCTTGGGTAAGAATGCTTTGGTGAACTAAGAGTGTAGATCTTGTGTTTTAAAGATTAGCGGTGTAGAGTTGTCCTATGATTTTCTTGTGTTGGAAATGACGGACTTCGACATCATCCTTGGAATGGATTGGTTGTTAGTTTTTGAGGTCTTGATAGACTGATCTTAGAGGAGAATTCGTGGGGTCCCCTCAACTGGTGAGAGGTTTTTGGAAAAGTTAGTACCCTATGAGAAGATGAGAGTCATTTTCTATGGCCTTAGGGCGTATCCTGGTAGTGTGGTGGCAAGCATGGGTTGGGAAGATGTAGGTGGTGTAGGGTCTGTTACTCATCGGGTGGTGTGTGAGTTTATGGATGTGTTTCCTGACCAGTTGACTGGGATATCTCCACGCCGAGAGATAGAGTTTGTTATAGACCTACAGCCGGGAACATCTCCAATTTCCATGGCACCTTATCGGATGGCGCCGGCTGAACAGAAAGAGCTAGCTACGCAGGTAGATGAGCTTCTTAGACTTGGTTTTATCTGTTAGAGCAACTCACCGTGGGGCGCACCTGCTCTCTTTGTGAAAAAGAAGGATGGATTGATGAGGATGTGTATAGATTACCGGCGGCTTAACTAGGTAACTATTAAGAATAAATATCTGTTGCGTAGAATAGACGACCTCTTTGATCTTTTGAGGGGATCGAGATGTTTTTTGAAAATCGATTTGAGGTCGGGTTACCATCAGTTACGGATTCGAGAGGAAGACATTCTTAAGACTGCTTTCCAGACACAGTATGGTTTGTACGAGTTTGTCGTGATGCTTTTTGGTTTGACGAATGTGCCAGCCATGTTTATGGATTTGATGAATCGCGTGTTTCGACCGTATCTGCGAGAGTTCGTAATAGTCTTCATAAACGATATCTTGATCTTTTTGTCGTCAGAGGAGGAGCACAAACGTCATCCGCGCATTGTTCTTCAGACTCTTCAAGAGCATCAGCTATTCGCTAAGCTGAGCAAGTGTGAGTTTTGGTTGACTCAAGTGCAGTTTCTGGGACATGTGGTGTCTCCAAGAGGAATCTCGGTAGATCCAACGAAGGTAGAGACAGTGAAGACTTGGAAAAGTCCCAAGAACGTGTTCGAGATCCAGAGCTTTCTGGGATTAGCTGGATATTACCGAAAGTTTATTCAACACTTCTCTCAGATTGCGGTGCTGATGACTCGGTTGACGAGGAAGAACGTCAAGTTCGAGTGGAGCGAAGCATGTGAAAGAGCATTCCAAGAGCTGAAGGAGAAGTTGACGACGTCTCCAGTGTTGGTGATACCCGAGCAAGGACGAGGTTACGATGTGTATTGCGACGCATCGAAGTGTGGTTTGGGTTGTGTGCTGATGCAAGAGGGGAAGGTAGTAGCTTATAGTTCCAAGAAATTATAGGGACACGAGCAGAACTACCCGACTCATGATTTGGAGTTAGCAGCCGTAGTATTCTCGTTAAAGTTGTGGAGACATTACTTATATGGTGAAAAGTTCAATGTGTTTTCTGATCACCATAGTCTCAAGTATATCTTCACTCAGAAAGACTTGAATATGAGGCATCAAAGATGAATGGAGTACCTGGGAGATTACGACTTTAGTCTCTCTTATTACCAGGGAAAGCCAACGTGGTGGCCGATGCCTTGAGCCGGAAGTATCACAGCGATGTGGCGAGGATGGCATCCTTGCAGTGGAAGATGCTGGAAGTTCTGTCTGAGTACGATCTGGAGCTGATCGAAGGAAGCGGGTCAGCGAGAATCAATAGTTTGGTTCTGCAACCCGAGGTAATTCGTTTGGTGATAGAAGGACAACATAACGACCCAGAAGCAAAGGAGTTGGCGACTCAGCTTTCAGGAGGAGCGACTCTAGCAGATTGGAAGATCAAGGTGGACGAAAGTCTTACTTTCAAAGATAGACTTTTTGTACCTAAGTCGGATGAGTGCAAGAGAAATGTGCTTGATCACTTTCATCGTTCTCGCTTTGCAGTGCATCCTGGTGGTATGAAGATGCATCATGACTTGCGGTGACTTTTCTGGTGGAAAGGTATGAAGCGAGAAGTAGCAGATTTTGTGTTTAAGTGTTTAACTTGTCAACAAGTGAAAACGAAACATCAACGACCTGGTGGAAAGATGCAACCTTTAGAAGTGGCTGAATGGAAGTGGGAGCATATCACGATGGATTTTGTAACTGGATTCCCGAAGTCTCCTAAGAAGAACGACGCTATTTAGGTAATAGTTGATTGATTGACGAAGTCAACTCACTTTCTGCCAATCAAGAAGATAGACTCTTTGGCTACTTTAAGTAGATTGTATCTAAAGGAGGTAGTCAGATTGCATGGAGTGCCTGTATCCATTGTATCTGATAGTGATCCGAGGTTTGTATCAAGGTTTTGGCAAGGATTGCAAGAAGAGTTGGGGACTAAGCTGTGCTTCAGCACTGCTTTTCATCCTCAGACGGATGGTCAATCGGAGAGAACCATTCAAACCTTAGAGGATATGCTAAGGGCTTGTGTGATAGACATGTAGGGAAGTTGGGAAGATCATTTTCCTTTGATCGAGCTTGTCTACAACAATAGTTATCACTCCAGTGTGCAGATGGTACCCTACGAGGCTCTGTATGGCAGACTTTGTAGGTCACCTCCTTGTTGGACAGAGATAGGAGACAAAGCGCTGCTAGGACCTGGTCTAGTATGTGAGACGTCAGAACAAGTTGAAGTGATCAGACAGCGTTTCAAAATAGCCCAGAGTAGACAAAAGAATTATGCTGACAAAAAGCGACGACCTTTGGAGTTTGCAGTTGGCGACCGAGTTTTCTTACGTGTGGCACCACGCCATGGAGTGCAATGGTTCTGGCATAAGAGAAAACTATCACCTCGATATGTTGGACCCTTTGAGATCTTAAAGAGGATAGGAGAAGTGGCCTATCAGTTGGATCTTCCTCAAGCTTTGTAGAGAGTGCATAGTACATTCCACATGTGTATGTTAAAGAAGTACGAGCTTGATCCGTCGTATGTGATAAGTTTTGAAGACATTGAAGTCTCAGAGGACTTAACTTTTGAAGAAGTGCCAGTCAAGATTCAAGGACACCGGACTCAAGAGCTTAAGAGGAAATCTATTTCTCTAGTGCGAGTACTTTGGCAACATCGTGACGTGCAACACGAGACGTGGAAATCAGAAGCGACGATGAGGAAGCTGTACCCTGGCCTGTTCTCTGGTAAAAAAGGTATACGTTTGTCTTAAATTTAGGGATGAAATTTCTTTTAGGGGGTAGGATGTAATACCCTGACCCGGATTAGGCGTAGTTTAGCTTAATAATCTTTTTTGACCGGTTAATTTCGAAGATTACAGTTAGGGCTTTGAGAAAAGCCCAAGTGGCCCAATCCGAGCTCGAAAGCTCAGGGATCCAGCTCGTCCAGCTGGAGGGGCATTTTGGTAATTTACCGCGTATAGTTATTATTTTATAAATTATGTTGATATGTGATTATTATTGGATGATAATATTCTCCTTAATAAAGGATTTGTATTTCTGATTTTAAAATAATTTTATTTTCAGAAAATGGTATTTAAAACTGCCCGTCAAAACCCCGTAAGGGAGTAATAATTATTTTAAATAATTTCCGAAGTGAGATAAATTTTGAAACAAGTATTTTATGGTAGATCATTTTAAGTATGGGCTAGTTATTCTTTAAAACCCCAAAATAAGGTCTCTAAATTGTTTTATTTAACATTTGTTTAATTAAATAAATAGTGTTAAATTAAGGTTTTTGTTTAAATCAATGGCTTTTAGGGAGTTTTAAATCTCAAATTTTTATGGTGATTAAATTTTTCAAAACCCAACTTATCTGTAAGGTTAGATTACGATTTTGAGTTTTTAAAATTATGCTTTAAGTTAAAAATTGGCTTTTTATTAAATCTGGGACTTATTTGCAAAATGGGAAAAATGGGAGGGACTGATTTGCATCCAGCCGAAACAGTACGGGTACTGTTTCGAACGTAAGCAGGCACTGCATGCAGCCGCATGTAGTGCTGTCCGGCCAGTTTTCCAGGCTGAATTCCTATAAATTCAGCCCCCCAGCTCAGTTGTTAACTCCCTCAAACTTTCTTCTCTTCTCTATCTCTGTCCCAGCTGCTTGAAAACCAGACCAGCCGATCCCTTCTCAGCCTCTGCTTCTCTGTTTCTTGTCACTCGTAGCATTAGAGGGAAATATTTTCAAAAGGCCGAATTTTAGCCTAGGAACTCCAGTGAAGGTAACCACTGTGTTCCTCTTTCAATTCTAGGTGGTTTAGAATAAAGAAAAACTGTTTTTGACAGAGTTTTGAGTAAGAAAAATCGTTTCAAAGTTTATGGAAAAACAATGGGTTCCTTGTACCCGTGAGCTTTCAGTGTTAAAATTTGTTGGTCCAGTGAGCTTCAGAGGTCCAAACCATTCCCTATGGAAAGAGGACTCCAGGAGGAGTCCATCGGATCGGCTAGATGTAGAAACTGAATACGGGAAACCTACTGTTTCTTGATTCGTATTGCACTGTGTGTCTGCCATCACTGTTTGCTGTTGCAGACAGTGGAGGAAGACGACTCTCGGACGGTCCGAGCCCTTCGGACGGTCCGAGAGCAGTACCCCTCGGACGTTTCGAGCGTCACCCGAAGCCCAGTTACGCCCGAGGCTAGCATGACCCACTCGGATGACTCGAGCAGAGTTCGGAAGGATCGAACCCCACTCGGACGTTCCGAGCCTCCCGTCGGATGTTCCGAAGTGCACAGACCCACCGAGACTTTTTTCTCTGTTTTCCGGTTCGGAAGGACTTCGAACGATCCGAGACCCGATCTTCGGACGATCCGAAGTCAGACCCAAGACCCGAGGTCAGTGACTAGTTTAGGTGTGGTTCGGATGATCCGAGGCCATAGTACCTAGTTTTGAAGCGTGTTCCGAGGGACCCTGTTTTTAAGTGTAAATGTTGGTTGATTATTATTGATGCTTGTGATGTGATGTTAGTACCCCCCTTTGTTAAATTAAAATTATACTAACCCTCTTCTCTTACTACTATAGTGTATATACTATTATATTCACTTTCAGGCCGACTCTATTGGTCGGGCACTGAGTGATCTCACTTTCAGGCCGACGCTATATTTGTCGGGCACTGAGTGACCTCGAGGCCTTACTCAAAATGTCAGATCTGGTCCTATCCAGAAGACAATCTAGAAGTGACTTGAGAATCTAGACCTAACTCAATAAGTCAATCTGGTCAATGCCCAGAAGACAATATGAGTTTTGGACTGAACACCCTTTTTTATTATATTATCTTGTGGATTATTGTAAATTAAAAAGGATAGAAACCAAGTAGGAGACTCAATTCCATGTACCTTGGATATTTTTTGGGAAAAGAAGTATAACTTCGAAATACTACTTGTGTGTATGTATTTGATGTTATGTATAATGATTGTGCACTTGTCTATTTGTTTGAACAGAGATCGCGTAACCACACATATGGTGAGGGAACTTGACTTTATAGTAGATGTAAACAGGTTTTGTTACTTGAAATGAATTTTGGAGCAATGAGTGGTTTCAAGTTGATGAACCCACTCATGTGCCTAGACATGATGCACTATGGTAAGAGTGCATATGATGATGATGAATATTATGATATTGATCATATGAGATGTGATACTGCTTCCACGCACCTTTTACTATTAAACCATCGCCGAGCTGAGGTGTCGGTTACGTCTACTGGACCGAGTGCGTCGACAGTGACTGGCAAGATGTGTCAGTACTGGTTTTGAGGTGCATACCGGAGATGTACTTGTAAGGATGTATTTTGATCGTGTCGGGACTTAATACTATTGGTATCAGTATAGTATCTAAGGGTTACGGTGGATGACAGCAGTATTGGAAAGACAATGATGAAATATTACTTGATACCGTGAATTTATTATCAAGCATGAGATGTTGTTGCAACTGTTGATTATTGCTAACCTGTCGTTTACTTTAAAACTGCACTGTTATATTTCCTTCACTGGGCTAGTTAGTTCACCCCATTCACCTTTCGGGAGATGAATCCGAGGAGGAGAACCTTTTATTTCAAGCTTAGGGTGGATAAGCTGCGGCGGTGTTTCGGGATTCCCACTGAGGGGAATACCCTTATCTTTACTTTCTAGTTCTTGGAACCTCTAGTTTTTGTAAAGTACCGGGTGTGGCACTTAGTTTGTATCAATGTCATGTATTGAAACTACTACGCTTTTATAGTTACTCTGATGTGGTTTGTAATGATAATTCAGTGTTGGAATTATGTGAACATGTTATATGTTGTTGTTGTGTTTTTCTTGGTATCAGACTTATGATATATGTTTGAGTCTACATATTGGGATCATGTGTGACCTTTGGGCCTAACTGTTGATCCGGCCCAGTTAGAATGCTAGAGTGAGTTTAGTTTCCAAAAAAAAAAAAAATCAGTCGCGTTCCGGGCTTACCCTTCGGGTCAGGGCGTGACATTTTTGTCAGGGACTTTCTTTGAGTTTTTCCATGAATGTGGAGGGGATTTGGATCGATCCATTCATGAACGTTGCTAAGGCTCCAATCTTCCTTTCCACCTTCCGTTGTTTTACGAATGAGAAGTAGAGTTGTCTTATAAGAGCTCTGTCAGATTTGGCTTTTATAGCTTCCATCTGCTCTTTTCTTTTCTCCTCTTTTACCTTACCAGTAGAAGGTCTTTGAATAGATGTATCCTCATCACTGTTTGATCCTACTGGAGGAGTGAGATCCTTTTGACATTTCCCTTTACCACTCACTTCTTCTACATTGGCTCCAACTGGAAAGGTAGGCTCCTTAATGGTTGCCCCACTAGGCCTTCTGGGTATGTGTGGTGGTGTTTTCTTCTTGTGATATTTCCTCGAGAAGGTCTTGACTCGACGACCAATATTATTCAGGAGAGAAGAAGATTCTCCACGATACCACTGAGATTTGGGTTTCTTTGGCAATGTGGCATGATCATTCTCAAAATCAGAGGACACATTGATGACTGGGGACTTGTTCCTTGTCATTCTCCACTATGCTTTTCTTTAGCTTAAAAATAGCAAAATCACTTGGAGGAGAGAAGAATGCACAGAGTTTACCCAACCAATGGGAATCACAAAAACGTGATTTTCGAGCTACCGGAGGCGGGAGAACTAGAAGCCCTCTAGTTTTTGGACAAGAAATCGATCTGAGATGTCCTATTGTCTGATCTAGGGCACGGAAGGAGAGGAGGGAAATCGCCAGAGCTCAACAGGAGGAGGAATGATGATTTCAAACTAATCTATCGTTTTCGCAGAATGAGTCCTTTTAACTTATTCTTTCTGACTTACCGAGGGTCGTGACCAACGACCGACTTGTCTAGATATGTCGATAAGTATCGACCTATTTCCCCTTTCGATTTTTCCCCCTTTCAGACAGTGTTCTGATTTCCAATAATACCGACTTGTCTGATCCTCCAACTAGTCTATCCTTCAACCTGGGTTTTAAAACTTGAAGGATGATTGGGTATGTGTGTGTGCTTTCGATGCTCTTTGATCATCAAGCTCTGCTTATACACCTTTCAATGCCAGTTTAGATACATACCTTCACACAGGTTCTATGCCATTAGATGATTCAACATATCATTCTGAAGGTAGGCACAAAAACATGGATTACGGATCTCATTTCCTAGATCCAAACTAATCCAAATACCTTGGGCACATTTTATTTATTTAATTCAAACATATTGTCCAAGTGTGTGATTTCATGAGATGCGGCATTTTCAGGTTTTAGCAAAGACAGGGTGTTCTATGAACATAGGTCATTCCACAGTGTATAAAATAACAAATTATTTGAATGAGACACTAAGCACACAAATCATACATTCATTTCACATTTTGATTACATTAATCATGCATATAGAATTGAAGTATGATGCTATCAACACAGCTCTCATGGATGTTATCATGTTACCCAAACATGATAATCACTCTTACCATTCTTTCAAGCATCCTCCAATGAAGTTTATTTCCTGAAAAAAGTTGGTACTTAAATGCATTATTTGATCATTTTGATCAACACTTTTGGTAAGTCACACCAAACTAAAAATCCATTTAAAGGCATAGAGCATGTTTCATTCCATAAGGGATAACTTGGAATAAAACGACACTATGTATGTGTACCATACACACCATATACATGAGGTAATGCACAAACTACATTCATTTCCTAAAGATGCACAAATCACATGGCATATGAAATGAAATGAGACAAGTATAATCGAATATTAGAGTGTGGACTTATATATATATATATATATATATGAGTATCTTGCATAAGATCAATCCAACAATCAAATAAGAACATGGATTGAAGACAAGATAAAAGGTGATTCTAAAACATGTTTCAAATGTGACACTAACACTGGTATCCCTTCACACATTTGAATATAACCTTGTGAGGTTTGGAATCTAAGTCCACAATCCGGTGATGGCCTGTTACTAAATCTGGTTTTAATCTTGGGTGCCTTCCCATTTGATCTTATGAATAAAAAACTCCAGATTTTATACGATGATGCTTTCCTAACAAAAGAGCAAACATGTTGGTTGTAATAGCCCGAATTTTTATATCAACATATATATGGCATTTATTTATTTTAATAATGGAAAAATTGGAATTTTGATGGTATGAATGTTAAATGGATCAAATTTTGGGGCAAAGGCCCAAGTATGGTCCAATGGACCATGGATTGGATGGAATTCATTTAAGGGGTCAATATTGGTCAAAGTGGGCCCGATAACCATTTGGGACCCAATGGGTCAAAATGAGTCAAACTCTAAGGTAATGATAGAAAATAATTTAATTAGGCCATGGGCCCAATGGTGACCCAATTGATTGGAATGGGTTGAATTGGAATTAAACCACCTAAGTTAATGATGAGATGATTAAAGATGGCATAACCAAGTGGGGCCCACCTCCACCTCACCAAGTGAGGTGGCGTGTGGACCAAGGAAAAGGTGGGACCGACCATCATGGTTGACTTGGTCAACCATGGATAAGTTAAGAGGACTAAGGAGGAATAAAGTAGATTAAGTTTGATTAAATTATTTTAAAACATCTAAGTTAAGATTAATGGGGTTTAAGTGACATGGCCGAATGGGGCCCACCTCCACCTCATCAAGTGAGGTGGCGGGTAAGATAGGTGTTGGTGGGGGCCGTCCACCATGGCTGACTTGGTCAACCATGGGTGGATTTCTTAGAAAGAGAATTTAATGGAATTAAATTAAATACGAATCAATTAACTTAAGTAAGGATTTAATTTAATTAATTAGGTTGGTCAAATTAGGGTCAAATGAATAAGTCAAAGGGGCAAGTGAAATGGCGGTTTCATCCCATTGAAACCACCCAAGGAAACATAAAAGAAACCATGGACTTAGGGTGGTGATTTCATCTCAACCACCACCACTCAAGGTATGAGGACCCATACCTCTCATCATATGGTCAAGTGGTCAAAGGGAAGAAGACCAAACCACTCCCTCACAAAGAGGCCAAACCGTTGGCTTGGTGGTGGTTTGGTCTCAACCACCACCACCAAGGACAAGGGAGCCCATACTTGGTGGGTGAAGGCCATCATGGAAGTGTATGGTCTAAGGAACCAAGGATTGGATGGTTTTCACCTTACCACTCAAGCCACTCTCATTCCTCTCCTCCTCCCTCTCATTGCCGATCCCATCCAAGGAAAAAGAAGGAGAAGAGACTTAGAAGAAAGGGAAGAAGAAACCAAGTGTTGGCCGACCACCCCAAGACCAAAGCTTGAGATCATTTTTCTATCCCCTCCTCCCCTCCCCCTCTCTCAAAATCTAAACCTACCTTAGCCGAACCCTAACCTTGGAGACCCCATCTTGATCAAGCACATAGTGGCCGAACAACAAGGAGAAGAAGAAGAGAAAGGGCTAAGGAAATCAAAAGGAGAAAGAAAGGCCGGAGGAGTCATCGGTGTGGTAAGAAATTCTTAAACAAGAATTTATATTTTTAAAGGTTAAGATGTGTTTATGGAATCCATTTCTTAGAATGGATGGTGGCCACAAATGTTATGGGCATTAGATCTAAGATCCATCCAATGATAAGATGAGAAATGAATGAAATGGGAGACATAGATTAAGAAAAATAAATATATGGATTAAACATGGAAGTATGGGTTTTTGAATGGATTGATGGACCATAGGGTTCGGCCATGTAGTATGGCCGAACCCCATGGTAAATGGTTGATGACTTTAATTAGGGTTTTAAGGTCTAAAGCCATGGAGAATGATTATGACTTTTTTTTAGGGTTGTAAATGATTAAATGTTGGAAAAATTTAAAGAGGTTTAAATGAGGAAAAATCATGGAGTGTGTGAATAATTTTGTGGCCTCAAGAGGCATAGGAAAAATGGTGAATCATGAACCATGGGTTCGACCATGGTGTATGCCTGAACCCTATGGTGATGGAATGATTTATTTAATGGTTATAAAAGTATGGAAATTAATGGAGAAGGTTAATGGTAATTAAGTGGATTTTTCTTTAGTATTTTAAAAAGGTTTAAATGGGTGGAAATGAAGTTTTTAAAATGAAAACTATGGACCATGGGTTCGGCCATGGTACATGGCCGAACGCCAAGGGGAGACTTTGAGGAATTTGGTGTTTTAAGAACCATGGAAAAATAAATGAGAATGATGGTTGAATTGATAGACAAAATGTACCTCATGATGATTAAGGAAGGGTGATTTAAATGTATGATTTAAATTCATTTATGGTAGGACCAAATGAGGTAAAATGGACCCAAGGAAAATGGGAAAAAGGCATCATGGGTTCGGCCATGGTGTATGGCCGAACCCATGACCCATTTATAGGTCATGTTATGAGCTAATAATCGAATTATGTATGGAACTAGATGATTGGAAATTTAATTAAATTAAGCGGCTGATTTTAGGGATGTTATGTCATGGTTAACAAATCATTAATGGGTCTAAGTATATGGATGAATTATGGACAAAAATGTACATGGATGGAGGAAATATTAAACCATGGAAGTGTAGTGGCAAAACCGTAATTATTGGCCACAATGAAGAACCTATCATGGCCGAACCCCATGTAGGTTGGACATGAACTTGGATGCATTAAGATGACATTATGAGTGATTAAATGAAGCTTAGGGTTACTGCGTTTTAGGCTCACAAAATTAGAATGTTTAAAGGGCTAAAATTTGGAATTATGCATGTGTTTAAATCAATGGAAATGAGGCTAAGTTAAGGGCTGATTTTTAGTGATCTTGTAACATGGTTAGGGATCATTAATGGATCTAGGTTTATGATCAGTTAGGGACTTAATCATGGATAAGATATGGACTAATTTGGTAAATGTATAATAAGGTATTGGGACATCGCAAACGGTATGCGATCGGCGACCGGATTTATCGGTCGAAAAAGAAAAAGGAAGCTAGTCGGTATTCGGTAGGATTCCTACCTTTTTGTAAGCCGCGGATTATGTGTATGTGATGGTTTCCTCGTTTTATTTCGGTAATTATGTGATTTATCTTAAGATGGATTTTAAATGCTATGAATTATACTTTAATGCTATGGATGATATTTTAAATGCTATGGATTATATTTTAATGCTATGGATGATATTTTTAAGGCTATGGATTATATTTCAATGCTATGGATTTTATATTACGGATATGAATTATATATATACTACATAGCATAATGCACTTACATCTCATGCATGGCATGGGTGGGAAAATAATGAAACCGGAGTCCATGCTCCGTTGGGGCGACCGAGAAGCAAACATGGGGATAGCCTGAGGTGCTATAACCGGAGTCCATGCTCCGTTGGGGCAACCGAGAATCAAACATGGGGATAGCTTGATATGCTATAACCGGAGTCCATGCTCCGTCGGGGAGACCGAGAAGCAAACATGGGGACACCTTGACGAGGCTTTGTCGTCAAGGGGGATATGACATTTTATGATGATATGGATGATGGGTGGGACACATGACATAGGCACCCATAGCATGGCATTCATCATATGGTTTTATTATATTGTTATCGGCATGCTTGTTATCACTAATCCATGTGCTAGCCCTACTCGGAGTCCTACTGGGCGCGTTGTCTAACGCCCTACTTCCACCCTAGCTGATGACGCAGGAGACGGCGGAAACGGAAGACGCGACGGGAGACAAGCATATGAGCTTGGGAAAGCGGCTACTTAGTTTTATTTAAGTTTTATTTTGGAAATGTAATTTAAGTAGCTTAGCTTGTCGGATTGTAATAATTACTGTTTCTTGCTATGGTTTAGACTGTACTATGGACGTTATCATTTTGAGATATAATTATGAACATAGGGGTATTTTAGTAATTTAAACGCCGTACTTCCTTGCTATCTAAAACTGGTAGGATAGTTTCTATTATAATGTTCCGCTTGTAATTATATTCCGTGAGCTTATTTCCTATGCATGAACCATTTCTCGTGGACTTCGTTCCGCGCACGCGTAGGGTTGGCCAGTTAAGGGCCGGGCTTTAGAAGGTTGGACTTAACTCACGTCGTGACGTCCGCGCCCGTTGTCACTTCTTAATTCAAAAAAAAAGAAAAAAATAGACTCTGATTTCGGTGAAAATGGGGCGGATGTTACATTGGTACACGGTCTCATAGGATACTTGGAGGTTACTACCTTCATCAAGTTCCTTTACTCTATCATCTTCTTCTCTTAGAGGATTTAGCATGGACTTTTTAATGGATGAACCATTCACCTATATTCTCAATACACATATTAGTCATGATTGGCGGTGTCATTCATTGGGCAAGAAGAGGCAATTTGTCCTTGGATTCTTTCAGCCTCTTTTGTTGTTTCATATCTTTTAAATATTTTTTAAAAACATGTTATGAAACAAAAACGATCAATGCTACAAGTGTTTGATTAGAGTGCATAGCCAATTTATCACTAGTCCAAGTACTTTGGTCTTTGGGCGGAGTGGTCATGAAAGTGAAGGTTTATCCAATACCTTTTCCATAGGCATAGAGCACTTTCTATTCACCTATTTCCAAACATATTTAGTGATGAAAACATTTAAGATTTTTCATTTAATTTTTCATCACAAATGGAGGTTTGGAGATATCATGGCTTTTTCTCATAGCCATTGTTCTAGCACGGATCAACTCGGATGATTAGATCCTTTCTTAAGAGCACGAGGCTCTGATACAAATTGAAAGTCCCCTTTCACGGTGCTAAAACAACGCGATTGACCTTAGAGGGGGGGTCATAGGTCAATCCCAGTTTGCATGGTGTTTACAAATTTCTTGATTGTTTTAAGTGCAACGGAACATTAATCAAGAGATTTGTTTAGTGTGATAGATTGTTTCCAATTTCTTTAAACGATCACACTAAGATTGTAACCTTTACATTTTCCTTGATTCTCGATGCTTGTGCACAATGTGTAAAATAAGATAATCAACATGCAAAGTAGTGTGTGTTAAGAAGAGTACTTAAATACTAAATACAAACACACAAAGATCAAGTACCATAAGACCAATTTAAAGTGGTTCGGTTAGCCAACTTACATCCACTATTAGGACTTGAGTGCAGGCGAAAGGTGCTTGATCACTTTCATCGTTCTCGCTTTACGATGCATCTTGGTGGTACGAAGATGTATCATGACTTGCGGCGACTGTTCTGGTGGAAAGATATGAAGCAAGAGGTAGCAGATTTTGTGTCGAAGTGCTTAACTTGTCAACAAGTGAAAGCGGAACATCAACGACCTGGTGGAAAGATGCAACCTTTAGAAGTGGCTGAATGGAAGTGGGAGCATATCACGATGGATTTTGTAACAGGATTCCCGAAGTCTCCTAAGAAGAACGACGCTATTTGCGTAATAGTTGATCGATTGACGAGGTCAACTCACTTTCTGCCGACCAAGAAGACGGATTCTTTGGCTACTCTAAGTAGATTGTATTTAAGGGAGGTAGTCAGATTGCATGGAGTGCCTGTATCCATTGTATCTGATAGAGATCCGAGGTTTGTATCAAGGTTTTGGCAAGGATTACAAGAGGAGTTGGGGACTAAGCTGTGCTTCAACACTGTTTTTCACCCTCAGACGGATGGTCAGTCAGAGAGAACCATTCAAACCTTAGAGGATATGCTAAGAGCTTGTGTGATGGACATGCAGGGAAGTTGGGGAGATCATTTGCCTTTGATTGAGCTTGTCTACAACAACAGTTATCACTCTAGTGTACAGATGGCACCCTACGAGGCTCTGTATGGCAGACCTTGTAGGTCACCTCTTTGTTGGACAGAGGTAGGAGACAAAGGGCTGCTAGGACCTGATCTAGTGCGTGAGACGTCAGAACAAGTTGAAGTGATCAGACAGCGTCTCAAGACAGCCCAGAACAGGCAAAGAGTTACGCTGACAAAAGGCGACGACCTTTGGAGTTTGCAGTTGGCGACCGAGTTTTCTTACGTGTGGCACCACGTCATGGAGTGCAATGGTTCGGCCGCAAGGGAAAACTATCACCTCGATATGTTGGACCCTTTGAGATCATGAAGAGGATATGAGAAGTGGCCTATCAGTTGGATCTTCCTCAAACTTTGGAGAGAGTGAATAGTACATTCCACGTGTCTATGTTAAGGAAGTACGAGCCTGATCCGTCGCATGTAATAAGTTTTGAAGACATTGAAGTCTCAGAGGACCTAACTTTTGAAGAAGTGCCAGTCAAGATTCAAGGACACCGGACTCAAGAGCTCAGGAGGAAGTCTATACCTCTAGTGCGAGTGCTGTGGCAACATCACGACATGCAACACGAGACGTGGGAACCAGAATCGACGATGCGGAAGCTGTACCCTGGCTTATTCGCAGGCCAAAAAGGTATAAGTTCATTTTAAATTTTGGGACGAAATTTCTTTTAGGGGGGTAGGATGTAATACCCTGCTCCAGATTAGGCGCAGTTTAGCTTAATAATCTTGTTTGAACCGATTAATCTCGAAAATTAAGGTTAGGGCTTGAGAAAAGCCCAAGTGTGGCCCAATCCGAGCTCGAAAGCTCAGTGATCCAGCTCGTCCAGCTGGAGGGGCATTTTGGTAATTTACCGCTTATTATTATTATTTTTATAAATTGTGTTGTCATGTGATTATTACTGGATGATATTATTCTCCTTAATGAAGGATTTGTATTTCTGATTTTAAAATAATTTTATTTTCAGAAAATAGTTTAAACCCGCCCGTCAAAACCCCGAAAGGGAATAATAATTATTTTAAATGATTTTGGAAATGAGATAAAATTCAAAACTAGTATTTTGTGTTAGACCATTTTAAGAATGGTCTAGTTATTATTTGACACCCCAAAATGAGGTTTCTAAATTGTTTTATTTAACATTTGTTTAATTAAGTAAATAGTATTAAATTATGATTTTTATTTAAATCAATGGTTTTCAGTGAGAGTTAAATCTCCAAATTTTTATGGTGATCAAAGTTTTCAAAGCCCAACCTATCTGTAAGGTTGGATTAAGATTTTGAGTTTGTAAAATCATGTCTTTGGTTAAAAATCGGATTTTACCAAATCAGGGGACTTATTTGCAAAACTAGAAGTCTGGAGGGACTGATCTGCAACCAGCCCAAACTGGTTACTGTTCCGGACGTAAGCAGGCACTGCATGCAGCGGCATGCAGTGGCCAGCCGACCTCCTTTCCCGGCCAATTTCCTATATATATGGCCCTGATCAACTGGTTTAAACTCCCACTGAAATTTTCTATCTTCTCCCTCTCTGTCTCCCGGCTGCTCTGAAAACCAAACTAGCCTATCACCTTCACTGTTTCCCAGTTTTTCATCTCCCGTAGCTTAAGAAGGAAGTTTTTCCAAAGACCGAATTTTTAGCCCAGGAACTTCAGTGAAGGTAACCACTGTGTTCCTCTTTTGATTTTAGGTGGTTTAGAATCAATAAAAAGTGATTTTGGTTAAGTTTTGGGTGTGTAAAATGGTTTTGAAGGTTAAGGAGAAACTTGATTTTCTTAGTGTCAGTGTACTTCCAGCGTTAAAATCGGATGGCCTACTGAGCTTCAAAGCTCCAAACCTCTCCCTGTGGAAAGAGGACTCCCAGAGGAGTCCATCGGACGGGCTAGGTGTGGAAACCGAATACGGGAAACCCACTGTTTTCGGATTCGTGTTTCACAGTGTGTCTGCCGTCACTGTCTGCTGTTGCAGACAGTGGAGGAAGACGACTCTCGGACGGTCCGAGAGTCGAGCTTCGGATGGTCCGAGCCCTTCGGACTGTCCGAGAGCACCCCTCGGACGTTCCGAGCTTCACCCGAAGCCCAGAAGCGCCCGAGGCTAGCTTGACTCAGCTGGACGATCCGAGCAGAGCTCGGAACGACCGAACCCACTTGGACGTTCCGAGCCCTAACTTCGGATCTTCCGAGGTACCCAGACCCACCGAGACTTGTTTTTCTCTATTTTTCGGTTCGGATGGACTTCGGATGATCAGAGACCCGATCTTCGGACGATCCGAAGTCAGACCCATGATTCGAGGTCAGTAACTAGTTTAGGTGTGGTTCGGATGATTCGAAACCACAGTACCTGGTTCCGAGGCATGTTCTGAGGGACCCAGCTTTTGAAGTGGAAAATGTTCTTGTTTGATGGTTATTGATTGCATGTGATGTTAGTACCCCGTTGTTAAATTAAAATTGTACTAACCCTCTTCTCTTATTAGTATAGTGTAAATACTATTATATTCACTTCTAGGCCGACTCTATTGGTCGGGCACTGAGTGATCTCACTTTCAGGCCGACGCTATATTTGTCAGGCACTGAGTGTGTAACACCCCGATTTCTCAATGAAGTGGATAATTACGAAAATGCCCCTGATTTGTCAAATTAATTATTTGTGATGTCAAATAAGGAAATGGTGGGGCCCATTGCTCAAATTAAGATCATATGAGCACATTATAAATATCAAATTTGATTGGATGGGTAATGAACATCAATTGGGTCGAAAATGGGTAAATGGGTCAAATGGCCCAATTGGACCCAATGGGTCAAAATGGATGATTTGACCATTGTGTAAGCTCAAATTAAATGGGGTCAAGCTGAACTAATTGGAAATCAAGTATAGTAAAAATGGGTAGGCTTGAAACACAAGTGAAAACCAAATAGAAATGGCAAAATTAGCCCATTAATGGGTCAAGTTGTCAAAACGGGTCAAAGGGCTGATTGGGGACCCAATGGGTCAGGTTGACTAGGTTGACCACGGATGACCGTGTGGGCCCTCAATTGAACTCAAGTGTGAGTTAATTCAGCTTGAATTGGACTGATTGGGAGTGAGTCTAAATTAAGAAAAGAGTTGACTCAAGTATGGAGCATTAAATGTGATGAGTTGGATGAGTTGGGTTAGAATAAAAATACCATGAATCTAATGAGTCAAGGGGAGGTGGAAATGAGTTGTAATCTCACACAACACTTGATCAAACACATCTCAGCCGTTGAGTGTGAAAGGGTGCGTTGGCAAGGCCAAAAGGCACCAAGGTTGGGCGGCACCTATTCATGAATGGATGCAATGGTTCATTCCCAAAGAGATGCAATGTTTGGCACCAAGGGGTGTCTTGGTTGACACCCAACATCCCTTCGTTTTTGGCAAGAGTAATGAGGGAGGATGAATGGGAGTTGGGGGTTGAAACTATAAAAGGAGAATGTTACCTTTCTTGGCCGTTTTTTACACAAGGAAATCCAAGAATTCCCATCTCTCTCTCCCTCTCTTCTAGTTTGTTTTCTTGGCTGAACAGCAGAGGTTTTGGCAGAAGTTAATCCAGCATAAACCAGCAAGGAATTAAGGAAGAAAGGAAGAAATAAAAGGGAGAAACCAAGGATCAAAGGCAAGAAGAAAGATTGGAAGTTTGGTAAGTATTTATATGTTATTTTGGTTTAATAAGATGGAACAAATGGGGGGTGTATTGGGCCATGGTTATGGCCGAATACACCAAGGTTTTAACCTTGCTTAATAGAGGTTTAAAAATGGTAAAAAATAACCATTGGGTTCGGCCACCATGGAGGGCCGAACCCCATGTAAAAGATAGGTTGGTTTGATGTTTTAAAACATAGAAACCATGGAGCTTTTATGGACTGTTTTTGAGGCTTCTTTAAGATTCAATTGCATGTTTTTAAAGAGGGTTAAAAACATGGATCTGAATGACATAAGGACTGAAGGTATCATGGGTCTAAAACAGTGGTTTGAAACTGATGAAATGGACCATTTGGATCGGCCATCTTGGATGGCCGAATCCCATGAAGTATGATGGTCATTTAGACAAAGAGATGAACTTATTTGGATGGTTTTTGAGAGGTAAAAATGCAGCAATATTGTACTGATTAATACTTGTCTAAATGAGACTTAAAACATATTCATAAAGACCAAGATATGGACATAGGGTTCGGCCACTTTGGATGGCCGAACCCCATGAATGGATTTTGGTATTTTGATGGTTTTTAGAAGGTTAAAAACCATGCAAAAATCATTGAGGTTGTTACATGTTTTAATAAGGCTAAGTGGCTGATTAATAAGGTTTAAAATTGTAAGCCATTTGATTCGGCCAATTGTGTTGGCCGAACCCCATGAGATAGTATGACATTTTATGGTAATATGTGATGGTTTTAGGAGATCAAAATCATACAAGTTTATGGGTTTTCTTATGTGTTTTAAATGGAGAGAAGCTTGCTGATTTTGGTTGGCCAATAGAGGGCTGAATCATGTAGCAATCATAACAAAAAATTATGCATGAATGTTGGAGTTATGGAACCAAGGGAACCATTGGGTTCGGCCATATGTATGGCCGAACCCCATCAATGATTATTTGATAGAATTGGGTTAAGTAATAAATGGGATTAAAGGTGATGAATGAAGAACCCCACATGATGTGGATGGGTCGTAGATGTGATTGAATAAGTAAATGATGTTATGACTTACTGATTGATATATGGATAAGGTACTGGAAGTTGAATGACGTGTGAGTCGTGATCGGGTGACGCTAAAGAAAGATCAAGTACTGAAGTGAATCTTCAGTAGGTTTTCTACCTACTTGTAACCACAGTTTTACCCTAGTTTTCTTTATGAGACTCTTGTTTACTTTTATGTGGTTTCGAATGATATGTTATGCATTTACAAATGGCATACAAAGCATTGGCATCTCATGCATGGACATGGGATGTTGACTGAGGTTATACAGTGTTGCAATTATGAGTTACCGTCCTCCTTAGGCGATGAGAGTCCTGCCAGGAGGAGTAACATGATGATCATAATCACATTGGTCTCCTTAGGCGATGAGAGTCCCGCCAGGAGGACTAATAGGTGATATGAATCAACTCAATGCTGAAGAGAGGGAAGTGTATTGTGATATACCTTGACGGTGCGAGGCATGTCAAGTGATGGCTATGAATGTACATGATGGGAGAGACTCATTGCATGTGCATACTTCATAGCATTGTTTTACCTGTTTTTACTAATCATGTACTATGATATATATGCATGTTTTATATGCTAATCATATGGTAGCCCTGATCGGGAACCTATTGGGCGCGTTGATCTAACGCCCTAATTCTATCCTCAGAGGAGAATGCAGGTACAAGGAAAGGGAAAGAGAAGATCGATGACCGGGAGGGGAGCCAAGCCTAAGTGCTTGAATGATGAACAAGATTACTTATTTACTGTCATTTGAATTATATTTTGATGGACATGTAATAAGTTAATACTTGCTATGGTTTGATTAGACTATTAACTATGGATGGTTGTTTATCTTAATTATCATTTGGGACTGTTACTTGCTATCTTTTCATATTGTTTTCGTAGTTAATCTAGTTCATTCCGCATGTTGTTGTTAGTTCCATGTGTGATTCATTATCATGGTCTAGTCCATGTACACATGGGTGGCCAGTTAAGGTTCAGACTTGAGTAGTCTGAACTTAACTCGCGTCGTGACGCCGCTCGCTCTCTTTCGATGTTTTATTATTATTATTTTTTTTTAAAAAAAATTAGACTCTGATATTCTCGGAGAGGGCGGGGCGTTACAGTTGGTATCAGAGCGAAACGGGAAGTTGAATCATCGATGTAAGATTAAGACGGTTTCATGTCTCACTGACGGATAAGAATCCCAACTAACCGACTTTTCGGAGTTCGCTGACTGGGGGCCGGATTAATTTACTTCGAGTGACTCAGACTGAACAATCAATCTGAGAACGACAATGAAAGATAGCAAAGTAAAGTACAGTCATCATAACTGGACATATCAAACATAGCAAAGTAGGATGCACTCCTCTGAAATCCCCACACTGAGAAACAAACAACAAGAATTTAGAGATTTCCCCAGTAACAAAAGAAGACAAAGATTGATGATTTGGTAATCTTCCCAAACAAAGTACATGATATTATGCATGATCAAAATCCCCTGAAAACCAAGAGTGGTTTATTTAGAATTGTTGTTGAATATTCTTGTGTTTTAAATGTTGTGGCACAGATATGTCGAGCAACGAGGAATACACTGAGTTATGGGATAAAGGGACACCTAGTTGTCTGGTAGATTTGGTATCAACTTCCAACAGTATCAGCATGGAAGTCAATGTGGACATTCAAGAGGGGCCTCCCGAGGAGGAGGAATGGAACTTAGCACCACTGGAGGAGGTGAACCTAGCACCATTACCGGAGTATCATATGGAAGATATTCCTTGGTTAATAGGACCTCTTGAGGAAGAAGAAGAGGATCTAGCACCTTTTCTGGAGGATCCTATAGCAGATGTTCCTATTATATTGGAATCGCTTGGGGAGATAGATCCCTATGATACATATGAGTTGTGCAATCAAGATGGGTACAACTGTATGTATTGTCCTCACCCTTTAGGCATTGTCTGCCCGTTTTGTGGACTGCATGGGCATGGAGAGACGAGGACTAATTGTCCTTATATCGGAGGACCTGGGTTAATACCCTGCATGACTTGTGAAGTATTGGGGCACACGGCGATGACGTGTCCTGATAACCGTTTCAAGTTCGCTGATAATGCGGAGTCTTCTACGGAAGACTAGGGTAGGAAGTAATATGAAGGGGTATTAAAAAGAGGATTATTTTGTGAGGGTGCATTTTGTTCTTTATAGGGTTTTGTTTAAGCCTATCCGCCCTTGTACAAAAATGGATTATGAATTAATATAAAGTATGCGATTTTATGATTTTATGAGGATTTATGGCATTTAATGCATATTGTTGATGGAAACTAAGTCTATGATGTTTCCATGAATTAGGAATAAATGGCGCCACAGAAAAAGGTTATAAAGAATCCGAAGGGAAAGGAAAAAGTTTTGCAAATCGGATTAGGTGAGGGGGCATCAAAGAGAAGGACCCGACAAGACAGTAGAAAGAAGGATGAGGTGTTAATAATCACGCCGCAAGGGAAAGTGATACCCCAACGAGAGAAGGTGGTATATGAGAAGGTGCCATTGGTACATGACATAGAGCGGTCAATTCATGATGAGGAGAGATCAGTTCATGAACGATCGCGCAATGAGGAAGAGTCACATCATTCTCGGCGAGAGGAGGAGGATAGTGACCCTACGTATCGACGGGACGAGGAGGAAGAATATGACTCGTCATATCGACGAGAGGAGGAAGAGAACAACAACCTGACTGTACCCTATGTGCCTCCTGAACTGCACAGCTTGGTGCAAGCTGTAGTAACATCTGTCCTCCAATAACATATGAACAGAGGGGGAAGCACGAGTGAAAATAATGACCGCAACATGGTCAGAGATTTTCAACAACAGCGCCCACCTTACTTCAAGGGCAGAGAAGGGCCTGTCGGAGCCGAAAATTGGTTGGAGAAGATTTCTCACATACTGACTCTTTTGAATATCAAGAGTCATGCACACAAAATCCTATTGGCCACGTCACAGCTGATAGATGACGCTGCCAAATGGTGGAAAGTAGTGGAGAAACAGTAGGCATTTGTGCCAAGAAGAGAAAGAATTGCTATGACCTGAGAGCAATTCTCAGCGACATTCTTAGAGCGCTATTTCCCGGAGGAAGAGAAGGAACGTCAGATTCAGGCCTTTATGACATTAGTGCAAGGCTCGATGACGGTGGCTGAGTATCACCAAGAATTCCTCAGCCTGTCAATTTATGCATTTTATGTTGTGGACACGGAATATCGGAGGGCTCGCAAGTTCCAGCGTGGGTTACGGCCAAACATTAGGGCCAGGGTAACCGTGTTCAAAGCAGCCACGCTGGCAGAAATGGTCAGCAGGGCAACCATTGTGGAACAAGAAATGGCAGAATTTGCAAAAGTGGACAACCGCCGAGCTCCGAGTGGGAGGGGTGTGTATCAACCCAACAAGAGGTTCAGATCAAACTTCAGCAGACCCTCGCCGTCTGTTGGATCTAGTGGGGGCTTTCGCCCCAACCAGCCCACTCAATCTGTAGCAGTCTCTCAAGCTTTTCGAGGAGTGAACACCTGTTTTCACTGTGATCAACCAGGTCACTACAAAAAAGACTGCTCAAAACTCAACAGGTTGTCATACTCCAGAGGATCATTTCGTCCGCCAGCTAGACCAGTAAACTCCAGAGGAGGCAGAATGCAAAGTCGGGGAGGTCGAGGATCTAACCCTGCTGGAGCTGGACGATTATTCACTCTAACTTTTCCGGAAGAAGAGGACCATGCTGTGATACAAGGTATGGCGGTAGTGAGTAGTTCTTATGCATATGCACTATTTGATTCTGGAGCATCACACTTCTTCATAGCTGCATCATTTATTACTGCTACCGGTACATTAGTTCAAAGATTAGCCACAGCGCTTACTATTGTATCCCCTGTCGGAGATTCGGCATTGGGACTTATATGTACGGCGGTTAACACTGAATTAGCTGGACTCAGATTTGAGTTCAATTATCTGGTGCTAGACATGTCTGAGTATGATATAATATTTGGCATGGATTGGTTGGCTAAGTTTCATGCCAACATCGACTGTTATCGCCGAAGAGTGACATTTATGTCACCCGAGGGCAAGCAATACGTAGTTCGTGCAGATAAACAGAGTGGATTGCAGGAAGGGTTAAATCACGTGGTATTGAATAATATCACCATAAATAAAGCTCCAGTTACTGAACTTCCGGCAATTGTACAAGAATTTGCGGATGTATTTCCAAAGGAACTCCCTGGTTTACCACCTATGAGGGAGATTAACTTTGAAATCAAGTTGTACCCTGGCACAGCACCAGTGTCGTTACCACACTATCGGATGGCACCAGTAGAGATGTCGGAGCTAAAGAAGTAGATTGATGAACTGCTTAGGCTGGGTTGCATCCGGAACAGTACATCATCATGGGGAGCACCAGTGTTGTTCGTGACGAAGAAGGACGGTTCACTACGGATGTGCGTGGACTACCGGAAGCTGAATCAGCTAACAGTCCGGAACAAGTACCCTCTACCCAGAATTGATGATTTATTCGATCAATTAAAGGGTTCCAGCCATTTTTCAAAGGTTGATTTGATGTCTGGTTATCATCAAATACGGGTTAGGGAGGAAGATATAGAGAAGACGGCCTTCCAAACGCGGTATGGACTATACGAGTTTGTAGTCATCCCATTTGGACTCACAAATGCACCGGCTGTGTTCATGGATTTAATGAACAGAATCTTCCGTCCGTATCTGGACAGTTTGAATCGTATTCATTGACGATATTCTGATATATTCCAAGAGTCAGGAAGAACATGCAGAGCATTTATGGATAGTTTTGAATACTTTGAGACAGCATAAGCTGTATGCCAAGGCCAGTAAATGTGAATTCTGGCTATCCGAGGTCAATTTCTTGGGACATGTTATATCTGAGGGAGGTATAGCCGTGGATCCGGCTAAGGTGGCAGCAGTGAAAGATTGGAAAACGCCCAAGAATTTAACTGAAATTCGTAGCTTCTTGGGATTGGCTGGTTATTATAGAAGATTTATCATGGATTTTTCCAAAATTGCATCTCCATTGACTCAACTCACTCAGAAGGGAGTCAAGTACGAGTGGACAGATCTATGTAATCAAAGGTTTGAAGAGCTGAAGACAAGACTTACCACTGCCCATATTTTAGTTTTGCCGGTAAGTGGCAAGTGTTACGAGGTATATTGCGATGCCTCGGGAGAGGGACTGGGTTGTACACTCAGTCAGAGTAATTGTGTGGAGGCGTATGGTTCAAGGCAGTTAAAAATACATGAACGTCTTTACCCCACACATGATTTGGAATTAGCTGCAGTGGTTTTCGCCCTCAAGAGTTGGAGACACTACCTCTACGGCGAGAAATTTGAGGTATTTTCTGATCATAAGAGCTTAAAATATCTTTTTGACCAGAAGGACCTCAACCTCAGGCAATGAAGATGGATGGAGTATCTGGCGGATTATGAGTTTGCGCTTAGATATCATCCAAGCAAGGCAAACAAGGTAGCGGATGCCCTCAGCCGTATACCAGATGCATCCGTGGCATGTCTGATCAGATCGGAATGGGAAATGTTAAATACCATCCGAGAATTTAAACTCTATTACAACAACCGTGGGACCATATACAATTTGGTCATTCAATCTAACATGGTCACCAGGATTGAACAAGAACAAAGGACAGACCTGGAAGTGGAGGACATATGGACCAAGATGTCCACTGGCGTAGACATACCGGAATGGGAATTACGACCAGGACAAGGTCTTGTATTCTGGGGAAGAACAAATGTGCCAAAGAGTTGCAGGAAAGAATTACTGATTGAGACACATCAGTCCAAGCTCTCTATTCATCCGGGTAGCACCAAAATGTACCATGATCTAAAGAGGCATTATTGGTGGCATGGACTAAAAAGGGATGTGGCGGAATTCGTGGCACATTGTCTAACTTGTCAGCAAGTTAAGACTAAACAACAAAAGCCACCAGGGTTACTCAAACCCTTAGCAGTGCCAGAATGGAAATGGGAACACATTTCCATGGACTTTGTATCGGGGTTGCCGAGGTCTTCAAAGGGCAATGATGCCATATGGGTCGTAGTCGACCGGCTGACCAAGTCCGCACATTTCATTCCTATAAAGATGACGGATTCATCTGAAACCTTGGGTCGGCGGTATATTAAAGAGGTCATTCGGCTACATGGCATTCCTCGAACAATAGTATCAGACAGAGATGGCCGTTTTACCGGCAGAGTATGGCAAAGTATGCAGTCAGCCATGGGGACAGATTTATTGATTAGCACCGCTTTCCATCCACAGACTGATGGATAGTCTGAAAGGACAATACAAAACTTGGAAGACATGCTGAGAGCATGCATGTTAGATTTCAAGGGTGGATGGGAGAACCACTTACCACTGGAGGAGTTCTCGTATAATAACAGCTATCAGGCAAGCCTTCAGATGGCTCCATACGAGGCATTATATGGTAGACCGTGTAGGTCGCCAGTGTGTTGGACAGAGGCTGGAGAGCCTGCATTGATTGGATCGGAACTAGTCGCAGAGACTACACCACAAATTAAGCTGATAAGTCAACACTTGTTGACTGCACAGAGTCGGCAGAAGAGCTATGCTGATAAAAGGAGACGGTTTCTGAAATTTGAAGTGGGAGACATGGTATTTTTAAAGATCTCGCCACAGAAGGGACATATGAGTTTCGGAAAGAAAGGAAAACTGTCACCAAGATATGTGGGACTGTTTTCCATCATAAGAAGAATGGGGGATGTAGCTTACTAGTTAGCACTTCCTTCGCAGTTAGCAGCGCTACATAATGTGTTTCATGTGTCAATGCTAAGAAAGTATAATCCGGATCTAGCCCATGCTTTGAATGTTCAGGATATTGAAGTACAAAGCGACGTGACGTACGTCGAGAAGCCGGTCAGGATAGTGGAGACCGAATAAAGGGTATTGCGAAATAGAGCGATTCAGTTCGTAAAAGTGGTATGGGACCGACATGGTGATGAAGAGGCCACATGGGAACTTGAATCGGAGATGAGAACAGCTCACCCCGAATTATTTATATAATTTAATTTGAGAACCCTACTTCACTCGATTTTCGGGACGAAAATTTTAAAAAGAGGGTTATATTGTAACACCCCGATTTCTCAATGAAGTGGATAATTACGAAAATGCCCCTGATTTGTCAAATTAATTATTTGTGATGTCAAATAAGGAAATGGTGGGGCCCATTGCTCAAATTAAGATCATATGAGCACATTATAAATATCAAGTTTGATTGGATGGGTAATGAACATCAATTGGGTCAAAAATGGGTAAATGGGTCAAATGGCCCAATTGGACCCAATGGGTCAAAATGGATGATTTGACCATTGTGTAAGCTCAAATTAAATGGGGTCAAGCTGAACTAATTGGAAATCAAGTATAGCAAAAATGGGTAGGCTTGAAACACAACTGAAAACCAATTAGAAATGGCAAAATCAGCCCATTAATGGGTCAAGTTGTCAAAACGGGTCAAAGGGCTGATTGGGGACCCAATGGGTCAGGTTGACTAGGTTGACCATGGATGACCGTGTGGGCCCTCAATTGAACTCAAGTGTGAGTTAATTCAGCTTGAATTGGACTGATTGGGAGTGAGTCTAAATTAAGAAAAGAGTTGACTCAAGTATGGAGCATTAAATGTGATGAGTTGGATGAGTTGGGTTAGAATAAAAATACCATGAATCTAATGAGTCAAGGGGAGGTGGAAATGAGTTGTAATCTCACACAACACTTGATCAAACACATCTCAGCCGTTGAGTGTGAAAGGGTGCTTTGGCAAGGCCAAAAGACACCAAGGTTAGGTGGCACCTATTCATGAATGGATGCAATGGTTCATTCCCAAAGAGATGCAATGTTTGGCACCAAGGGGTGTCTTGGTTGACACCCAACATCCCTTCATTTTTGGCAAGAGTAATGAGGGAGGATGAATGGGAGTTGGGGACTGAAACTATAAAAGGAGAATGTTACCTTTCTTGGCCGTTTTTTACACAAGGAAATCCAAGAATTCCCATCTCTCTCTCCCTCTCTTCTAGTTTGTTTTCTTGGCTGAACAGCAGAGGTTTTGGGAGAAGTTAATCAAGCATAAACCAGCAAGGAATTAAGGAAGAAAGGAAGAAATAAAAGGGAGAAACCAAGGATCAAAGGCAAGAAGAAAGATTGGAAGTTTGGTAAGTATTTATATGTTATTTTGGTTTAATAACATGGAACAAATGGGGTGTGTATTGGGCCATGGTTATGGCCGAATACACCAAGATTTTAACCTTGCTTAATAGAGGTTTAAAAATGGTAAAAAATAACCATTGGGTTCGGCCACCATGGAGGGCCGAACCCCATGTAAAAGATAGGTTGGTTTGATGTTTTAAAACATAGAAACCATGGAGTTTTTATGGACTGTTTTTGAGGCTTCTTTAAGATTCAATTGCATGTTTTTAAAGAAGGTTAAAAACATGGATCTGAGTGACATAAGGACTGAAGGTATCATGGGTCTAAAACAGTGGTTTGAAACTGATGAAATGGACCATTTGGATCTGCCATCTTGAATGGCCGAATCCCATGAAGTATGATGGTCATTTAGACAAAGAGATGAACTTATTTGGATGGTTTTTGAGAGGTAAAAATGCAGCAATATTGTACTGATTAATACTTGTCTAAATGAGACTTAAAACATATTCATAAAGACCAAGATATGGACATAGGGTTCGGCCACTTTGGATGGCCGAACCCCATGAATGGATGTTGGTATTTTGATGGTTTTTAGAAGGTTAAAAACCATGCAAAAATCATTGAGGTTGTTACATGTTTTAATAAGGCTAAGTGGCTGATTAATAAGGTTTAAAATTGTAAGCCATTTGATTCGGCCAATTGTGTTGGCCGAACCCCATGAGATAGTATGACATTTTATGGTAATATGTGATGGTTTTAGGAGATCAAGATCATACAAGTTTATGGGTTTTCTTATGTGTTTTAAATGGAGATAAGCTTGCTGATTTTGGTTGGCCAATAGAGGGCTGAATCATGTAGCAATCATAACAAAAAATTATGCATGAATGTTGGAGTTATGGAACCAAGGGAACCATTGGGTTCGGCCATATGTATGGCCGAACCCCATGGACCATTTTATTTGATTGAAAAGTTTCTAAGTTATGAAATTTAGTGAACTTAGTGTAAACAAATAACAAATCATGGTTGATGAAGGAAAGTGGGATAAAAACCCATAGGATGTGGTTCGGCCATGTAGTATGGCCGAACCCCATCAATGATTATTTGATAGAATTGGGTTAAGTAATAAATGGGATTAAAGGTGATGAATGAAGAACCCCACATGATGTGGATGGGTCGTAGATGTGATTGAATAAGTAAATGATGTTATGACTTACTGATTGATATATGGATAAGGTACTGGAAGTTGAATGACGTGCGAGTCGTGATCGGGTGACGCTAAAGAAAGATCAAGTACTGAAGTGAATCTTCAGTAGGTTTCCTACCTACTTGTAACCACAGTTTTACCCTAGTTTTCTTTATGAGACTCTTGTTTACTTTTATGTGGTTTCGAATGATATGTTATGCATTTACAAATGGCATACAAAGCATTGGCATCTCATGCATGGACATGGGATGTTGACTGAGGTTATACAGTGTTGCAATTATGAGTTACCGTCCTCCTTAGGCGATGAGAGTCCTGCCAGGAGGAGTAACATGCTGATCATAATCACATTGGTCTCCTTAGGCGATGAGAGTCCCGCCAGGAGGACTAATAGGTGATATGAATCAACTCAATGCTGAAGAGAGGGAAGTGTATTGTGATATACCTTGACGGTGCGAGGCATGTCAAGTGATGGCTATGAATGTACATGATGGGAGAGACTCATTGCATGTGCATACTTCATAGCATTGTTTTACCTGTTTTTACTAATCATGTACTATGATATATATGCATGTTTTATATGCTAATCATGTGGTAGCCCTGATCGGGAACCTACTGGGCACGTTGATCTAATGCCCTAATTTTATCCTCAGAGGAGAATGCATGTACAAGGAAAGGGAAAGAGAAGGTCGATGACCGAGAGGGGAGCCAAGCCTAAGTGCTTGAATGATGAACATGATTACTTATCTACTGTCATTTGAATTATATTTTGATGGACATGTAATAAGTTAATACTTGCTATAGTTTGATTAGACTATTAACTATGGATGGTTGTTTATCTTAATTATCATTTGGGACTGTTACTTGCTATCTTTTCATATTATTTCCGCAGTTAATCTAGTTCATTCCGCATGTTGTTATTAGTTCCATGTGTGATTCATTATCATGGTCTAGTCCATGTACACATGGGTGGCCAGTTAAGGTTCAGACTTGAGTAGTCTGAACTTAACTCGCGTCGTGACGCCGCTCGCTCTCTTTCAATGTTTTATTATTATTATTTAAAAAAAAAAATTGATTCTGATATTCTCAGAGAGGGCGGGGCGTTACAGAGTGACCTCGATGCCTTACTCAAATTGTCAGATCTGGTCTTATCCAGAAGACAACCGAGAAGTGACCTGAGAATCTAGACCTAACTCAATAAGTCAATCTGGTCAATGCCTAGAAGACAATATGAGTTTTGGACTGAGCACCCCTTTTTATTTATTATATCATGTGGATTATTGTAAGTTAAAAAGGATAGAAACCAAGTAGGAGACTCAATTCCATTTACCTTGGATATTTTTTGGGAAAAGAAGTATAACTTCGAAATACTACTTGTGTGTATGTATGCTATGTATATTGATTGTGCACTTGTCTGTTTGTTTGAACAGATCGCGAAACCACACATATATGGTGAGGGAACTTAACCTTGCAGAAAATGTAAACAAGTTTTAATATGAGATGAGTCTTGAGCAATGAGTGATTTCAGATTTGATGAACCCACTCATGTGCCTAGACATGATGCACTATGGTAAGAGTGCTTATGATAATTGAGAATATTATGATGTTGATCATATGAGATGTGATACTGCTTCCACGTACCTTTTACTATTGAACCATCGCCGAGCTGAGGCGTCGGTTATGTCTAATGGACCAGGTGGGTCGACAGTGACTGGCAAGGTGTGTCCGTACCGGTTTTGAGGTGCATACTGGAGATGTACTTGCAAGGATGTATTTTGATCGTGTCGGGACTTAATACTATTGGTGTTAGTATAGTATCTAAGGGTTACGATGGATGACGGCAGTAATGGAAAGATGATGATGAGATATTACTTGATATTGTACATTTATTATCAAGCATGAGATGTTATTGCAACTGTTGATTATTTGCTAACCTGTTGTTTACTTAACTGCACTGTTATATTTCCTTCACTGGGCTAGTTAGCTCACCCCACGTACCTTTCAGGAGATGAATCCGAGGAGGAGAACCCTTTATTTCAACCTTAGGGTGGATAAGCTGCGGCGGTGTTTTGGGATTCCCACTGAGGGGAATACCTTTATCTTTGTTTTCTAGTTCTTGGAACCATTTTCTTTTGTAAAGTACTGGGTGTGGTACTTGTTTTGTTTAAATGTGATGTATTGAAAACTACTATGCTTCTGTAGTTACTCTGATGGTGTTAATATTAATTCAGTGTTGGAATTATGTGATCATGCATGTGTTATTTTGTGTCTATTGTTGGGTAGACTTATGGTACATGTTTGAGTCCACATGTTGGGATCATGTGTGACCTTTGGACCTAACTGTTGATCCAGCCCAGTTAGAAGGCTCGAGTTAGTTTAATTTTTTTTTAAAAAAAACACTCGCGTTTCGGGCCCACCCTTCGGGTCGGGTTGTGACATGAGTTATCCCCAAATCCACTAAATAGAGACTTACACCCTCACAATTAGAGTAGGATTTCCACCTCACTCAATCGGCTAGGAATTTCACCCACTACTGTAGAGCAGGAATTCCACCTATCCATTTGGCTGGGAATTCCACCCACCATTGTGCCAGAGACGACGCTCTAGAGTTTTTTATAGTGGTTCCGAAGCCAATCCTCCTTAATCCACTTTCGGGACAAAGGTGTTAAAACAAAATTAAAACCAAGAAGCACTTGTCTTTGTATCTCTATCTTTTGATATGTGCTTTGTCAAGATCCACCCAATGCGTGCCGACGCTTCGCCTTCTAGCCATCGTAAGGAAATCACAATCCAGGGCGACAAAGAAATTGATTTTACCAAAGGTGTCCTAGTTTATATTCCTTTCCTCTCTCTCTCACAAACTCAATCCATATGATTGGTTGCATTAGATTCCCAAGTGTAGGTACATGAGAGAGAGAGAGAGTGATCCTTTTGTTGACCCTTGCTTAAGCTCACTAATAATGATGAGGGTTCAACTAATTTGCCAAAGGATACCAACTGGTTGTATAAAGATCGGTATTTATAGAGAAGGCAACTAGTTGTATCAACAATAATGTACCGACAGGTCGGTCGTATTAAGGGGTTGGTGACTAGAAATGTTACCGCTAAAAACTCGACTGTTGTGCTTTAAATGCACTCCCAACGTCAATATTCTTTCCTGGTCGACATGTTGGTGTTGTAACGCCTTGTCCCGCTAGGGCGCGTTATCTCCGAAAAGTCTCAAACATGACCAAGGAACGGATATTGGATATTTTTTTTTTGAAACGGGGTAACTACCTCCCGGTAAAGAACCTAATAAAGACAAAAAAAAAAAAAAACATAATAATTATAACAAACAACCACCGACCGTCCAATATAGTCATACAATCATTCAAACAAATATGTGGTAGTGAGTCCACTCCAGTAAGGGTCTCTCCGAACTAAACATACAAGAACATGGAATATCTACCACTATTGCTCCTCTCCGAACGCCTACTCAATGGGCCCGCCTGGCCCCTCTGCGATCGGGGTACCTGAAAGGTAAGGGGTGAATTAACCAACCCAGCGAAGAAATAAAGTTTATCACAAGTCAACAACATAAATAGATTACATGTATGAATGCAAGAATATCATATTAACAGTAGTGCTCACATGCATGAAATCCAACTACACCATCGATAATCCACCTACCAAACCTGAGACATCCTCTCGGTAGCCCACATCGGGTCCTCCATCAAAATCTGGTCTCCCTACCAATACAATCGGGAGACCACACAATATACAACCGCCTCAACCACCGAAATGCAACAGGGAAATCTGCATCTCCTGTGGGGGCCTCAACCGCCGGAGCATAACGGGGGAGCCAATCTCAAGGGGCAGGCAACTCAACCGCCGAAACGCAATAGGGAAACCCGCATTCCCTATGGGGGTCTCGATCGCCTGAGCATAGTGGGGAAGTCCTCCCAACAACCAAACTCATCACGTCATCATAAACATATAAGCACATGAATAGTTCCTCCATCTCAACACCCAACGACACGCTGTCTGTTACGAGTTACTTCTATGTATGCGCATGATATCATGATCATGTAAAATCCTCCTTAATCCACTTTTGGGACAAAGGTTTTATAACAAAATTAAAACCAAGATGCACTTGCCTTTGTATCTCTATCTCTTGATGTATGTTTCTTCAATATCCACCCAACCCTACGCTCCGCCTTGTAGCTGTCGTAAATCAATCACAATCCACGACGACAAGGAAACTGGTTTCACCAAAGGTTTTCTAGTTTATATTCCTTTCCTCTCTGTCTCACAAACTCAATCGATATGATTAGTTGTATTAGAGTCCCTAAGTGTAGGTACAAGAGAGAGTATGATCCTTTTGTTGGCCCTTGTTTAAGCTCACTGATAATGATGAGGGTCCAACTGATTTGCCAAAGGATACCAAATGGTTGTATAAAGATCGGTGACCAGAAATGTTACTGACCGTTGTGCTTTAAATGCACTCCCAACGGTAATATTCTTTCCCGTTCGACATGTCGTTGTCGCCGACAGGTCGATAATCATGGTATCGAGAGGTCGGTCCATAAGAGAAGCTCGGTTTGGGGAAACACCATGCTGACAGAATTTCAAGAAAGAAACCAGTCTTACCCTGAACGACCTATCGCCCTTTACCTAGGCGTCCTGGTACTCTCGATCAGTCTTGAATATCGATATGTCTGTTTCTTCGAGAGCCCACTTGAGTTTAAAGTTCCAGAACTCATAAGTCTTTATCGAAGAGTAGTTGACCATGAGGGGTCGTTTCAGCCTTTCACCAAGGGGTCGGTGCATACGAGACTCTCAATCAGAGGCTTACCCAGAATAACAGTTCTTTGATCCAGAACCTCTGTCAGTCTGGCCGACCAGTCCTTGACTACAATGGGTCGATTATGTCTCTACCTAGGGGTCGGGGAGAATGACTTGTCGAGCTGACAATGAAACCAAATACATATTTTCAATATGGGTTCCAATTCACTCCTCAGCTTTCTCTCTTGGATTTTAATGATTTTATCATTTGTTCAACTAAGCCTATGAATATTTCTCTCTAAGGTTGGGGTGCCACCTAAAGTCATCTATGCCTATAATACCTGTTTTGTGATTGCCATAACGATGAGCTTCAATCCAGTGGAGCATGATCTTCACTCTTTATCACTTTAGGTCTTCAAAGTTCTAGCAAGTGCTTCTTCTTGAGTCATGGAATTGATAAAAAGGGACTCGACAAAACCGGGGCACTAACACGAACCATTCATTGTATGCGAGGTCGAACGCAATGGAATTATAGAAAATATATCTTAAATATTCACATTTATTTAACAATTATTTAATTTAAAAGTTCTAATTGAAACTACTGTTGGTGGAATTATTCAGAAAACACAGAAATAATTCTAGATCTAACATAGGTTTAATTAAAATCAGTCCATTTAATTTCAATCCTAGTTATTTTTCATATTTTAAACTTTGGAGAAGAATGAACTAAAGAAGAATAAAGATTTTAAAGAATCAAAGTATATAAAAATTAAAAATAAAGCAAAAGATTAAACAAACATACTGTAAGGACCCAGAATTTTAACTCCCTATTTTGTATGTAATTTCTCTTTAAAGGAATGAAACGAATGATGAGATTTTTGGTCAAAAAAAAAAAAATGACATGAATAAAATGTGGTGAATGTACAATGAAAGAAATAGGGGAAACTAAATTTCCCTCAAAGGATACATCGGCTGGGTCAATGTGTCGGTAAACTGAACTTCACGTGACGATGCATCGAATAGATCGATGTGTCAGTGGAAGCTGAAATCCAAACCCAAAACTTAAATTGCCAGACGGATGCATCGACATGGCCGATGTACCGGCGAAAGGCATAAAATCAGAATAAGCAAAGTACAAAACACTCAGATGGACATTCGACCATCTTGATACATCGTGGAATCAAATTGTTGAACACATCGACGTGTTGATATGTCAAGGTAGTCCAAACGCCTCTAGCAGACATTTATGCCTATGGCCGCCCACAGAATTTTCCAAGCATGGTTATCCTCCCACGCCAATTTCCAATTGCTAACCACCCATTTAAGGGTCTCGGGCAACCAAAGGAGACGATAAATAGAGAGGGAAAAGAGAGAAATAAAGGAATAGAAAATGAAGGAGACAAGAGAAAGAAAGAAAAGAAAGATAAGGAAAAGAAAGAAGAAAAAAAATAGAAAGGAGAGGAGACAAAAAAAGAGAGAGAAACCACCCCGTTTCACTCACTCAATCCCATCCCCTCCACTCACCCCTCAACACCAGGTCGGTAGTGAGCTCTTCCCCTCACTACGGACTTCATGTACCTCGAAGTAGAAGGAGAAACGAGGCAAAGAGGAAGGAGAAATCGAGCTAGCAAGGAGGGAATGAAGCAATGAACGCATTGCATCCTTCATCCACTCGAGTACACCTCCAAATTTCTCGAGGTAAACAACTTTCATTGTGATTCCAAGTAAAATAATCTCAGTAGGATGGTTATAGAACATGTAGGAATGGATTTAAGGGATAAAGGATTAAGAATAATGGACATACAAGTAGAGGGAAAGCATGGAAAGTGAATCCATGACTTTCGAACTCAACCCAGTCGACATTTTGACTCTGTCAATGTGTCTTCTGGAACAAGAGTTCAATAAATCAGAAATTTCGAGTACTGAACTAAAAGGACCCAACCCAGGGCGACCTATCGAAGAAGTTGATGTGTCGGTCTCGGTATGACAAACATAAAATGGAACAAAAAAATGATGAAGTTGTAATGGCCCGGATTTTTAAATCAATATATATTGGCTATTATTTATGTTAATGGTTGAAATTTAGAATTTTGATGAAATGGATGGTAAATGAATCAAAAAATTGGACAATGGTCCAAGTATGGTCCAATGGGCCATGGATTGGATTAGTTTCATTTGAGTGAGTCAATGATGGTTAATTGGGTCAAATACTCATTTGGGACCCAATGGGTCAAAATAATTTAAGCATTAGGGTAAATGGGTAGGAAGTAGAATTTAATTGGGCCACGGGCCCATTGATGATCCAAGTAGATGAGGTGGATTGAAGTGATTAAAATCACCTAAGTTAAATTGGAATGACCCAAGTGTTAATGGTCTAGTGGGGCCCAACCCCACCTCATCAAGTAAGGTGGCGTGTGGACCAAGAAATAGGTGGGGCCGACCACATGGTTGACTTGGTCAACCATGGGTAGTCAAAGGTGAATTAAGAAAGATCAAAGTGAATTGAGTGGAATTAATTGGTTTAAATCACCTAAGTTAAGTGAGAACAAAATCAAGATGGCATGTTCAAGTGGGACCCACCTCCACCTCATCAAGTGAGGTGGCGGGTTGGTTAAGGAATTGGTGGGGCCGGCCACCATGGTTGACTTGGTCAACCATGGGTGGATTCATGGAGAAAAATTAAGGAGATTAAAGGGGATTTAAATTATGAAATAAAGTGGCCTAAGTTAAGAATCCAATTAATTAAATAATTAAGTGAGTCAAATGGGTGAGTCAAGTGGGTGGTTTCATCTCATTGAAACCACCCAAACCACCAAACTAAGAGGGTCAAAACCGTTGGCATGGGTGGTGGTATCATCCCAACCACCACCACCAAGGACATGCAAGGCCATACCCCTCCCCATGATGGTTGGTCAATGGACATCATGGGAAACCCAAACCACCCATCATAGACCCCCAAAACCGTTGGCATGGGTGGTGGTATCATCCCAACCACCACCATTAAGGGCATGCAAGCCCATACTCCCCCATGTTGGTTGGTCAAATGGAATCATGGAGGAGTGTAACCCAAGCAACCAAAGATGAGATGGGAAAGTCTAGGGTTCTCATCCCATTTCTCCATCTCATTCTATCTCACTCTCTCTCTCATTCCCTCTCCCAAAACCGTCCCCTCTCTTCCAAGGAAAACACCAAGAAGAAGAAGAGGAAAAAGACTTAGAAAAAGAAGAGGAAGACCCAAGCTTGGCCGACCACTCTCAAAGGCCAAAAACCTTAGTGTATTTTTCCATTCTCCTTTCCTTTCCCTTCTCTCAAACCTACTACACCTTGGCCGAATCAAACCTTGGAGATTTCATTGGATCAAGCCCACACCTTGGCCAAAGATCAAGGAGAAGAAGAAATGAGAAAGGCTAAGGAACCAAGGGGAGCAAGAGACAACCGGGAGAGCCACGGATTGGTAAGTATCTCCAAACAAGATATTATGTTTGTAAGTTTTAAGGGGTTTTAGTGAAGGAAACCATGGACAAATATTGGTGATATTATGGCCCTAAACCTTACAACTGTAACGCCCCGCCCTTTTCACTCTAATTTTCAGAGTTTTTTTTTTAATATAATAATCATGTGATCGGGGCGGAGTGTCACGACGCGAGTTAAGTTCGGATCTCTAAATCCAACCCTTAACTGGCCAAGCCCATGTGCGTATGAACTAAGTCCATAAAACTGATCCGCACATGGTACATAAATAACTTGCGGAATTAACCTAGTTTTAATCTAACTGAGGTTATAATAGAATCTATGACTATTCCAATTTTCCATTCTTAGATAGCAAAGTACAAAACTTATTCTCCAAAATTACTAATCAATCTTAACTAATCGTTCAATCAAACCATCCAACTTAAAACAAACCATAGCATCTATCTTAACTACTTATTAAAACCAACAAATCTAGTTACCAAATTACAGTGTCCACATAATTCAAATAACACATCCATGAATAGTCAATTCAAGTCCATTCAAAATCATTCAAACCGCCCAAGTTTCCTTGTTTGGTCCTCTTCTCGATCCACGTTCTTCCCTTTCCCTGCGTCATCCACTAAGGATATAGATAGGGTATTAGATCAACGCGCCCAGTAGTGTTTCCGAATAGGGCTACCACATGGTTAGTCAAAAACATGCAAATAATATAATAATAACACATGTGTGACAAAATTCCATAAAACATGCTATGTATGAAATGAACATGTAATGAGTCCCACCCATCACCATTCAACATAACCATCACTTGACGGGATTCTCATCGTCAAGGTAACCCACAGTGGTCTTTCGGACGCCCCAACGGAGTGTGGCCTCCGGATTCCTCCTGATGGGATTCTCATCATCAGGGTACCCCACAGTGGTCTTTCGGACGCCCCGACGGAGTGTGGCCTCCGGTTACAGCACCATCATCCCAAGCCATGCATGAGATGTCTATGCAAACATGTCATTTAGAAACATAGCTTTACAAACATGCAAGTTATTGAAATCAACATAAAACAACATATGGAATAGTGATTACAATAAAGGTAGGAAACCTACTGAAGATTCACTTCAGTACTTGATCTTTCTTTCGTGTCACCCGGTCACGACTCGCACGTCGTTCAACTTCCGGTACCTTATCCATATAACAATCAATAAATCATACTATCACTTACTTGTTCATTCATATCTAAGACCCAACTACATCATGTGAGTCCTTTGATCAATCCCTTCGTTTGACTTGTATTCACAGATTTGCCATTTGTATAACTAATGTCTAATCTTGCTCATAATCAAAGTTCATAAAAGTAATCTACCGTAGTGGGGTTCGGCCATACTACTTGGCCGAACCCTACCAATCCAATTTGTACTTCTTAATCCCTTCACAACCATTCAAATCACTTGGTTCCAATCCTCATTTTCATCCACCAACACTACTCCATTAAATCAGATAAAAGCCTTAAAGCAACCCATGGGGTTCACTTGATCTGGTTGATCCCTCAACTTCTCATGATTATACATGATTTAATCATGTTATCACAATCATGAATTACATGGTTCAACCACATAACCAGCCACCAAAACAGTAATTTAACTTCACCAAAACAATCACTTACTTTCATGGGGTTCGGCCATTCAAGGCGGCCGAACCCAATGTTCATGTCTTAGTCTTTTAACCATGCTTTAGGCGTTATTTAAAGATGCAATATCAGTATTATATTGCTGCCTTTAAACCTCTTAGAAACCATCTAATTAAATTTATTCAAAACAGTCCATAAGGTCCATGGTTTCCATGTTTCACAACATGAAAACCAACATCCTTTTACATGGGGTTCGGCCCTCTATGGTGGCCGAACCCAATGGTTATGTTTACTGTTTTTAAACCTCAAATAATCATGTAATAACAGTATATTAAAATCAGGTTTTACCTTTCAAACAAACATCCAAAAATTAGCCCAATTTCATAGGGTTCGGCCATGCTCATTGGCCAAACACCATGAAATTGGTTTTGAACATTTAACCCTTTATCTTGGGTCTTAAACCAACACCCAAATCCATGTTTTAACCTCCTTAAAACATGCATTCCAAATCCAACAATAACATCTAATATCAGTCCCAAATCATATGGTTTTAATTTCCAAAAACTATCAAAAACAACCATTTGTTTCCATGGGGTTCGGCCATGCTAAGTGGCCGAACCCAATGGTCCATTTCCATCTTTTAATCCACTGATTTTAGACCACACAAACTTCAGTCCCTATGTCATTCAGATCCATGTTTTTAACCATTCTAAAACATGTATTTAAATCTTAAATCAAAACCCAAAACAGTCCACAAAATCCATGGTTTTCATGTTTCAAAACATGAAAACCAAGCCATCTCTTTACATGGGGTTCGGCCCTCCACGGTGGCCGAACCCAATGGTTATTTTTTTACCATTTTAAATCCTCCATAAACAAGGTTAAACACTGGTGTATTCGGCCATGACCATGGCCCAATACATACCCCACTTTATTAATCCAAAAGTCCATGAAACACTTACCAAATTCCAAGCTCTTGTCTTGCATTTTGATCCTTGCTTCCTTTCCTTCTTATTTCCTTCCTTCTTTCTTAATTCCTTGCTGGTTTAAGCTTGAATAATTGATGCCAAAAACCTCTGCTGTTCCACTTAAGCAAATGAATTGGAGAGAGGGAGAGAGAGATGGAGAATCTTGGCTTTTCAATGGTGAAAAATGGCCAACATGGTGTTTGTTTCCTTTAATAATTCAGCCCCCAAAACCCCTCCACTCCCTCATCAATTCTTGCCTAAACCAATGGGACACTTGTTGCCAACAAATGCACCCATTGGCATTCCAACGTTGAAGGCTTGGGGTTTCCAAATGGGATAGAAACCCCCCATATTCCCATTTAATGTTTTGCATGAAACTCACCATAACAAGTCCCCAACGTGTGGGACTTGTTTTGGTTTGTTTGAGATCACCACACCACCTCATATTCTACTTAACTCACTGAATTTTCAGCCCATTTGACTTCCATTTTTGACTCACTCAACTCAATGTCCAACTCACCATAATTAATGTATTTCATTTAATGCACATGAGTTAACTCAAACCTTGATTTAATTCCAACTCACTTCAGTCCCACTCAACTGATTTAACTCGTGTTTTAGCTCCCTAGAGGGTCCACACGGTAAACCATAGTCAACTCGACCCGTTGGGTCCACTTTTAGCTCCTTGACCCGTTTTTGACTCCATGACCCAATTATGGTATTTTGGTCATTTCTAATTGGTTTTTACATATGGATCAAGCCTACCCATTTTTCTCCACTTGATTTCCAATCAAATAGGCTTAACCCCATTTAATTTAAAATCACAAAACGGTCAAATACTCCAGTAAGACCCGATGGGTCCCATTTGGGCCCTTTGACCCATTTAGCCATGTTTGACCCAATTGATGTAAATTACCCATCCAATCAAACTTGAAATTCATAATGTGCTCATATGATTTTAATTTGAGCAATGGGCCATACCATTTCCTTACTTAACATCACAAAATAATTAATTTAACAAATCAGGGGCATTTTCGTAATTTATCCACTTCATTGAGAAATTACCCATCCAATCAAACTTGACATTCATAATGTGCTCATATGATCTTAATTTGAGCAATGGGCCCCACTATTTCCTTATTTACAATCACATTTATTGAATTCACCAATCCAGGGGCATTTTCGTAATTATTCCAACCGTTGAGAATTCCTTGACCCAATTAACCATTTTGACCTAATTTGATGTACATTACCCATCCATTATAATTTGACCCTTATAATATGTTCATAGGATCTTAATTTGAACAATGGGCCCCACTATTTTCTCATTTAACATCATAATTAATAAATTTACCAATCTAGGGGCATTTTCGTAAATATTCATCTTATTGAGAAATCGAGGTGTTACAATATAACCCTCTTTTTAAAATTTTCGTCCCGAAAATCGAGCGAAGTAGGGTTCTAAACGATTCCATAAATATCTCAGAGTGTGCTATTCTTATTTCCGATTTCAATTTCCCAAGTGACTTCTTCATTACCATGTCGATCCACACCACTTTGACAAATTGAATCGCTTGGTTCCGTAACACCTTTTGTTCTGTCTCATGTTATATCTTTTTCTCGTGAGCCATTTGTGATCTCACATAGATCAATCTACTCTGTTTCACTTTACCTGTTCTCATAGTATTTTCCATACGTACCTGCTCAATATGTTCTTTCATCTACTCTCCGTGTGAGGTAGTCTGTCAACACGAGCCTATGCTCAAAGCTTTTTCTGATTCCATTTTAACTAGGTTTCTAGTTACATTCTCCTGGAATTCCATTGGCTAACTACAGAGCCAGGTGATCAGTCTAACTCGGCAGTCGTCCATAGTTTCCCATTCAAGTTTCACCAGACACCTATCTTTTCCGTTGAGTATATCTCCAAATTTAAACACATCTTTCTTTGCACATAAGTCTCTATGTGACTAACAACTTTTGTTCCAACTTCCACGATACCAATTCCCGGCATTAATCCAAACCACCATGGGAATAATCACCCATGGTTAAATACATCCATCCCTGGTGTTTCGCTTTCAGTAAATATCATCTATCCCTGTTTTATAATCATCCATGAATATAACCCCTATGGGTATAATCCATTCATGGTAACAATCCATCCTTGGTATTACTCTGTCCAGGAGCATCATCTAAACACAGTTACTAACCATCCATGAATATAACCCACCTATGGGTATAATTCATTCATGGAAACCATCCATCCTTGGTATCACTCTGTCCATGAGTATCATTTATGTATGATTAATAACTATCCATGAAATAACCCACCTATGGGTATAATCCATTCATGGAAACCATCCATCCTTGGTATCACTCTGTCCATGAGTATCATTTATGTATGATTAATAACTATCCATGAAATAACCCACCTATGGGTATAATCCATTCATGGAAACCATCCATCCTTGGTATCACTCTGTCCATGAGTATCATTTATGTATGATTAATAACTATCCATGAAATAACCCACTTATGGGTATAATCCATTCATGGAAACCATCCATCCTTGGTATCACTCTGTCCATGAGTATCATCTATCCATGATTTAATATCCATAAGAACAACATTCAAATGAATCACTATAAGACTGTGGTAACCATATCAAATCACAATTATATCCCGACCCCTTGCAAGACTTAGGGCTCATGACTTACCAAGCAGAAGACCCACGTCCAACGTGATCTGGTCTACCTCGCCCTGCATCCCTTCACCTCATAGGTGATTCAGTCAAGTTCTAAAGCGGTCAATCCGCGTCTTACTAAGCTAGCACCACCCCCATGGGTAACATAGTACCTAGCTCTGCGCATCCACTCACACTAAGTGTGTGAACTAGCTGTGAGAGCGCCCTCCAGCGCATAGCATGCGAGGGAGCCACCCCTCAATGGTAACCCTACGGGACCAAATCTCCGTAATTCGTATCGAGTTTTCCACAGTCTCAATCATCAATATCACGTGAGGGACGCACCCATACCACGTCTCAATATACTCCAATAACTTATTCACATACATCTCAGTGTCAAAGTCCTCATGAACTCTTAAAGTTGCATATTTTTATTGAAACTCACTTAAACTTCCATCACCATACGAGGGTTGATAGGGTAAAACAAACCCTTAGAATAACAAAATACACCCTTACAAAATATTTCCATTTCCCTAACCTTTCTTTCTACCTCTTAACCTAGTCTTCCGTAGAAGACCCTGCATCATTGTCAAAGAAATTGTCAGGGCATGTCATCGACACGTGCCCCAACACTCCGTACGTCAAACAGGGTATTATTCCTGGTCCTCCAATGTAAGGACAATTAGTCCTCTCCTTCCCGTGTCCGTGCAGTCCACAAACAGGGCAAATGACCTCAAGGAGGTAGGGGCAGTAAGTACAATTGTGCCCCTCCTGATTGCACAACTCACACATATACCCGGGCTCTATCTCCCCTACAAATTCTCTTATGTTTGGGACATATTCCTCATCCTCTTCGGGTACAAAGGCCCCAACATTGTACTCGGGCGATCTTACCTCCATGTCCTGACTGTTTTCAACTTCATTGATGAAGTTTGGTATGCTAGCATCGTCGGAAGAAGAAACTAGGTCTATCGGACAGCTAGGTGTCCCTCTGTCCCACAACTCGGTGTACTCTATGTTGCTCGTCATATCTGTATAACAGCAACAAAAACATATCAATAACAACCATAAATCAAATCAAACAAATCATTGTTTTGGGGAATTTTCCCTAATCAACATCTTGTACTTCTTATTTGGGGATTCCTCCTATGTATCATATAATGTCACGTGTTTGGGGAATTTTACCAAATAAACATCTTGTGTTTCTTGTCCTTGGGGAAAATTGCCAAATAAGCACTCTTTGTATTTCTTTGTTTTTGGGGAAACTTCTTAAGTAGCAAGTATCATTTCTCAATTTGGGGAAGTCTTTATGTTCTCTTGTTCTCGGGGAAAACCTCCCTAAGTATCATGTGTTTGTTTCTCCATTTGGGGATATCGGGGAAGTGTTTCCTATGTTGCTATGTTTGGTATATCCATTTATGTTGATTGTACTTCCTTTGCTATCTTTATTGTTCTCAGATTGATTGTTCAGTCTGAGTCTACGAAGTAAATTAATCCGGCCCCCAGTCAGCGGACTCCGAAGAGTCAGTCAGTTGGGATTCTTATCCGTCAGTGAGACATGAAACCGTCTTAATCTTACTTCAATGATTCAACTTCCCGTTTCGCTCTGATACCAACTGTAACGCCCCGCCCTTTTCACTCTAATTTTCAGAGTTTTTTTTTTTTTTTTAAAATATAATAATCATGTGATCGGGGCGGAGTGTCACGACGCGAGTTAAGTTCGAATCTCTAAATCCAACCCTTAACTGGCCAAGCCCATGTGCGTATGAACTAAGTCCATAAAACTGATCCGCACATGGTACATATATAACTTGCGGAATTAACTTAGTTTTAATCTAACTGAGGTTATAATAGAACCTATGACTATTCCAATTTTCCATTCTTAGATAGCAAAGTACATAACTTATTCTCCAAAATTACTAATCAATCTTAACTAATCGTTCAATCAAACCATCCAACTTAAAACAAACCATAGCATCTATCTTAACTACTTATTAAAACCAACAAATCTAGTTACCAAATTACAGTGTCCACATAATTCAAATAACACATCCATGAATAGTCCATTCAAGTCCATTCAAAATCATTCAAACCGCCCAAGTTTCCTTGCTTGGTCCTCTTCTCGATCCACGTTCTTCCCTTTCCCTGCGTCATCCACTAAGGATATAGATAGGGTGTTAGATCAACGCGCCCAGTAGTGTTTCCGAATAGGGCTACCACATGGTTAGTAAAAAACATGCAAATAATATAATAATAACACATGTGTGACAAAATTCCATAAAACATGCTATGTATGAAATGAACATGTAATGAGTCCCACCCATCACCATTCAACATAACCATCACTTGACGGGATTCTCATCGTCAAGGTAACCCACAGTGGTCTTTCGGACGCCCCGACGGAGTGTGGCCTCCGGATTCCTCCTGATGGGATTCTCATCATCAGGGTACCCCACAGTGGTCTTTCGGACGCCCCGACGGAGTGTGGCCTCCGGTTACAGCACCATCATCCCACGCCATGCATGAGATGTCTATTCAAACATGTCATTTAGAAACATAGCTTTACAAACATGCAAGTTATTGAAATCAACATAAAACAATATATGGAATAGTGGTTACAATAAAGGTAGGAAACCTACTGAAGATTCACTTCAGTACTTGATCTTTCTTTCGCGTCCCCCGGTCACGACTCAAGGCTGGTGCTGTGATGAATTCTAGAAACTCCTAACATATTTTACAAATTTCTACACACCAAAAATCATCTAGAAGCTTTTTAGACCCTACTTCTTCCTTCTTCCATAAGCTTCTAGAACATTCCAGAGTGTTCTACATGACTCCACACACTTCTACACAATTTTAGAATTCTCTAGAATCTTCTAGAGAACTCCAAAATTCTCTAGAATCTTCTTGAACCATCTGGAATCTTCCGGATCCTTCGGGACTATTCCAGACTCTTCTTGAGCATTCTGGATCATTCTAGAACATTTTGATAAGCTCTACAATGTACATGTAATCTCTTATTTACATAAATTATAAGATGGCTAGGTTGGGTGAATCTCTGGGTGTGATATATAGTATAACTTGTTTTTAGGTTATTAATTTTAGTATTGTTTTGTATATTTTTGAATTATTGATTTTTATTTTGGATTTCATTTAAAGTAGTTCCAAATTATGTCTTTGAGGAATGAGATTACTTTTTTAACATGTTTTTTTGTTTGGTTTATAAAATCATTTACGATCAGGTTATGATGGAACCGCAAGATATATGAGTACAGATTATATGTGTAAAGGCATAATCTCTGGAAATACTAATTTCTACATCTTTGGGGTTATCTGTCCAAATCCTACGCTAAATACTGTAATACTTCTGGTCCATCTTCATTGCAATACTTCTGGTCTCCATCTTCATTGCCATTTTGATGTTCATTACACAGTATGTCATTCTTTATATGATTTTTACCCATTGCTCTTCTTTGCATTACTAACTGAATGTGATACCCACTGCTCATTTTCGTATTTTGTTTTATGATTTCTCATTTTCTGCGAAATGAGAAGATATATCACTGCTTTTCTTCATATTTTGAATATGATTTCTCATTTTCTGAGAAATGAGAAGAGATATCAGTGCTTTTCTTCGTATTCTGCTTTATGATTTCTCATATTCTGCAAAATGAGAAGAGAGGCGATGAAGGGAGATGGAGAAGAGAGACGATGGAGGGAGAAGTAAAAGATGGTGTTGGCTGGTCCGACATAGGAAATCAGAGTGTCACCGTTTGTGCCAATGTTATCAGGGCCGAACTATCTAACGAACCGTTTTCGAGGCATTTTAAGTTCAACCGGATTCAACAAGGTTCAAGTGCGATTAAAGCTGGTAAAAACCGGTCAATTAATAATTTAATAGAAATATTGTGTATAATATTAATATGAGTAATATTAATATAAATATTACAAATGAAATTCAAATTCTAAGTAATATTAATATAAATATCACAAATAATATTCAAAGTCTAAGTAATATATCAAAACGGTAAAAGATATGTGATAAAAATAGTAAGAAACCTTAAAATTTCAAATATATCTATTTTTTTAAATTAAAAATTATCAAATATTGTGAACCGCGGTTCACTGTTTGCGGTTTTATACGGTTCATTAAGATTTTTTACAGTTCACAACGGTTTTTTACGGTATTTAGCGTAGGATTTGGTTTTTTCTTCTATTTAATTTAAGCATGTGTAATTCACTGATTTTGGAGGGAACAATTAATTAATGAAAAAAAAAATCAATTCGTGGAATATTCACTTCCACTGTCTCACTCAATTTCGGTCTAATCCAACTAAAACAAACAAAATCCCCAAATTCTAAAATAATGATTTGGACACTAATATTTTTGTTCTAGAGGGAACAGTGAGTAGTTTTTTTTCAAAATACCGGTTTTACCCGTATATCTCTGGTGCTACCATGGAAGGAATGGGAAAAGAACTTGGTGCTGTGATGGAATAGATGGGAAAACAACTAAGGCATTGCCATTTTCCTCATCTTCCTCTCTTCCATCGATGGGAAATGGATGAAAAAAAAAAAAGTGGAGTGACGAGAGAACGGAAGGAAACGACGGAAGGGGAAGAGACCAAATTAAAAGAAGTATTTCAAAAAAAATTCCAAGAAAGGCGACTGCCAAGCCGGGCCCCAATCTGACCAGGCAGTTTTTCTCGTCTGATTTCGCAGAATATGAGAAATCATAAAACAAAATACAAATAAAAGCAGTGATATCTATTCTCATTTCGCAGAAAATGAGAAATGGTAAAATAATATACGAAACAGTAAAAATCATAAAAAGACATACATACCGTGGAATGAACTTCAAAATGTCAAGGCACGCAGAGACCAGAAGTAATGCAATGGGGATGAACCTGAGAATTTTTATTTCACTAGTAGAAATGAGAACACGGAAATCGAAATGGATGCTTCTATTATCTAGAGGTCTCAGCTTCTCTTTTAACCCAAAGGTCCCAATTCTTACATTGTATCACTCCTTTCTTCCTTTCTGTTATTCTCTAGTAGTCTAGGCCTATGTCTGTAGTAGTCTAACATGGTCATACTATAGGAGAGCAAACCAAGTGTGGAAACCGACTCACAGGAATGTCTTTTTTTTTTTTTTTTAAATATGTGTTTTTATTCTATATTTTTAAAATCTGATATCAATTTATTTTATTTTTTTTACAATTAGGCTGGTTTTTCTTGGCCGGCTTATTCTCCGGGACATGGCTTCTGGCGTTTTCGGCTTCCTTTCTTTAGTGCGGATGCAGACGCGTGGTCTCGACATCTTCTGTAACTCTCTTCATTTGGTGCCTTGTCCTCTAGAGGGAGGGTGGCAGGTTTCTACACATGTTTCGCTCTCATGCCGTACTACCCTTTTAGACTACTACAGACCTAGGCCTAGACTACTAGAGACTAACAGAAAGAAGTGATACTCAATGTAAGAAATCAGACGTTTGGGTTAAAAGACGACGCTGAAACCTCCGGATAACAGGAAACATCCATTTCGATTTTTACGCTCTCATTTCTACTAGTGAAATGGGAATTTTCAGGTTAATCGTCATTGCATTACGAGAAAGCATCTATTTCGATTTCCACACTCTCATTTCTACTACTGAAATGGAAATTTTTAGGTCCATCTTCATTGCAATACTTCTAGTCTCCGTATTCGTTGACATTTCGATGTTCATTCCACGGTATGTCTTTCTTTTTATGATTTTTAACCATTGCACTTCTTTGCATTACTAACTGAATGTGATACCCACTGCTCCTTTCGTATTTTGTTTTATGATTTCTCATTTTTTACGAAATGAGAAGATATATCACTGCTCTTCTGCGTATATTCTTTTATGATTTCTCATTTTCTGTGAAATGAGAAGAGACTGAAAGTGCTCTTCGTCGTATTTTGTTTTACGATTTCTCATATTCTGCGAAATGAGAAGAGATGCGATGAAGGGAGAAGGAGAAGAGAGGCGATGGAGGGAGAAGGAAAAGATCGAGTTGGCTGGTCCGGCATAGGAAAACAAAGTGTCACCGTTTGTCCCAATTTTGTCTGGGCCAGACTATCTAACGAACCGTTTTCGAGGCATTTTAGGTTCAACTGGATTCAACCGGGTTCAACCGGATTTAACCGGGTTCAACCGGATTCAACCGGATTCAAGCGGGTTCAGCCACATTAAACTGGGTTCAACTGCGGTTAAAGCTGGTAAAAATCGGTCAAGTAATAATTTAATATAAATATTGTATATAATATTAATATGAGTAATATTAATATAAATCTTACAAATGACATTCAAATTCTAAGTAATATTAATATAAATAACACAAATAACATTCAAAGTCTAAGTAATATATCAAAACGGTGAAAGATATGTGATAAAAATAGTAAGAAACCATAAAATTTCAAATATATCTATTTTTTTAAATTAGAAATTATCAAATATTGTGAACCGCGGTTCACTGTTTGCGGTTTTATACGGTTCATTACGATTTTTTACAGTTCACAACGGTTTTTTACGGTATTTAGCGTAGGATTTGGTTTTTTCTTCTATTTAATTTAAGCATGTGTAATTCACTGATTTTGGAGGGAACAATTAATTACTGAAAAAAAAAATCAACTCGTGGAATATTCACTTCCACTGGCTCACTCAATTTCGGTCTAATCCAGCTAAAACAAACAAAATCCCCAAATTCTAAAATAATGATTTGGACACTAATAATTTTGTTCTAGAGGGAACACTGAGTAATTTTTTTTCAAAATACCGATTTTACCCGTATATCTCTGGTGCTGCCATGGATGGATTGGGAAAAGAACTTGATGCTGTGATCGAATAGATGAGAAAACAACAAGGCATTCCCATCTTCCTCTCTTCCATCGATGGGAAATGGATGAAAAAAAAAAAGTGGAGTGACGAGAGAACGAAAAGAAACGAAGGAAGGGGAAGAGACCAAATTGAAAGAAGTATTTCAAAAAAAATTCCAAGAAAGGCGACCACCAAGCCAGGCCTTAATCTGACCTGGCAGTTTTTCTCCCTCTCTCTCCGTCTTTCAATTTCATTTCTCAGAGGTCCGGCAGCATTACTTCAAGGATGGTGCACAAACGATGACACTGTGATTTCCTAGGCCGGACCACCCAACACCGTCTTTTCCTTCTCCCTCCATCGCCTCTCTTCTCCTTCTTCTCGATCGTCTCTCTTCTCATTTTGCAGAAAATGAGAAATCATAAAACAAAATACGAAGAAGAGTAGTGGGTATCGGGGGTTTTACATCACCTCTCTTATCCTTCTTCCTCCATCGCCCCTCTTTTGATTTCGCAGAATATGAGAAATCATAAAACAAAATACAAACAAAAGCAGTGATATCTATTCTCATTTCGCAGAATATGAGAAATGGTAAAATAAAATACGAAGCAGTAAAAATCATAAAATGACATACATACCGTGGAATGAACTTCAAAATGGCAAGGCAGGCAGAGACCAGAAGTAATGGAATGGGGATGAACTTGAGAATTCTCATTTTACTAGTAGAAATGAGATCACAGAAATCGAAATGGATGCTTCTATTATCCAGAGGTCTCAGCTTCTCTTTTAACCCAGAGGTCCCAGTTCTTACACTGTATCACTCCTTTCTTCCTTTCTGTTATTCTCTAGTAGTCTAGGCCGATGTCTATAGTAGTCTAAAATGGTTTTACTAAAGGAGAGCGAAACACGTGTGGAAACCGACTCGCTGGAGTGTTTTTTTTTTTTAATGGTTTTTACTCTATATTTTTAAAATCTGATATCATTTTATTTTTTTTCTTTTACAATTAGGTTGGTCTTTCTTGGTCGGTTCATTCTCCGGGGCATGGCTTCTGTCGTTTTCGGCTTCCTCTCTCTGGTGCGGATGCAGACGCGTGGTCTCGGCATCTTCTGTATCTCTTTTCATTTGTGGCGCCTTGTCCTCTAAGGGGAGGGTGATAGGTTTCTACACATGTTTCGCTCTCATGCCATACCACCCTTTTAGACTACTACAGACCTAGGCCTAGACTACTAGAGACTAACAGAAAGAAGTGATACTCAGTGTAAGAACTCGGACCTCTGGGTTAAAAGACGACCCTGAAACCTCTGGGTAACAGGAAGCATCCATTTCGATTTTTGCGCTCTCATTTCTACTAGTGAAATGGGAATATTTAGGTTAATCGTCATTGCATTACGAGAAAGCATCTATTTCGATTTCTGCACTCTCATTTCTCCTACTGAAATGGGAATTTTCAGCTCCATCTTCGTTGCAATAGTTCTGGTGTCCGTATTCGTTGACATTTTGATTTTCATTCCACGGTTTGTCTTTCTTTTTATGATGTTTACCCATTGCTTTTCTTTGCATTACTAACTGAATGTGATACCCAGTGTTCCTTTTCGTATTTTGTTTTATGATTTCTCATTTTCTACGAAATGAGAAGATATATCACTGCTCTTCTTAGTATTTTCTTTTATGATTTCTCATTTTCTGTGAAATGAGAAGAGACTAACAGTGCTCTTCTTCATATTTTATATGGTTTATTGCGGTTTTTTCCAGTTCACAACGGTTTTTTACGGTATTTAGCGTAGGATTTGGTTTTTTCTTCTATTTAATTTAAGCAAGTGTAATTCACTGATTTTGGAGGGAACAATAAATTAATGAAAAAACAAATCAACTCGTGGAATATTCACTTCCATTGTCTCTGGTACTGCCATGGAAGGAATGGGAAAAGAACTTGGTGCTGTGATGGAATAGATGGGAAAACAACTAAGGCATTGCCATTTTCCTCATCTTCCTCTCTTCCATCGATGGGAAATGGATGGAAAAAAAAAAAGTGGAGTGACGAGAGAACGGAAGGAAACGAAGGAAGGGGAGACCAAATTGAAAGAAGTATTTCAAAAAAAATTCCAAGAAAGGCGATCACCAAGCTAGGCCCTAATCTGACCAGGCAGTTTTTCTCCCTTTCTCTCCGTCTTTCAGTTTCATTTCTCAGAGGTCCGGCAGCATTACTTCAAGGATGGTGCAAAAACGATGATACTGTGATTTCCTAGGCCAGACCAACCAACACCGTCTTTTCCTTCTCCCTCCATCGCCTCTCTTCTCCTTCTCCTCGATCGTCTCTCTTCTCATTTTGCAGAAAATGAGAAATCATAAAACAAAATACGAAGAAGAGCAGTGGGTATCGGGGGTTTTACATCACCTCTTTTCTCCTTCTTCCTCCATCGCCTCTCTTCTGATTTCGCAGAATACGAGAAATCGTAAAACAAAATACAAACAAAAGCAGTGATATCTATTCTCATTTCGCAGAAAATGAGAAATGATAAAATAAAATACGAAGTAGTAAAAATCATAAAAAGACATACATACCGTGGAATGAACTTCAAAATGGCAAGGCAGGTAGAGACTAGAAGTAACGCAATGGGGATGAACCTGAGAATTCTCATTTCACTAGTAGAAATGAGAACACAAAAATCGAATTGGATGCTTCTATTATCAAAAGGTCTCAGTTTCTCTTTTAACCCAAAGGTCCCAATTCTTACACTGTATCACTCCTTTCTACCTTTCTGTTATTCTCTAGTAGTCTAGGCCTATGTCTGTAGTAGGCTAAAATGGTCATACTACAGGAGAGCAAAACACGTGTGGAAACCGACTCGCGGGAGTGTTTTTTTTTTAAATATCTTTTTTATTCTATATTTTTAAAATCTATATCATTTTATTTTATTTTTTTTACAATTAAGCTAGTCTTTCTTGGCCGGCTTATTATCCGGGGCATGGCTTCGGGCATTTTCGGCTTTCTTTCTTTGGTGCGGATGCAGACGCGTGGTCTCGGCATCTTCAGTATCTCTCTTCATTTGCGGTGCCTTGTCCTCTCGGGGGAGGGTGGCAGGTTTCTACACATGTTTCGCTCTCATGCCGTACCACGCTTTAGACTACTACAGTAGACTACTAGAGACTAACAGAAAGAAGTGATACTCAGTGTAAGAACTCGGACCTCTTGGTTAAAGGACGACGCTGAAACCTCTGGGTAACGGGAAGTATCCATTTCGATTTTTGCGCTATCAATTCTACTAGTGAAATGGGAACGCCTTCTCCTCGGGAGGGAGGGTGGCAGGTTTCTACACATGTTTCGCTCTCATGCCGTACCACCCTTTTAGACTACTACAGACCTAGGCCTAGACTACTAAAGACTAACATAAAGAAGTGATACTCAGTGTAAGAACTCGGACCTCTAGGTTAAAAGATGACGCTGAAACCTCTGGGTAACGGGAAGCATCCATTTCGATTTTTGCGCTCTCATTTCTACTAGTGAAATGGGAATATTTAGGTTAATCGTCATTGCCTTACCAGAAAGCATCTATTTCGATTTCTGCGCTCTCATTTCTACTACTGAAATGGGAATTTTCAGGTCCATCTTCATTGCAGTAGTTCTGGTCTCCGTATTCGTTGACATTTTAATGTTCATTCCACGGTATGTCTTTCTTTTTTATGATGTTTACCCATTGCTCTTCTTTGCATTACTAACTGAATGTGATACCCACTGCTCATTTTCGTATTTTGTTTTACGATTTCTCATTTTCTGCGAAATGAGAAGATATATCACTGCTCTTCTTCGAATTTTGTTTGATGATTTCTCATTTTCTGGGATATGAGAAGAGATATCATTGCTCTTCTTTGTATTTTGTTTAATGATTTCTCATATTGTGTGAAATGAGAAGAGAGGCGATGAAGGGAGAAGGAGAAGAGAGGCGATGGAGGGAGAAGGAAAAGATGGTGTTGGCTGGTCCGGCATAGGAAATCAAAGTGTCACCGTTTGTCCCAGTGTTATCAGGGCCGGACTATCTAACGAACCATTTTCGAGGCATTTTAGGTTCAACCGGATTCAATTGCATTCAACCGGATTCAACTGCAGTTAAAGCCGGTAAAAACCGGTCAATTAATAATTTAATATAAATATTGTGTATAACATTAATATGAGTACTATTAATATAAATATTACAAATGACTTTCAAACTCTAAGTAATATTAATATAAATATCACAAATAATATTCAAAGTCTAAATAATATATCAAAACGGTGAAATATATGAGATAAAAATAGTAAGAAACATTTAAATTTCAAATATATCTATTTTTTTAACATAAAAAATTTTCAAATATTGTGAACCGCGATTCACTGTTTGCGGTTTTATACGGTTCATTGAGGTTTTTTGCAGTTCACAATGGTTTTTTACGGTATTTAGTGTAGGATTTGGTTTGTTCTTCTATTTAATTTGAGCAAGTGTAATCCACTGATCTTGGAGGGAACAATTAATTAATGAAAAAAAATCAACTCGTGGAATATTCACTTCCACTGTCTCACTCAATTTCGGTCTAATCCAGTTGAAACAAACAAAATCCCCAAATTCTAAAATCATGATTTGGACACTAATATTTTTGTTATGGAGGGAACACTGAATAATTTTTATTCAAAATACCGATTTTACCCATATATCTCTGGTGCTGCCATGGAAGGAATGGGAAAAGAACTTGGTGCTGTGATGGAATAGATGGGAAAACAACTAAGGCATTGCCATTTTCCTCATCTTCCTCTTTTCCATTGATGGGAAATGGATGAAAAAAAAAAGTGGAGTCACGAGAACAGAAGGAAACGAAGGAAGGGGAAGAGACCAAATTGAAAGAAGTATTTCAAAAAAAAATTCCAAGAAAGGCGACCACCAAGCTAAAACCTAATTTGACCAGGCAGTTTTTCTCCCTCTCTCTCCGTCTCTCAGTTTCATTTCTCATAGGTCCAGTAGCATTACTTCAAGGACGGTGCACAAACGATGACACTCTGATTTCCTAGGCTGGACCAGCCAACACCGTCTTTTCCTTCTCCCTCCATCGCCTCTCTTCTCCTTCTCCTCGATCGTCTCTCTTCTCATTTTACAGAAAATGAGAAATCATAAAAAAAAATACGAAGAAGAGCAGTGGGTATCGAGGGTTTTTCATCACCTCTCTTCTCACTTCGCGGAATACGAGAAATCATAAAACAAAATACAAACAAAAGCAGTGATATCTGTTCTAATTTGGCAGAAAATGAGAAATGGTAAAATAAAATACGAAGCAGTAAAAATCATAAAAAGACATACATACCGTGGAATGAACTTCAAAATGGCAAGGCAGACAAAGACCACAAGTAATGCAATGAGGATAAACCTGAGAATTCTCATTTCATTAGTAGAAATGAGAACACAGAAAACGAAATGGATACTTCTATTATCCAGAGGTCTCAGCTTCTCTTTTAACCCAGAGGTCCCAGTTCTTACACTGTATCACTCCTTTCTTCCTTTCTGTTATTCTCTAGTAGTCTATGCCTATGTCTGTAGTAGTCTAAAATGGTCGTACTATAGGAGAGCGAAACACGTGTCGAAACTGACTAGCGGGAGTGTTTTTTTTTTTTTAAAATATGTTTTTTATTCTATATTTTAAAAATGTAATATCATTTTATTTGATTTTTTTACAATTAGGCTGGTATTTCTTGGCCGGCTTATTCTCCGGGGCATGGCTTCTGGCGTTTTCTGCTTCCTTTCTCTGGACCGGATGCAGACGACGCGTGGTCTCGACATCTTCTGTATCTCTCTTCATTAGCGGTGCTTTCTCCTTGGGTGGGAGGGTGGCAGGTTTATACACATGTTTCACTCTCATACTGTACCGCCCTTTTTGACTACTATAGACCTAGGCTTAGACTACTAGAGACTAACAAAAAGAAGTAATACTCAGTGTAAGAACTTGGACCTCTGCGTTAAAAGACGATGCTGAAACCTCTGGGTAATGGGAAGCGTCAATTTCGATTTTTGCGATCTCATTTCTACTAGTGAATGAGAATTTTCAGGTCCATCGTCATTGAATTACCAGAAAGCATCTATTTCGATTTCTGCGCTCTCATTTCTACTACTAAAATGGGAATTTTTAGCTCCATCTTCATTGCAATACTTCTGGTCTATATCTTCGTTGCCATTTTGATGTTCATTCCACGGTATGTCTTTCTTTTTAAGATTTTTAGCCATTGCTCTTCTTTGCATTACTAACTGAATGTGATACCCACTGCTACTTTTCGTATTTTGTTTTGTTGTTTCTCATTTTCTGCGAAATGAGAAGATATATCACTGCTGCAGATATATGAAGAAATCCACATGTGTGAAGACTATTTTCATCATCTCAGGAAATCAACATTTTAAACAGTAACCGCAGGAAATCCTATAAATTCATCAGGATTGTGAAAAGTACCACATACATTGTCTAAATGGATCCTGTTTAAGGACATCACTAAATGTACCTAGACTGTTCTCTCTAGCACTTCTCCATCCCCATAGATCTACATACTGCTGTAAATAACCGTAGAAAATAACATAAAGGATGGATTTGGAAACAGCCAAAAAACTTAAGCAAAATAAAAATCCAAATGAAATGTCCGAATTATATCAAACATGTAAAGAGGGGTGGGCCGGGGTGTTATGATTGACATGGTAACATGACACAATTAAGCCTGCAAGAAAGAGCAAATTGTACAACCAACTGATTGTAAATTGTAACCAATTTAGATGCTGACATCTAAATTCAATTTCTTGCACACTATCTTTTTAGATAGACTAGCAGAAAGTGCTTCGTGCAAGTGAAAATGGTCAAAATTTTATCGTCAATAATTCTTTCTTCAATGTACAAGTTTTTGTACATTGTAGACCTTTTCGGAATGTTTTAGAATGATCCGGAATGCTCAAGAAGAGTCTGGAACAATCCGGAAGGTTCCAAAAGATTCCTGATGGTTCAAGAAAACTCTAGAGGATTTGGAGTTCTCTAGAAGATTATGGAATTGCGTAAAAGTATGTGGAGTCTTGTAGAACACTCTGGAATTTTATAAAAGCTTATGGAAGAAGGAAGAAGTAGGGTCTAGAAGTCTTTTAGAAGATTCTTGGTGTGTAAAAATTTGTAGAATATGTTAGGAGTTTCTAGAATTCTCCACATCCATTGGATGATTGGCATGTGGCATCATTTTAGCCATTAATTCCCAAGGCTTTTAGTATAAATAGAGGTGAGGTTCCCATTTGTAACCTACTCCTCAAGAGTTGTAAATTTCCAAGTGCAATACAAGTTCATTCCTTCCAAGTGTTCAAGTGTGCTCTTGTAATTGCCTAAGTGAGAGTTTGAGTGAAGGTGGTCTTGAGTGTTTAAGTGAAGAAGGCTGACTTGTACAACAATCGGGGTGTTGTTCAAGTGCCACACAGGCAATTCGTGAGTGCAATCTCTAAGTCTGTGACATGTAGGTGTCTTACTCTTACAGTAATGAGACACACTGACATAATTAAATAAACAAATATAGATTTCTGATTAAGCACATGTGTCCACATGTGACAACTGAGTGACTGGGTACAGGAGGAGTGGTCCATCTTAAGGACGGCACCCAGCAGAATCTCAGCAGAATTTGAATGGGTTTAGGTTTTATAGAGAAAACCTAATTCAACATCAGCAAAATCCTGTTGGATATTCAAGAGAATTTCCTATAGAGTTTTAGCATAATCCTAATGGTAATCATGGAGAAAACCCCCATAAAGAATATTTTTATCCATACCCCAATAGATATTACAGTGAGAATGTCAGAGAAGATTCCCAGCATGCTTCAAATGAATACTTCATAGAAACTCCAAAAGAATTTCAATAAAACCAAACTGGATATCAGAAAGAATTGTATTATGCTAGTAATGGGGTAGTACGATTCCATTGAATCTGACACGGCGTGTTTGTTGCTCTTCCTTCTGTAAGTGATTCAGATGCTGATTCATATCCAACAGAACTTATTGATTCTAATGGCTCCATGCAAAGTGATATCGATCCATCTTCAGAATTCCTTGACAGATTGTAGTTTGTTAATGGAGTAGGGATAGGGCCTTTTGGAATTAGCGTCCTCATGATCTCAATTATGTAAGGTGATGCCAAATCATATTCAATAGGTGATGATTCAGTTGATGCTGATCCATCTGTAGTATTCCTTGGCAAATCGTAGTATGAATGAAGATTTTGTACTGCGTAGCTCAGGGAGATAGGTTTTTCCTTTTAATACATGTATAACATCCCTCATTATTGGCTTTTTGGATGCACTTGGAAGCACACACGAGAGCCCAACAATGCGCATTCTCTCCATTTCCTCTACTTCAAAATCTTGCAATCTTGGATCAGCAGATTTAAGCAATTTGTTGTTGGCCTTCTTATCCCAAACCCAATTTATGAGTATGAAGTTCGGATCACAATCACTGCACCGCCTCATTCCCGTTGTGACCACTAGACAGACAACCCCAAAGATGTAGAAATCAGTATTTCCAGAGATTATGCCTTCACACACATACTCTGTACTCATATATCTCGCGGTTTCATCATAACCTCATCATAAATAATTTTATAAACCAAACAGAAAAAACATGTTAAAAAAGTAATCTCATTCCTCAAAGAAATAATTTGGAACTACTGTACATGAAATCCAAAATAAAAATCAATAATTCAAAAAATACAAAACAATACTAAAATTAATAACCTAAAAACAAGCTATACTATATATCACACCCATAGATTCATCCAACCTATCCATCTTATAATTTATGTAAATAAGAGATTACATGTACATTGTAGAGCTTTTCAAAATGTTCTAGAATGATCCAGAATGCTCAAGAAGAGTCTGGAACAATCCGAAACGTTCCGGAAGATTCCAGATGGTTCAAGAAGATTCTAGAGAATTTTAGAGTTCTCTAGAAGATTCTAAAACTGCGTAGAAGTGTGTGGAGTCTTGTAGAAAACTCTGGAATGTTCTAAAAGCTTATGGAAGAAGGAAAAAGTAGGGTCTAAAAAGCTTCTAGATGATTCTTGGTGTGCAGAAATTTGTAAAATATGTTAGGAGTTTCTAGAATTCTTCACAGCACCAGCCTTGAAGTTGAAGGAGATTCTTGTGTCTTGATGAATTTATCACAGTTGTCATCTCCGTTGGAAAAGTGTCTCTAAAATACCTCTCTTTGTTAAAATTTTTAACAGCTATAGTCTTACAAGAGGTAAGTCCTTCCTTGAGGCCAATATCACCTGTCCTCGAGGGGGGGAGGGTGGCAGGTTTATACACATGTTTCGCTCTCATACTGTACCGCCCTTTTAGACTACTACAGACCTAGGCCTAGACTACTAGAGACTAACAAAAAGAAGTAATACTCAGTGTAAGAACTCGGACCTCTGGGTTAAAAGACGATGCTGAAACCTCTGGGTAACGGGAAGCATCCATTTCGATTTTTACGCTCTCATTTCTACTAGTGAAATGAGAATTTTCAGGTCCATCATCATTGAATTACCAGAAAGCATCTATTTCGATTTCTGCGCTCTCATTTCTACTACTAAAATGGGAATTTTCAGCTCCATCTTCATTGCAATACTTCTGGCCTATATCTTCATTGCCATTTTGATGTTCATTCCACGGTATGTCTTTCTTTTTATGATTTTTACCCATTGCTCCTATTTGCATTACTAACTGAATGTGATACCCACTGCTCCTTTTCATATTTTGTTTCATGATTTTACTTTTTCTCCGAAATGAGAAGATATATCACTGCTCTTCCTCGTATTTTTTCTTCTGATTTCTCATATTCTGCGAAATGAGAAGAGAGGAGATGAAGGGAGAAGGAGAAGAGAGGCGATGGAGGGATAAGGTAAAGATGGTGTTAGCTGGTCCAGCATAGGAAATCAGAGTTTCACCGTTTGTGCCAATGTTATCAGGGCCGGACTATCGAACAAACCATTTTCGAGGCATTTTAGGTTCAATCGGATTCAACCGCAATCAACCGAGTTCAACCGGATTCAACTGCAGTTAAAGGCAGTAATATCCGAGTTCAACTGCAATTAAAGCCGGTAAAAACTGGGCAGGTAATAATTTAATATAAATATTGTATATAACATTAATATGAGTAATATTAATATAAATATTACAAATGACATTCAAACTCTAAGTAATATTAATAAAAATATCACAAATTGGATTCAAAGTCTAAGTAATATATCAAAACGGTGAATGATATGTGATAAAAATAATAAGAAACATTTAAATTTCAAATATATCTATTTTTTTAAAATAAAAATTTTCAAATATTGTGAACCGCGATTCACTCTTTACGGTTTTATACTGTTCATTATGGTTTTTTGTAGTTCACAATTGTTTTTTACGATATTTAGCGTAGGATTTCGTTTTTTCTTCTATTTAATTTAAGCAAGTGTAATCCATTGATTTTAGAGTGAACAATTAATTAATGAAAAAAAAATCAACTCGTGGAATATTCACTTCCACTATCTCACTCCATTTCGGTCTAATCCAGCTGAAACAAACAAACTCCCTAGATTTTAAAATCATGATTTGGACATTAATATTTTTGTTCTAGAGGGAACACTGAGTAATTTTTATTCAAAATACCGGTTTTACCCATATATCTCTGGTGCTGCCACGGAAGGAATGGGAAAAGAACTTGGGGTTGTGATGGAATTAGATGGGAAAACAAATAAGGCATTGTCATTTTCCTCATCTTCCTCTCTTCCATCGATGGGAAATTGATGAAAAAAAAAGTGGAGTCAAGAGAACGGAAGGAAACGAAGAAAGCGGAAGAGACCAAATGAAAGAAGTATTTCAAAAAAAATTCCAAGAAAGGCGACCACCAAGCCAGGCCCTAATCTGACCAGGCAGTTTTTCTCCCTCTCTCTCTGTCTCTCAGTTTCATTTCTCAGAGGTCCCGCAGCAATACTTCAAGGACGGTGCACAAACATTGACACTCTGATTTCCTAGGCCGGACCAGCCAACACCGTCTTTTCCTTCTCCCTCCATCGCCTCTCTTCTCTTTCTCCTCGATCGTCTCTCTTCTCATTTTACAGAAAATGAGAAATCATAAAACAAAATACGAAGAAGAGCAGTGGGTATCGGGGGTTTTTCATCACCTCTCTTCTCCTTCTTCCTCCATCGTCTCTCTTCTCACTTAGCAGAATACGAGAAATTATAAAAAAAAATACAAACAAAAGTAGTGATATCTGTTCTCATTTCGCAGAACATGAGAAATGGTAAATAAAATACGAAGCAGTAAAAATAATGAAAAGACACACATACTGTGTAATGAACTTCAAAATGACAAGGCAGACAGAGACCAGAAGTAATGCAATGGGGATGAACTTGAGAATTCTCATTTCACTAGTAGAAATGTGAACACAAAAATCGAAATGGATGCTTCTATTATCCAGAGGTCTCAGTTTCTCTTTTAACCAAGAGGTCCCAGTTCTTACACTGTATCACTCCTTTCCTCCTTTCTATTTTCTCTAGTAGTCTAGGCCTATGTCCGTAGTAGTCTAAAATGGTTGTACTGTAGGAGAGCGAAACACGTGTCGAAACCGACTCGATGGAGTGTTTTTTTTTTTAAAATATGTTTTTTATTCTATCTTTTTAAAATCTGATATCATGTTATTTTAATTTTTTTACAATTAGGCTGGTCTTTCTTGGCCCGCTTATTCTCCGGGGCATGGCTTCTGGCGTTTTCGGCTTCCTTTCTCTAGTACGGATGCAGACGAGTGGTCTCGGCATCTTCTGTATCTCTCTTCATTTGTGGCGCCTTCTTCTCGGTGGGGAGGGTGGCAGGTTTATACACATGTTTCGCTCTCATGCCGTACCACCTTTTTAAGCTACTACAGACCTAGGCCTAGACTACTAGAGACTAACAAAAAGAAGTGATACTCCGTGTAAGAACTCGGACCTCTAGGTAAAAGACGACGCTGAAACCTTTGGATAACGGGAAGCATCCATTTCGATTTTTGCGCTCTCAATTCTACTACTGAAATGGGAATTTTCAGGTCCATCGTCATTGAATTACCAAAAAGCATTTATTTTGATTTTTGCGCTCTCATTTCTACTACTGAAATGGAAATTTTCAGCTCCATCTTCATTGCAATACTTCTGGTCTATATCTTCGTTGCCATTTTGATGTTCATTCCACGGTATGTCTTTCTTTTTAAGATTTTTGGCCATTGCTCTTCTTTGCATTACTAACTGAATGTGATACCCACTGCAACTTTTCGTATTTTGTTTTCTGATTTCTCATTTTCTGGGAAATGAGAAGATATATCTCTACTTTTCTTCGTATTTTGTTTTATGATTTCTCATTTTCTGCGAAATGAGAAGAGATATCATTGCTTTTCTTTGTATTTTGTTTTATGATTTCTCATATTGTGTGAAATGAGAAGAGAGGCGATGAAGGGAGAAGGAGAAGAGAGGCGATGGAGGGAGAAGGAAAAGACGGTGCTGGCTGGTCCGGGATAGGAAATCAGAGTGTCACAGTTTGTTTTAGCCCCTTGTTTTGTGTGTCTTTGGACGTTTTGGACGTTTTGCAGGATTGACAAGGAAATAGAAGATATGAGAATTCAAAAGGTAAATTTTGCAATTTATGGGCATAAGTTGATATTTTTGGAAAGTTTGAATTTTTAATAATTGTTTTACCACAATTTTAGGGGTTTTATTCATAAAATAATTAATTTAAATCCATTTATGAGAGTTTGGATTAATTTAGTTAATTTTTATTATTGATTGTAAGTGGTAAAATTATTTATTGGATTTTTCATACTTTGAAGAGCCCAATTATTAAGCCCATTAAGAAAAAACCTTGAAGAAATCCACATGTGTGAAGACTATTTTCATCATCGGTACATGATGAGGAAATTCGAAATTTAAAAGGTAGTATAAGAAGATTTTTTAATTTGGCAAGTGGATTAAGGAAAAAGAAACAAAATAAGAAGGGGAGAAAAAGAAGGATGGTTTGACATATCTTCATTAATTTTGCAATAAAGTTGCGTTCCAATATCCGATTTTTTTGTTTCTCTTTGGGTTGGAAAGAATACTTCAAGGGCTATAACTTTGTGTTTACGACTTGTCCTGATTCGGATGTTAACTAGGTCAAAACTGAGATAGAAGGTGGTACATGTGTATAAAACGGGATTTTGCACCCATTTTCCTTACACGAATTTTACTATTTTTTGGGTGATTGGTTATGTATTTCTATTGTTTGTTATAGTAGAAGATCCGAATTAGGAAACAAGTTAGATAAATAATCAACAATCCCATCAATTAATAGAAAATACTTCACATTAAATTTAAATGACACTTTCGCTAATAAGTCGATCAATTAATTCCTGAAATTAGCATTTTAAACAGTAACCGTAGGAAATCCTATAAGTTCATCAGGATTGTGAAAAGTACCACATACATTGTCTAAATGGATCATGTTTAAGGACATGACTAAATGTACCTAGACTGTTCTCTCCAGCACTTCTACATCCCCATAGATCTACATACTACTGCAAATAACCGTAGAAAATAACATAAAGGATGGATTTGGAAACAGCCAAAAAACATAAGCAAAATAAAAATTCAAATGAAATATCCAAATTATATCAAACATGTAAAGAGGGTGGGCCGGGGGTGATAGGATTGACATGGTAATATGACACAATTAAGCCTGCAAAAAAGAGCAAACTGTACAACCAATTGATTGTAAATTGTAACCAATTCAGATGCTGACATCTAAATTCAATTTCTTGCACACTATCTTCTTAGATAGACTAGCAGGAAGTGATTCGTGCAAGTAAAAATTGTCAAAATTTTATAGTTAATAATTCTTTCTTCAATGTACAAGTTTTTGTACATTGTAAAGCTTTTCGGAACGTTTTAAAATGATCCAGAATGCTCAAGAAGAGTCTGGAACAATCCGAAAGGTTCCAAAAGATTCCAGATGGTTCAAGAAAACTCTAGAGAATTTGGAGTTCTCTAGAAGATTATAGAATTGTGTAGAAGTGTGAGGAGTCTTGTAGAACACTCTGGAATGTTCTAAAAGCCTATGGAAGAAGGAAGTAGGGTCTAAAAAGCTTTTAAATGATTCTTGGTGTGTAGAAATTTGTAGAATATGTTAGGAGTTTCTAGAATTCTCCACATCCATTGGATGTTTGGCATGTGGCATCATTTTAGCCATCAATTCCCAAGGCTTTTAGTAAAAATAGGGGTGAGGTTCCCATTTGTGACCTACTCCTCAAGAGTTGTAAATTTCCAAGTGTAATACAAGTTCATTCCTTCCAAGTGTTCAAGTGTGCTCTTATAATTGCCTAAGTGAGAGTTTGAGTGAAGGTGGTCTTGAGTGTTTAAGTGAAGAAGGCTGACTTGTTCAACAATCCGGGTGTTGTTCAAATGTCACACGGGCAATTCGTGAGTGCAATCTCTAAGTCCATGACATGTAGGTGTCATACTCTTACAGTACTGAGACACACTGACATAATTAAATAAACAAATATTTCTGATGCAGCACGTGTGTCCACACGTGACAATTAAGTGATTGGGTACAAGAGGAGTGGTCCATCTTAAGGACAGCACCCAGCAGAATCTCAGTAGAATTTGAATGGGTTTAGGTTTTATAGACAGAACCTAATTCAACATCAGCAAAATCCTGTTGGATTTTCAAGAGAATTTCCTATAGAGTTTTAGCATAATCCTAATGGTAATCATGGAGAAAACCCCCACAAAGAATATTTTTATCAATACCCCAATAGATATTACAGTGAGAATGTCAGAGAAGATTCCCAGCATGCTTCAAATGGATACTCCATAGAAACTCCAAGAGAATTTCAACAAAACCAAACTGGATATCAGAAAGAAATGTATTATGCTAGTAATGGGGTAGTACGATTCCAAATGTTGAAGCATTTAATTCAATTGGCAGTAGCAGGTATAAAGGAACAGTTGTGAGCTTGGTGACTTTATCTGATTGATCAATAGTTCTATAACATAGTACAAGAAATCAATTTGTATTGTATCATGCCATTACATATTGAAGTAGCTACCATTGAATCTGACACAGTGTGTTTGTTGCTCTTCCATCTGTAAGTGATTCAGATGCTGATTCATATCCAACAGAACTTACTGATTCTAATGGCTCCATGCAAGGTGATATCGATCCATCCTCAGAATTCCTTGACAGAATGTAGTTTGTTAATGGAGTAGGGATAGGGCCTTCTGGTATTAGCGTCCTCATGATCTCCCTTATGTAATGTGATGCCAAATCATATTCAATAGGTGATGATTCAGTTGATGCCGATCCATCTGTAGTATTCCTTGGCAAATCGTAGTATGAATGAAGGTTTTGTACCGGGTAGCTCAGGGAGATAAGCTTTTCCTTTAATACCTGTATAACATCCCTCATTATTGGCCTTTTGGAGGCACTTGGAAGCACACACGAGAGGCCAACAATGCGCATTCTCTCCATTTCCTCTACTTCAAAATCTTGCAATCTAGGATCAGCAGATTTAAGCAATTTGTTGTTGGCCTTCTTATCCCAAACCCAATTTATGAGTATGAAGTTCGGATCACAATCATTGCACCACCTCATTCCCGTTGTGACCACCAGACAGACAACTCCAAAGATGTAGAAATCAGTATTTCCAGAGATTATGCCTTTACATGTAACGCCCCGCCCTCTTTTTAGAATTTCAGAGTCTAATTTTTTTTTTTTAAAGTAATAATAAAACATCGAAAGAGAAGCGGCGGCGTCACAACACGAGTTAAGTTCAGACTACCCAAGTCTGAACCTTAACTGGCCACCCATGTGTACATGGAATAGATCATGATAATGAATCACACATGGAACTAACATCAACATGCGGAATAACCTAGATTACTGCGGAATAGAAAGACTAGATAGCAAGTAACAGTCTCAACCATTAATTAACATAAATCATCCATCCAAAGTTATTAACCTAATCAAACCATAGCAAGTAATGACTTATTACATGTCCAACAGAATATAGTTCAAATGACAGTAATATAAAGAAGTCCAGTCCAACATTCAAGCGCTTAGGCTTGGCTCCCCTCCCGGTCATCGACCTTCTTTTTCCCTTCACTTGTACCTGCATTCTCCTCTGAGGATAGAATTAGGCGTTAGATCAACGCGCCCAGTAGGTTCCCGAATCAGGGCTACCACATGATTAGCATATAAAACATGCATTTATATCATAGTACATGATTAGTCAAAACAGGTAAAACAATGCTATGAAATATGCACATGCAATGAGCATCCCCCATCATGTACATTAATAGCCATCACTTGACGTGCCTTGCACCGACTTTGTTTAAGTGTCTGTTCCTTTTTGAGCTTCTCCCGGTCACGATTCGTGCGTCGTTCAACTTTCGGTACCTTATTATGTAACAATAAGTAAATCATACTCTCATTTACATGTCCATTCACATATGAGACCCAAAACATCTTGTAAGCCCTTTGATCAATCTTTTCATTTGGCTCGTATTCACAGATTTGCCATTGGTCTAACCAATGTCTAATCTTGCTCATAATCAAAGTTCATAAAAGTAATCTACCTTAGTGGGGTTCGGCCATATAACATGGCCGAACCTCACCACTTTATTCTTGATCCTTTACACCTTCCATACATCAATCTTCAATTTGATTTTTAACCAATCAAGTTACAAGTTAGCCACTAGGTCTACTAAATGACCACTAGTGGGGTTCGGCCATACTACATGGCCGAACCTCACCATACTGATTTTGTCTCTTCTTTCATCATATATAGTGGCTGGTTACTTACTTATCACTAAGTCCAAAGATAAATCATGTGTTTACTTAATCCAACTCATACAAACAAATCATAATTTCCAACAAAACAATCTATGGGGTTCGGCCATTCATATGGCCGAACCCTATGATTCTCCTACTCAATGATCCATCATTTGTTCACAAGTTAAGCTCTACTCTTTAACCATGTTAACTACATGGTTCAGCCATCCCATGGCCAACCAAAATCAGTAACCTTATCACATAAAAATCTCCACCATTTGGTATGGTTTTATCTCTCCAAAAACCATACCAACTTATCAAACACTTTTATGGGGTTCGGCCATCAAACGTGGCTGAACCCTATGCCCATGTTTGGACCCTTTGTAACTTACATCACATGTCCATTAAATCATGTAAAAAATCAGCATAATATTATCGGATTTTACCTTTCAAAAACCATCCAAAAACAGTCCATAAAAGTCTATGGTTTCCATGTTTCCCAACATGAAAACCAACACTCTTTTACATGGGGTTCGGCCCTCCATGGTGGCCGAACCCAATGGTTATGTTTACTATTTTTAAACCTCCAATAATCATGTAATAAACAGTATATTATTATCAGGTTTTACCTTTCAAAAAAAAAAATCCAAAAAACCAACACAATTTCATGGGATTCGGCCATCCAAGATGGCCGATCCCCATTGTTCATTTTTTCCAGTTTTAATCCACTGATTTAGACCATGTTAACTTCAGCCTTTTTGTCATTCAGATCCAGGTTTATAATCCTTTCTATATCATGTATTTGATTCTCAAATAAAACCCAAAAATCAGTCCATAAACCTCCATGGTTTCCATGTTTCAAAACATGAAAAACCACCCATCTTTTACATGGGGTTCGGTCCTCGATGGTGCCCGAACCCAATGGTTATTTTTACCATTTTAAATCCTCCATTAATCAAGGTTAAAACCCTGGTGTAATCGGCCATAACCTTGGCCCAATACACATCCATTTTATTAATCAAAAGTCCATGGAAATACTTACCAAATTCCAAGCTTTTCTTATGCCTTTGCTCCTTGCCTTCTTCCCTCTTGTTTCCTTCCTTCTTTCTTCCTTTGTCTCAGCTGGTTAGAAGCATGAACCAATGGTGAAATCACCAAGATAAAATTCGGCCAAGGAGGTGTTCTTGAGAGAGGGAAAGGAGATGGGATTCTAAGGCTTTTGCAATGATAAAAATGGGCCAAACATGGGTGTTGTTTGCTTTTGTATTTCAGCCCCCAAAACCCCTTCACTTCCTCATCAATTTTTGCATAAAACAATGGGTCTTGGGTGCTATCCAAGGCACCCCTTGGCACCTACCCATGCTGCCATTCAGTTTTCCATGCAACTCATCTCAAACCCATCCATTTTGCATTTAACATACATCATGAAAATCACCCCAACAAGTCCCCAACGTGTGGGACTTGTTTTGGTGGTTATGACCCAGCCAACCTCTTCAAATTCCCACTCAACTCACTGATTTACAGCCCCTTTAATTTCCATTTTGACTCACTTGAACTCAAGGTCATTTAGATTTCCATCTCAACTCACCCAAATCACATACTTAATGCATTTCATTTAATGCACATGAGTTGACTCACCACTTGATTTAATTCCAACTCACTTCAGTCCCACTCAACTGATTTAACTCGTGTTTTAGATCCCTTGAGGGTCCACACGGTCAACCATAGTCAACTCGACCCGTTGGGTCCACCTTTAGCTCCTTGACCCGTTTTTGACTCCATGACCCAATTATGGGTATTTTGGTCATTTGTAACTGGTTTTTACATATGGGTCAAGCCTACCCATTTTTCCTCCACTTGATTTCCAATCAAATCAGCCTAACCCCATTTAATTTAAGCTCACAAAACGGTCAAATAATTCAGTAAGACCAAATGGGTCCCATTTGGGCCCTTTGACCCATTTAGCCATTTTTGACCCAATTGATGTAAATTATCCATCCAATCAAACTTAACATTCATAATGTGCTCATATGATTTTAATTTGAGCAATGGGCCCCACTATTTCCTTACTTAACATCACAAAATAATTAATTTAACACATCAGGGGCATTTTGGTAATTATCCATTTCATTGAGAAATTGGGGTGTTACATTACACACATACTCTGTACTCATATATCACGCGGTTTCATCATAACCTCATCGTAAATAATTTTATAAACCAAACAGAAAACATGTTAAAAAGTAATCTCATTCCTCAAAGACATAATTTGGAACTACTTTAAATGAAATCCAAAATAAAAATCAATAATTCAAAAAATACAAAACAATACTAAAATTAATAACCTAAAAACAAGCTATACTATATATCATACCCAGAGATTCACCCAACCTAGCTATCTTATAATTTATGTAAATAAGAGATTACATGTACATTGTAGAGCTTTTCAAAATGTTCTAGAATGATCCAGAATGCTTCAGAAGAGTCTGGAACAATCGAGAAGATTCTAGAGAATTTTGGAGTTCTCTAGAAGATTCTAAAATTGTGTAGAAGTGTGTGGCATCTTGTAGAACACTCTGGAATGTTCTAAAAGCTTATGGAAGAAGGAAAAAGTAGGGTCTAAAAAGCTTCTAGATGATTTTTGATGTGTAGAAATTTGTAAAATATGTTTGGACTTTCTAGAATTCTTCACAACACCAGCCTTGAAGTTGAAGGAGATTCTTGTGTCTTGATGAATTTATCACAGTTGTCATCTCCGTTGGAAAAGTGTCTCTAAAATACCTCTCTTTGTTAAAATTTTTAACAGCTATAGTCTTACTAGAGGTGAGTACACCTCTGTACACAGTCCCAGCAGACCCTCCTCCTAGACATTTACTAGAATGGAATCTCTCTATTGCAAATCTTATCCCAGAGAGAGATAACTTTGAAGGATTTTCGTCACATGGTTTTCAACAATATGTTGAAATTCCCTCTTTCTCATTTAATTATCTTCTTCCTTATCCGATTCCATGTAGCTACCATCACTACTATGGAGAAGCTGATGTTGCTACCCCAATGCCATGTATTAGCCCTATTCCTCTTGTATTCCTTCCTTGAGGCCAATATCACCTGTCCTCGGGGGGGGGGGGGGGGGGGGGGGGGGGGGGTGGCAGGTTTATACACATGTTTCGCTCTCATACTGTGCCGCCCTTTTAGACTACTACAGACCTGGGCCTAGACTACTAGAGACTAACAAAAAAAAGTAATACTCAGTGTAAGAACTCGGACCTCTGGGCCAAAAGACGATGTTGAAACCTCTGGGTAACGGGAAGCATCTATTTCGATTTTTGCGCTCTCATTTCTACTAGTGAAATGAGAATTTTCAGGTCCATCGTCGTTGAATTACCAGAAAGCATCTATTTCGATTTCTGCGCTCTCATTTCTACTACTAAAATGGGAATTTTCAGCTCCATCTTCATTGCAATACTTCTAGTCTATATCGTCGTTGCCATTTTGATGTTCATTCCACGGTATGTCTTTCTTTTTATGATTTTTACCCATTGCTCTTATTTGCAGTACTAACTGAATGTGATACCCACTGCTCCTTTTCGTATTTTATTTCATGATTTCACTTTTTCTCCGAAATGAGAAGATTTATCACTGCTCTTCTTCGTATTTTGTTTTATGATTTCTCATTTTCTACGAAATGAGAAGAGATATCAGTGCCTTTCTTCGTATTTTTTCTTATGATTTCTCATATTCTGCGAAATGAGAAGAGAGGAGATGAAGGGAGAAGGAGAAGAGAGGCGATGGAGGGAGAAGGAGAAGAGAGGCGATGGAGGGAGAAGGAAAAGATGGTGTTAGCTAGTCCAGCATAGGAAATAAGAGTTTCACCGTTTGTGCCAATGTTATCAAGGCTAGACTATCAAACGAACTATTTTTGAGGCATTTTAGGTACAACCGGATCGAAATGAGAAGATAGGAGATGAAGGGAGAAGGAGAAGAGAGGCGATGGAGGGAGAAGGAAAAGATGGTGTTAGCTGGTCCAGCATAGGAAATAAGAGTTTCACCGTTTGTGCCAATGTTATCAGGGCTAGACTATCAAACGAACTATTTTCGAGGCATTTTAGGTTCAACCGGATTCAACCGCAATCAACCGGGTTCAACCGGATTCAGCTGCAGTTAAAGCCAGTAATAACCGGGTTCAACTGCAGTTAAAGCCGGTAAAAACCGGTCAGGTAATAATTTAAAATAAATATTGTATATAACATTAATATGAGTCATATTAATATAAATATTACAAATGACATTCAACCTCTAAGTAATATTAATAAAAATATCACAAATAAGATTCAAAGTCTAAGTAATATATCAAAACGGTGAAAGATATGTGATAAAAATAGTAAGAAACATTTAAATTTCAAATATATCTATTTTTTAAAGTAAAATATTTTCAAATATTGTGAACCGCGGTTCACTCTTTGCGGTTTTATACGGTTCATTGTGGTTTTTTGCAGTTCACAACGGTTTTTTACGGTATTTAGCGTAGGATTTAGTTTTTTCTAGTATTTAATTTAAGCAAGTGTAATCCACTGATTTTGGAGGGAACAATTAATTAATGAAAAAAAAATCAATTCGTGGAATATTCGCTTCCACTCTCTTACTCAATTTCGGTCTAATCCAACTGAAACAAACAAAATCCCCAGATTCTAAAATCATGATTTGGACACTAATATTTTTGTTCAAGAGGGAACACTGAGTAATTTTTATTCAAAATACCGGTTTTACCCGTATATCTCTGGGGCAGCCATGGAAGGAATGGGAAAAGAACTTGGGGCTGTGATGGAATAGACGGGAAAACGACTAAGACATTGCCTCTTTCCTCATCTTCCTCTCTTCCATCGATGGGAAATGGATGAAAAAAGAAAGTGGAGTCAAGAGAACGGAAGGAAACGAAAGAAGAGGAAGAGACCAAATTGAAAGAAGTATTTCAAAAAAAATTCCAAGAAAGGCGACCACCAAGCCAGACCCTAATCTGACCATGCAGTTTTTCTGCCTCTCTCTCCGTCTCTCAGATTCATTTCTCAGAGGTCCGGCAGCATTACTTCAAGGACAGTGCACAAACGATGACACTCTGATTTCCTAGGCTGGACCAGCCAACACCGTCTTTTCCTTCTCCCTCCATCGCCTCTCTTCTCCTTCTCCTCAATCGTCTCTCTTCTCATTTTGCAGAAAATGAGAAATCATAAAACAAAATACAAACAAAAGTAGTGATATCTGTTCTCATTTCGCAGAAAATGAGAAATGGTAAAATAAAATACGAAGCAATAAAAATCATAAAAAGACATACATACCGTGGAGTGAACTTCAAAATGGCAAGGCAGACAGAGACCAGAAGTAATGTAATGGGGATGAACTTGAGAATTCACATTTCACTCGTAGAAATGAGAACACAGAAATCGAAATGGATGATTCTATTATCTAGAGGTCTCAGCTTCTTTTTTAACCCAGAGGTCCCAGTTCTTACACTGTATCGCTCCTTTCTTCCTTTCTATTATTTTCTAGTAGTCTAGGCCTATATCTGTAGTAGTAAAAAATGGTCATACTATAGGAGAGCGAAACACATGTCAAAACCGACTCCCGGGAGTGTTTTTTTTTTAAATATGTTTTTTATTCTATATTTTCAAAATCTGATATCATTTTTTTTTTTTTTTTTACAATTAGGCTGGTCTTTCTTGGCCGGCTTATTCTCCGAGGCATGGCTTCTGGCGTTTTCGACTTCCTTTCTCTAGTGTGGATGCAGACGCGTGGTCTCGGCATCTTCTGTATCTCTCTTAGATAGTCCGTCCCTGATAACATTGGCACAAACGGTGACACTCTGATTTCTTATGCCGGACCAGCCAATACCATCTTTTCCTTCTCCCTCCATCGCCTTTCTTCTCCTTCTCCCTTCATCACCTCTCTTCTCATTTCGCAGAATATGAGAAATCATAAGACAAAATACTAAGAAAGGCACTGATATCTCTTCTCATTTCGTAGAAAATGAGAAATAATAAAACAAAATACGAAGAAGAGCAGTGATATATCTTCTCATTTCGCAGAAAATGAGAAATCATAAAACAAAATAAGAAAAGGAGAAGTGGGTTTCACATTCAATTAGTAATGCAAAGAAGAGCAACGGGTAAAAATCATAAAAAGAAAGACATACCGTGGAATGAACATCAAAATGGCAACGAAGACGGAGACCAGAAGTATTGCAGTGAAGATGGACCCGAAAATTCTCATTTCAGTGGTAGAAATCAGAGCCCAGAAATCGAAATAGATGCTTTCTAGTAATGCAATGACGATGGACCTGAGAATTCCCATTTCACTAGTAGAAATGAGACTGTAAAAATCGAAATGGATGTTTCCCGTTACCCAGTGGTTTCAGCGTCGTCTTTTAACCCAGAGGTCCGAGTTCTTGCACTGAGTATCACTTCTTTCTGTTAGTCTCTAATAGTCTACGCCTAGGTTTGTAGTAGTCTAAAAGGGTGGTACAACATGAGAGCGAAACATGTGTAGAAACCTGCCACCCTCCCCCCCTAGGACAGGTGATATTGGCCTCAAGGAAGGAATACAAGAGGAATAGGGCTAATACATGGCATTGGGGTGGCAACATTCAGCTTCTCCATAACAGTGATGGTAGCTACATGGAATCGGATAAGGAAGAAGATAATTGAAAGGAGAAAGGGGGAATTTCAACATATTGTTGAGAACCATGTGAAGAAAATCCTTCAAAGTTATCTCTCTCTGAGATAAGATCTGCAACAGAGAGATTCCATTCTAGTAAACGTCTAGGAGGAGGGTGTAACCCCCCACCCTTCTTCACTCGAAATCAGAGTCTATTTTTTAAAACAAAAATAAATAAGTGATAAGAGCCGGGAGTGTCACGACGCGAGTTAAGTTCGGACTTCTAAAGTCCGACCCTTAACTGGCCAAGCCTATGTGAGCATGGACTAAGTCCATGAGAATGGTTCTCACATAGTAAAGTATAAACATTGCGGAATAATACTTAAACTAACTGCAGATTATAATGGAACCTAAATCTACTCCATTTTATTAGATAGCAAAGTACATTGTCATTTTTCCAAATTAACTTAACTTAATCAATCATTCCGACCCATACCAAACGATAGCAAATATTACTAAATTATTACATGCCAACATCATCTAACTATCAAATTACATTGTCCAAATAAAAGTCCATAAATCAATCCATAAATTAAAGTCCATTCAAAGCCCAAGCTCCTATGCTTGGTTTCCTTCACGATCCTCGTTCTTTCCCTTTCCTACGTCATCCACTAAGGATAGAAATAGGGCGTTAGATCAACGCGCCCAGTAGGTGTTTCCGATTAGGGCTATCACAAGGTTAGTACAAAAACATGCAAATAATATGATAATATATGTTCATCAAAATCTCATAAAACAATGCCATGTATGTTATGCACATGTAATGAGTCCCACCCATCACAAATATCCATAGCCATCATCAAAATACCCCACATTGGTCTTTCGAACGCCCCGACGGAGTGTGGCCTCCGGATTCCTCTTGATGGGATTCTCATCATCAAGGTACCCCACAGTAGTCTTTCGGACGCCCCGACGAAGTGTGGCCTCCGGTTTCCATAATCATCACCCCATTCCATGCATGATATGTCCTTTCTTCTCAATCAGTCACCCATTCACGATTGCGTACCGTTCAAGGAGTCCCGATACTGTAACACCCCGATTTCTCAATGAAGTGGATAATTACGAAAATGCCCCTAGTTTGTTAAATTAATTATTTTCAGATGTCAAATAAGGAAATGGTGGGGCCCATTGCTCAAATTAAGGTCATATGAGCACATTATAAATGTCAAGTTTGATTGGATGGGCAATGAACATCAATTGGGTCGAAAATGGCTAAATGGGTCAAATGGCCCAATTGGACCCAATGGGTCAAAATGGATGATTGGACCATTGTGTAAGTTCAAATTAAATGGGGTCAAACTGAACTGATTGGAAATCAGGTATAGCAAAAATGGGTAGGCTTGAAACACAAGTGAAAACCAAATAAAAATGGCAAAAATCAGCCCATGAATGGGTCATGTTGTCAAAACGGGTCAAGGGGCTGATTGGGGACCCAATGGGTCGGGTTGACTTGGTTGACCACGGATGACCGTGTGGGCCTTCAAATTGAACTCAAGTGTGAGTTAATTCAGCTTGAGTTGGAATGATTTGAAGTGAGTTTGATTTAAGAAAAGAGTTGACTCAAGTATGGAGCATTAAATGTGATGAGTTGGATGAGTTGGGTTAGAATAAAAATACCATGAATCTAGTGTGTCAAGGGGAGGTGGAAATGAGTTGTAATCTCACACAACACTTGATCAAACACATCTCAGCCGTTGAGTGTGAAAGGGTGCTTTGGCAAGGCCAAAAGGCACCAAGGTTGGGCGGCACCTATTCATGAATGGATGCAATGGTTCATTCCCAAAGAGATGCAACATTTGGCACCAAGGGGTGTCTTGGTTAACACCCAACATCCCTTCGTTTTTGGCAAGAGTAATGAGGGAAGATGAATGGGAGTTGGGGGCTGAAACTATAAAAGGAGAATGTTACCTTTCTTGGCTGTTTTTCACACAAGGAAATCCAAGAATTCCCATCTCTCTCTCCCTCTCTTCTAGTTTGTTTTCTTGGCTGAACAGCAGAGGTTTTGGCAGTAGTTAATCAAGCATAAACCAGCAAGGAATTAAGGAAAAAAGGAAGAAATAGAAGGGAGAAACCAAGGATCAAAGGCAAGAAGAAAGATTGGAAGTTTGGTAAGTATTTATATGTTATTTTGGTTTAATAACATGGAACAAATGGGGTGTGTATTGGGCCATGGTTATGGCCGAATACACCAAGGTTTTAACCTTGATTAATAGATGTTTAAAAATGGTAAAAATAACCATTGGGTTCGGCCACCATGGAGGGCCGAACCCCATGTAAAAGATAGGTTGGTTTGATGTTTTCAAACATAGAAACCATGGAGTTTTTATGGACTGTTTTTGAGGCTTCTTTAAGATTCAATTGCATGTTTTTAAAGAGGGTTAAAAACATGGATCTGAATGACATAAGGGCTGAAGGTATCATGGGTCTAAAACAGTGGTTTAAAACTGATGAAATGGACCATTTGGATCGGCCATCTTGGATGGCCGAATCCCATGAGGTGTTATGGTCATTTGGACAAAGTGATGAATTTATTGGATGGTTTTGAGAGGTAAAAAAATGCAGCAATGATGTACTGATTTTTATATGAATAAGTGACACTTAAAACATGCTAAAGAGGACCAAAACAAGGACATAGGGTTCGGCCACTTTGGATGACCGAACCCCATGAAAATATTAGATGGTTTTGGTGAGTTAAAAACCATATAAAGTTATGGTGTTCTTATGGCAATTAATGGATTAACATGTTTACTATTTTGGTGGATTTTTATGTGGCTGAACCATGTATAATTCATGGGTGAGTTAGCATGATTAAACCATGAGTAATCATGGTGATTATTGGATCAAGTGAACCCTAGGGTTCGGCTATGAGTATGGCCGAACCCCATGGGGCTGTTTTGAAATAAATGGACTGTTTTGGATGGGAGGTTATGGTTGTTTAATCAAGGAATCATACATGATAAGTTATGGACTATGTGTAAGAAAATAATCAACCATTGATATGATGGATTGTGGATAAAAATCTATAGAATGTGGTTCGGCCATGTGGCATGGCCGAACCCCATCAATGATTATTTGATAGAATTGGGTTAAGTAATAAATGAGATTAAAGGTGATGAATGAAGAACCCCACATGATGTGGTTGGGTCTTAGATATGAATGAACAAGTAAGTGATAGTATGATATGCTGATTGTTATGGACAAGGTACCGGAAGTTGAACGACGTGCGAGTCGTGACCGGGTGACGCTAAAGAAAGATCAAATACTGAAGTGAATCTTCAGTAGGTTTCCTACCTACTTGTAACCACAATTTTACCCTAGTTTTCTTTATGAGACTTGTTTATTTTTATGTGGTTTCGAATGATATGTTATACATTTACAAATGGCATACAAAGCATTGGCATCTCATGCATGGACATGGGATGATGACTGAGGTTCTACAGTGTTGCAATTATGAGTTACGTCCTCCTTAGGCGTTGAGAGTCCCGCCAGGAGGAGTAACATGATGATCATAGTCACATCGGTCTCCTTAGGCGATGAGAGTCCCGCCAGGAGGACTAATATGTGATATGAATCAACTCAATGATGAAGCGTCTTTCCACAGGTAACGAGGTTTACTGTGGATTACCTTATCATGTGAGACCCAGATGGAAGTGTATTGTGATTTACCTTGACGGTGCGAGGCACGTCAAGTGATGGCTATGAATGTACATGATGGGAGAGACTCATTACATGTGCATACTTCATAGCATGGTTTTACCTGTTTTTACTAATCATGTACTATGATATATATGCATGTTTTATATGCTAATCATGTGGTAGCCCTGATTTCGGGAACCTACTAGGCGCGTTGATCTAACGCCCTAATTCTATCCTCAGAGGAGAATGCAGGTACAAGGAAAGGGAAAGAAAAGGTCGATGACCGGGAGGGGAGTCAAGCCTAAGCGCTTGAATGTTGAACTGGACTTCTTTATTACTGTCATTTGATTTATAGATTGTGGACATGTAATAAGTTATTACTTGCTATGGTTTGATTAGGTTATTAACTTTGGATGGTTGATTTATGTTAATTAATATTTGAGACTGTTACTTGCTATCTAGTCATTCTATTCCACAAATAGTCTAGTTTATTCCGCAAGTTGATGTTAGTTCCATGTGTGATTTATTATCAAGGTCTAGTCCATGTACACATGGGTGGCCAGTTAAGGTTCAGACTTGAGTAGTCTGAAGTTAACTCGTGTCGTGACGCCGTCCGCTCTCTTTCAATGTTTTATTATTATTATTTTAAAAAAAAAATAAACTTTGATTTCTCGGAGAGGGCGGGGCGTTACAGATACCTTGTTTATATAACAGCAAGTCAAGATCCTAAACATTTGATTTCCATTTAAATCTAAGTCCTAAAACCCATCTTGTGGGGTTCAGCCATACCCCATGGCCGAATCTCACCCACTTTGAATTTGTCCTTTCTTTTTATTTAATCACATTAAACCACCTCACACCTCAAACACACTTTGGTAGGGATCGGCCTTACAACATGGCCGAACCTTACCACTTTGGTTTTGGACCCCTCTTTTCAAGTCCTTTTATCAATCCATTCATATTTACAATTTGACTTGTATTTACGGTTTTGCCATTGGTCTAACTAATGTTTAATTTTGCTAACTACCATCATCCAAAACAAATCCATCTTAGTGGGGTTCGGCCATACAATATGGCCGAACCTTACCATCTTTAAATTAGTCCTTTAATTAAACCCTAAGTCCACAATCATCCCCCATGGGGTTCTTCATTTTTTGCCATATTTACATCCTTGCCACTCATTCTTCCATGGTTAAATATTTCTTCCATTCATGCACATCTATGTCCATCTCTGATCCATAGGCATGAATCCATCAAAATCTCTCCATGGGGTTCGGCCATACATATGGCCGAACCCTATGGTTCCTTATTTCCATCTATTTACACTTTTGCCATTCATGCACTTTCATGATCCATAGCATACTCTAAGATCATTTTTTTCCCTCTATGTTGACATCATAAAACCATAATAATTCTTAATCATAATCCTAAATCCAAATACCCATACAAGGGTCCATGGGGTTCGGCCATACACATGGCCGAACGCTATGGTTCTCTTGTCTCAATCATTCCATCCTTTGTGCATGGTTCATGCCCCAAATTTTAGCCATAATAACAATATGGTTCAGCCATGCAATGGCTGACCCAAAACATCAATTTTAATTCCAATTAAAACACTTAAAAACTCTCATACATTGGTATGGTTTTTATCTCTCCAAAAACCATACAAAATTATCAAATCCTTTAATGGGGTTCGGCCATCCAAAGTGGCCGAACCCTATGATCCATGTTTCTATCCTTTTAAACCTCAACATCCATAATTTAAACCTTTGGTAGATTCGGCCATATACATAGCCGAACCATGGCTTAACCATTTTCTTATTTACCAAGACTTAGTAGAGCACTTACTAATTCCACGACTCCTTCGGTTCTTTGACTACTTCTTGATCTTTACTCCAGCTTGTTCTTCCGTTCCTTTCTTAGTCTTTCCTTCCTTCTCCTTTAGCCGAGACTGACCTTGTTGCAGTCCTTGAGGTGGTTCGGCTAAGGTATAGATTTGAGAGAGACAGAAAAACTTGAGATGATAAAATTACTTCAAGTCTTTGATAGGAACGGCCAAGAGAGGAAGAAAATGGGATAAGAATTTTCCAAGTGTTTGATCTTTTTCTCTTAGGTTGTTGGCCGGCCAAGATAGAGTGTGAGGGAGAGATAGCCAAGAGGGATAGGGAGAGTTTGAATTCGAATTTTAGACCATAAACATCTCCATTTGCTTGAATTTCAAATTTTAAACTACCTCCAACGTGTATTAGATATAACTCTTCCATCTCCTTCGTTTGAATTTGAAGATTAATCCATAAACATCTTCATCTCTCTCCATCATGCAAATTTTGAAATAATACCAAACTCTTCCATCTCCTTTGTTTGAATTTCCAATATTAAAACTGTCCAACCCATTTGGATTTCAAATGTATTCCATTTGCTTGAAATTCAAATATTAAGCCCAACTCATTTGTTTGAATTTAAACTTTAAACCTCCTTCATCTTTCCAACGTGTGACCATTGCCTTTGAATTTGAAATAAACCTATATCCTTTCATCTCTCCAACGTGTATCATTATTTTGAATTTAAACATAGCTTCCTCCATCTTATTTTTTTGAATTTCAAACATGAAACCGTCCACCCCATTATTTTGAATTTGAATTTAAAATACAAACCATCCTTTCCATTGTTTGAATTTAAACTTAAAATTCAAATCATCTAACTCAACTCATTTAATTTAACTCAACTCACTTGATGGTCAACCAAGTCAAACTCAACCCATTGGGTCCCAATTGGACATTTTGACCCAATTAACAACTTTGACCCAATTGATCACATCTTACCCAATTAATCTAGTTGCCACCATATCCACAATTCGTTGGGTCTTAATTGGGCAATTGACCCAATCCTTTACCCATGTAAGGTCCATATCCAATAATTTCACAATTAAATGACAAATTTCATAAATATTAATAATATGAAATTCCAAAGTGTTACAGTACAATCCTCTTTTTAATATTTTCATCCCGAAAATCGAAAGAAGTAGGATCCAGAATAAATTACATGAATAATTCAGGGTGAGTTGTTCTCATCTGCGATTCGAGTTCTCAAGTGGCATCCTCAATACCATGTCGATCCCATACCACCTTGACGAACTGAATCGCTCTGTTTCGTAACACCCTTTGCTCAGTCTCAATTATTCTGACTAGCTTCTCAACATATGTCACGTCGCTTTGTATCTCTATATCTTGCACATTCAATACATGAGATGGATCGAGATTGTACTTCCTCAGCATCGATATATGAAACACATCGTGTAAGGATGCCAATTGTGAAGGAAGTGCTAACTGATAAGCTACATCTCCCATCCTTCTTATGATGGAAAACGGTCCCACATACCTTGGTGACAGTTTCCCCTTCTTCCCAAATCTCATGTGTCCCTTTCGTGGCGAGACCTTCAAGAATACCATGTCCCCCACTTCAAACTCAAGGAACCTCCTCCTCTTGTCAGCATAACTTTTTTGCCGACTCTGTGCAGTCAATAAGTGCTGACGTATCAACTGAATTTGTTCTGTTGTCTCTGCGACTAGTTCGGGTCCAATCAGCGCAGGCTCACCGGCCTCTGTCCAGCACACTGGTGACCTACATGGTCTACCATATAGAGCCTCGAATGGAGCCATCTGAAGGCTTGCCTGGTAACTGTTGTTATATGAGAACTCCACTAGCACAAGTGATCCTCCCATCCACCCTTGAAGTCTAACATGCACGCTCTCAACATATCCTCCAGTGTTTGTATTGTCCTTTCCGACTGTCCATCAGTCTGTGGTTGGAAAGCTGTGTTAGTCAGTAAATCCGTTCCCATGGCTGACTGCATACTTTGCCATACCCTGCCGGTGAAATGGCCATCTCTGTCAGACACTATAGTCTTAGGAATACCATGTAATCTGATGATATCCTTGATATAACGCCGACCAAAGGTCTCGGATGAGTCTGTCATCTTGATGGGAAGAAAATGTGCAGACTTGGTCAGTCGATCTACCACGACCCCGATAGCATCGTTGCCCTTTGAGGACCTTGGCAACCCCGTCACAAAATCCATGGAAATGTGCTCCTATTTCCATTCTGGCACTAGTAGGGGTTTCAGTAACCCTGGTGGCTTCTGATGTTCCGTCTTAACCTATTGACAAGTTAAGCAGTGTGCCAAAAATTCCGCCACATCTCTTTTGAGTCCATGCCACCAATAATGTCTTTTCAGGTCGTGGTACATCTTAGTGCTGCCCGGATGAATGGAGAGCTTGGTCTAATGTGCCTCAATCAACAATTTTTTCTGCAGCTTTTTGGCACATATACCCTTCCTTGGAATACAAGACCCTGTCCCAGTCTTAACTCCCATTCTGGTATGTCTTCACCAATAAACATCTTGGTCATATCTCCTTTATTTTCGGATCTATCCGTTGTTCCTGTTCAATCTTGTCAAGTACCACTCAATTATATCAAAATCACTCATATCAACCTGTGAGTTTTATTCTCGTAAAACTTACTCTGTCTCATGTTATCTCTTTTTCTTGTGAACCCATTTACAATTCCTATGTAAATCAATATACTCTGTTTCACTTTACCTGTTACCAAAATATTTTCCATACATACTTGCTCAAAACGCTCTTCCGTCTACTCTCTGTGTGAGATAGCCTGCCAATACGAGCCTATACTCAAATCTTTTGCTGGTTCCAGTTTAACTAGGTTTCTAGTTTCACTCTCCTGAAACTCCATCGGCCATCTACAGAGTCAGCCAGCTAGACTAACTCGGTAGTCGCCCATAGCTTCCCATTCGAGTTTCACTAGACTTTTCCATTAAATACATCTCCCAAAAGTAAGCATATCTTCTTTTTCACATAAGTCACTATGTGACTAACCCTTTTATTCAAAACTTCTATGCTACTGAGTATCTCTCAACACTAACTTTCCCATGATACAAGTCGTAATACGACTAACACCTTTTTCTTATAACATGGGATGAAAATCGAAACTTGTCCCAGAAATTAGAACCATAGGTCCATCTATGAGACCAACAGGTCCATCATACTACCGACATGTCTACCATGGTACCGATACCTAACATTAATCTAAACCACCACGGGAATCACCATCCGCGGTTATATACATCCATCCCTGGTACCACTCTACCAATGAGTATCATCTATCCATGATTAATAAGCATCCATGAATATAACCCCCTTTTGGGTATAATCCATTCATGGGCATAATCCATCCTTGGCATAATTAATCCAGGGCACATAATCTACCCTGAGATATTCTATCCTATAGGAACAACAATCGAAAGCATCACTACGTGCCTGTAGCAACAATATAAAAACATAAACATACCCCGACCCCTTAGCAAGACTTAAAGCCCATGACTTACTAAGCGGAAGACCCACGTCCAACGTGATCCGGTCTACCCTGCCCTGCATCTCTTCACCCCAAGGGTGATTTAGTCAAGCTCTAAGACGGTCGGACCGCACCTAACGAAGCTAGCACCACCCCCATGGGGTAAAATAATAACTAGCTCTGCTCATCAACGCACATCAAGTGTGTGAAATAGCCGTGAGAATGCCCTCAAGCGCGTAGCATGCGAGGGACCCACTCCCCAATGGCAACCCTACAGGACTAAGTCTCCTTATTTCATATCGAGGTCCCCACGGTCTTACGGCTACTCTAAGCCATACTCATGGAATCTGTATACTTATTTCATCAATATCACGTGAGGGACGCACCCATACCACATCTCAATATAATCAGGTGGCCTCGTCACATACATCTCAATGCCAAAATCCTCATGAACTCTTAAGTTTGCATACTTTATTGAACATTATTCAAACTTCCATCACAATACAAGGGTTGGTAGGGTTAAAACAAACCCTTTAAAACGTACCCACAACCCTTACAAAATCTTCCCTTTCCCCGACATTCTTTTACCATTCCTTAGCCTAACCTTCCGTTGAAGACCCTGCATCATCACCAAAATCGAAGAAATTGTCAGGGCATGTCATTGACGTGTGCCCCAACACTCCACAAGTCAGACAGGGTATTATTCCTGGTCCTCCAATGTAAGGACAATTAGTCCTCTCCTTCCCATGCCCGTGAAGTCCACAAACAGGGCAAATAATCTCAAGGGAGTAGGGGCAGAAAATACAGTTGTGCCCTCCTGATTGCACAACTCGGACAAATACCTGGGTGCTATCTCCCCTACTAATTCTCTTATCATTGGAATATCTCCCCGTCCTCTTCGGGTACAAAGGCTGGAGCAACCCCAACATTGTACTCAGGCGATTCTACTTCCATGTCCTGATTGGTGGAATCGTCGGAAGAAGAAACCAAATCTATCGGACAGCTTGGGGTCCTTCTGTCCCATAACTCTGTATATTCTATGTTGCTCAACATATCTGTATCACAACAACAGAAACATGTCAGTGACAACAGGAGTTCAAACTAATCTTTGTTTCGGGGAATTTCCCTAATCATCATCTTGTATTTCTTGTTTTGGGGAGTTTCCTATGTATCATATAATGTCTCTTGTTTGGGAACATTATTCAACATGGCCGAACCTTACCACTTTGGTTTTGGACCCCTCTTTTCAAGTCCTTTTATCAATCCATTCATGTTTACAATTTGACTTGTATTTACGGTTTTGCCATTGGTCTAACCAATGTTTAATTTTGCTAACTACCATCATCCAAAACAAATCCATCTTAGTGGGGTTCGGCCATACAACATGGCCGAACCTCACCATCTTTAAATTAGTCCTTTAATTAAACCCTAAGTCCACAATCATCCCCCATGGGGTTCTTCATTTTTTGCCATATTTACACCCTTGCCACTCATTCTTCCATGGTTAAATATTTCTTCCATTCATGCACATCTATGTCCATCTCTGATCCATAGGCATGAATCCATCAAAATCTCTCCATGGGGTTCGGCCATACATATGGCCGAACCCTATGGTTCCTTATTTCCATCTATTTACACTTTTGCCATTCATGCACTTTCATGATCCATAGCATACTCTAACATCATTTTTTCCCTCTATGTTGACATCATAAAACCATAATAATTCTTAATCATAATCCTAAATCCAAATACCCACACAAGGGTCCACGGAGTTCGGCCATACTCATGGCCGAACCCTATGGTTCTCTTGTCTCAATCATTCCATCCTTTGTGCATGGTTCATACCCCAAATTTTAGCCATAATGACAATATGGTTCAGCCATCCAATGGCTGACACAAAACATCAATTTTAATTCCAATTAAAACACTTAAAAACTCTCATACATTGGTATGGTTTTTATCTCTCCAAAAACCATACAAAATTATCAAATCCTTTCATGGGGTTCGGCCATCCAAAGTGGCCGAACCCTATGATCCATGTTTCTATCCTTTTAAACCTCAACATCCATAATTTAAACCTTTGGTAGATTCGGCCATATACATAGCCGAACCATGGCTTAACCATTTCCTTATTTACCAAGACTTAGTAGAGCACTTACTAATTCCACGACTCCTTCGGTTCTTTGACTACTTCTTGATCTTTACTCCAGCTTGTTCTTCCGTTCCTTTCTTAGTCTTTCCTTCCTTCTCCTTTAGCCGAGACTGACCTTGTTGCAGTCCTTGAGGTGGTTCGGCTAAGGTATAGATTTGAGAGAGACAGAAAAACTTGAGATGATAAAATTACTTCAAGTCTTTGATAGGAACGGCCAAGAGAGGAAGAAAATGGGATAAGAATTTTCCAAGTGTTTGATCTTTTTCTCTTAGGTTGTTGGCCGGCCAAGATAGAGTGTGAGGGAGAGATAGCCAAGAGGGAGAGGGAGAGTTTGAATTTAAAAGTTAGACCATAAACATCTCCATTTACTTGAATTTCAAATTTTAAACTACCTCCAACGTGTATCAGATATAACTCTTCCATCTCCTTTGTTTGAATTTGAAGATTAATCCATAAACATCTTCATCTCTCTCCATCGTGCAAATTTTGAAATAATACCAAACTCTTCCATCTCCTTTGTTCGAATTTCCAATATTAAAACCGTCCACCCCATTTGAATTTCAAATGTATTCCATTTGCTTGAAATTCAAATATTAAGCCCAACTCATTTGTTTGAATTTAAACTTTAAACCTCCTTCATCTTTCCAACGTGTAACTATTGCCTTTGAATTTGAAATAAACCTATATCTTTTCATCTCTCCAACGTGTATCATTATTTTGAATTAAAACATAGCTTCCTCCATCTTATTTGTTTGAATTTCAAACATGAAACCGTCCACCCCATTATTTTGAATTTGAATTTAAAATACAAACCATCCTTTCCATTGTTTGAATTTAAACTTAAAATTCAAATCGTCTAACTCAACTCATTTAATTTAACTCAACTCACTTGGTGGTCAACCAAGTCAAACTTGACCCATTGCGTCACAATTGGACATTTTGACTCAATTAACAACTTTGACCCAATTGAATACATCTTACCCAATTAATCCAGTTGCCCCCATATCCACAATCCGTTGGGTCTTAATTGGGCAATTGACCCAAACCTTTACCCATGTAAGGTCCATATCCAATAATTTCACAATTAAATGACAAATTTCATAAATATTAATAATATGAAATTCCAAAGTGTTACAGAGGGTCTGCTGGGACTGTGTACAGAGGTGTACTCACCTCTAGTAAGACTATAGCTGTTAAAAATTTTCACAAAGAGAAGTATTTTAGAGACGCCTTTCCAAGGGAGATATCAACTATGATAAATTCATCAATACACAAGAATCTCCTTTAACTTCAAGGCTGGTGTTGTGAAGAATTCTAGAAACTCCTAACATATTTTACAAATTTCTACACACCAAGAATCATCTAGAAGCTTTTTAAACCCTACTTCTTCCTTCTTCCATAAGCTTTTAGAACATTCCAGAGTGTTCTACAAGACTCCACACACTTCTACACAATTTTAGAATTTTCTAGAGAACTCCAAAATTCTCTATAATCTTCTTGAACCATCCGGAACCTTCCGGATTGTTCCAGACTCTTCTTGAGCACTCTGGATCATTCTAGAACATTTTGAAAAGCTCTATAATGTACACGTAATCTCTTATTTACATAAATTATAAGATAGCTAGGTTGGGTGAATCTCTGGGTGTGATATATAGTATAGTGTGTTTTTAGGTTATTAATGTTACTATTGTTTTGTATTTTTTGAATTACTGATTTTTATTTTGGATTTCATTTAAGGTAGTTCCAAATTATGTCTTTGAGGAATGAGATTACTTTTTTAACATGTTTTTCTGTTTGGTTTATAAAATTATTTACGATGAGGTTATGATGGAACCGCGAGATATATGAGTACAGAGTATCTGTGTAAAGGCATAATCTCTGGAAATACTGATTTCTACATCTTTGGGGTTGTCTGTCTGGTGGTCACAACGGGAATGAGGCAGTGCAGTGATTGTGATCCGAACTTCATACTCTTAAATTGGGTTTGGGATTAGAAGGCCAACAACAAATTGCTTAAATCTGCTGATCCAAGATTGCATGATTTTGAAGTAGAGGAAATGGAGAGAATGCGCATTGTTGGGCTGTCGTGTGTACTTCCAAGTGCCTCCAGAAGGCCAATAATGAGGGATGTTATACAGGTATTAAAAGGAAAAACCTATCTCCCTGAGCTACTCGGTACAAAACCTTCATTCATACTACGATTTGCCAAGGAGTACAACAGATGGATCGACATCATTTGAATGATCACCTATTGAATATGATTTGGCATCACCTTAGGACGCTAATACCAGAAGGCCCTATCCCTACTCCATTAACAAACTACAATCTGTCAAGGAATTCTGAGGATGGATCGATATCACCTTGCATGGAGCCATTAGAATCAGTAAGTTTTGCTGGATATGAATCAACATCTGAATCACTTATAGAAGGAAGAGCAACAAACACACTGTGTCAGATTCAATGGTAGCTACATCGATATGTAATGGTATGATACAATACAAATTGATTTCTTGTACTGTGTTATAGAACTATTGATCAATCAGATAAAGTCATCGAGCTCACAACTGTTCCTTTATACCTGCTACTGCCAATTGAATTAGATGCTTCAACATTTGGAATCGTACTACCCCATTACTAGCATAATACATTTCTTTCTGATATCCAGTTTGGTTTTGTTGAAATTCTCTTGGAGTTTCTATGGAGTATCCATTTGAAGCATGCTAAGAATCTCCTCTGACATTCTCACTGTAATATCTATTGGGGTATTGATAAAAATATTCTTTGTGGGGGTTTTCTCTATGATTACCATTAGGATTATGCTAAAACTCTATAGGAAATTCTCTTGAATATCCAACAGGATTTTGCTGATGTTGAATTAGGTTTTCTCTATAAAACCTAAACCCATTCAAATTCTGCTGGGTGCCATCCTTAAGATGGACCACTCCTCCTGTACCCAGTCACTCAGTTGTCACGTGTGGACACACATGCTTCATCAGAAATCTATATTTGTTTATTTAATTATGTCAGTGTGTCTCAGTACTGTAAGAGTAAGACACCTACATGTCACGGACTTACATATTGCATTCACGAATTGCCTGTGTGGCACTTGAACAACACCCAGATTATTGAACAAGTCAGCCTTCTTCACTAAAACACTCAAGACTAACTTCACTCAAATTCTCAATTAGGCAATTACAAGAGCACACTTGAACACTTGGAAGGAATGAACTTGTATTGCACTTGGAAATTTACAACTCTTGAGGAGTAGGTTACAAATGGGAACCTCACCCCTATTTATACTAAAAGCCTTGGGAATTAATGGCTAAAATGATGCTACACGCCAATCATCCAATGGATGTGGAGAATTCTAGAAACTCCTAACATATTCTACAAATTTCTACACACTAAGAATCATCTAAAAGCTTTCTAGACCCTACTTCTTCCTTCTTCCATAAGCTTTTAGAACATTCCAGAATTTTCTACATGACTCCACACACTTCTACACAATTCTATAATCTTCTAGAGAACTCCAAAATTCTTTAGAGTTTTCTTGAACCATCCGGAATCTTTTGGAACCTTCCGGATTGTTCTAAACTCTTCTAAAGCATTCCGGATCATTCTAAAACATTCCGAAAAGCTCTACAATATGCCAAAACTTGTACATTGAAGAAAGAATTATTAACTATAAAATTTTGACCATTTTCACTTTTACGAAGCACTTCCTGCCAGTCTATCTAAAAAGATAGTGTGCAAGAAATTGAATTTAGATGTCAGCATCTGAATTGTTTACAATTTACAGTCATTTGGTTGTGCAATTTGCTCTTTTTTGCAACCTTAATTGTGTCATGTTACCATGTCCTCTTTACGTGTTTGATATAATTTGGATATTTCATTTGAATTTTTATTTTGCTTATGTTTTTTGGCTGTTTCCAAATCCATCCTTTATGTTATTTTCTATGTTTATTTGCAGCAGTATGTAGATCTATGGGGATGGAGAAGTGCTGGAGAGAAGCTGAGACCTCTGGATAATAGAAGCATCCATTTCGATTTTTGTGTTCTCATTTCTACTAGTGAAATGAGAATTCTCAGGTTCATCCCCATTGGATTACTTCTGGTCTCTGTCTACCTTGCCATTTTGAAGTTCATTCCACGGTATGTATGTTTTTTTATGATTTTTACTGCTTCGTATTTTATTTTACCATTTCTCATTTTCTGCGAAATGAGAACAGATATCACTGCTTTTGTTTGTATTTTGTTTTATGATTTCTCGTATTCTACAAAATGAGAAGAGAGGCGATGGAGGAAGAAGGAGAAGAGAGGTGATGAAAAACCCCCGACACCCACTGCTCTTCTTCGTATTTTGTTTTATGATTTCTCGTTTTCTGCAAAATGAGAAGAAAGACGATTGAGGAGAAGGAGAAGAGAGGCAATGGAGGGAGATGGAAAATACGGTGTTAGCTGGTCCGGCCTAGGAAATCAGAGTGTCATCATTTGTGCACCGTCCTTGAAGTAATGTTGTCGGACCTTTGAGAAATGAAACTGAGAGACAGAGAGAGAGGGAGAAAAACTGCCTGGTCAAATTAGGGCCTGGCTTGGTGGTCACCTTTCTTGGAATTTTTTTTGAAATACTTCTTTCAATTTGGTCTCTTCCCCTACTTTCGTTTCCTTCCGCTCTCTATTCACTCCACTTTTTTTTTCATCCATTTCCCATCGATGGAAGAGAGGAGGATGAGGAAAATGGCAATGCCTTAGTTGTTTTCCCATCTATTCCATCACAGCACCAAGTTCTTTTCCCATTCCTTCCATGGTAGCACCAGAGATACATGGGTAAAATCGGTATTTTGAAAAAAATTACTCAGTGTTCCCTCTAGAACAAAAATATTAGTGTCCAAATCATGATTTTAGAATATGGGGATTTTGTTTGTTTCAGTTGGATTAGACAGAAATTGAGTAAGAGAGTGGAAGTGAATATTCCACGAATTGATTTTTTTTCATTAATTAATTACGCCCTCCAAAATCAGTGGATTACACTTGCTTCAATTAAATAGAAGAAAAAACCAAATCCTACGCTAAATACCCTAAAAAACCATTGTGAACTGCAAAAACCGCAATGAACCATATAAAACCGCAAACAGTGAACTGCGGTTCACAATATTTGAAAAAAAATTATTTTAAAAACATAGATATATTTGAAATTTAAAGTCTTCTTACTATTTTTATCACATATCTTTCACCGTTTTGATATATTACTTAGAGTTTGAATGTTATTTGTGATATTTATATTAATATTACTTAGAGTTTGAATGCCATTTGTAATATTTATATTAATATTACTCATATTAATGTTATATACAGTATTTATATTAAATTATTACTTGACCGATTTTTACCGGCTTTAACCGTAGTTGAAGCCGGTTGAATCCGATTGAACCAGGTTGAACCCAGTTGAATCCAGTTTAACCCGGTTGAATCCGGTTGAATCCGGTTGAACCTAAAATGCCTCGAAACGGTTCGTTAGATAGTCTGGTCCTGATAACATTAGCACAAAAGGTGACACTCTGATTTCCTATGCCGGACCAACCAACACCATCTTTTCCTTCTCCCTCCATCGCCTCTCCTCTCCTTCTCCCTTCATTGCCTCTCTTCTCATTTCGCAGAATATGAGAAATCGTAAAACAAAATACGAAGAAGAGCACTGATATCTCTTCTCATTTCGCAGAAAATGAGAAATCATAAAACAAAATACGAAGAAGAGCAGTGATATATCTTCTCATTTTGCAGAAAATGAGAAATCATAAAACAAAATACGAAAAGGAGCAATGGGTATCACATTCAGTTAGTAATGCAAAGAAGAGCAATGGGTAAAAATCATAAAAAGAAAGACATACCGTGGAATGAACATCAAAATGGCAACGAAGACGGAGACCAGAAGTATTGCAATGAAGATGGACCTAAAAATTCCCATTTCAGTAGTAGAAATGAGAGCGCAGAAATCGAAATAGATGCTTTCTGGTAATGCAATGACGATGGACCTGAAAATTCACATTTCACTATTAGAAATGAGAACGCAAAAATCGAAATGGATGTTTCCCGTTACTTAGAGGTTTAAGTGTCACCTTTTAACCTAGAGGTCCGAGTTCTTGCACCGAGTATCACTTATTTCTGTTAGTCTCTAGTAGTCTAGGCCTGGGTTTGTAGTAGTCTAAAAGGGTGGTACGGCATGAGAGCAAAACATGTGTAGAAACCTGCCACCCTCCCCCTAGAGGAGAAGGCGCCGCAAATGATGAGAGATACATAAGATGCCGAGACCACGCGTCTGCATCCGTACCAGAGAAAGGAAGCTTAAAACGCCAGAAGCCATGTCTCGGAGAATAAGCCGGCCTAGAAAGACCAGCCTAATTGTAAAAGAAATAAAAGAAAATGATATCAGATTTTAAAAATATAGAATAAAAAACATATTTTTTTAAAAAAAAAAGGCTCCCGCAAGTCGGTTTCCACACATGTTTCGCTCTCCTGTAGTACGACCATTTTAGACTACTACAGACATCGGCCTAGACTACTAGAGAATAATAGAAAGGAAGAAAAGAGTGATATAGTGTAAGAACTGTGACCTCTAGGTTAAAAGAAAAGCTGAGACCTCTAGTTAATAGAAGCATCCATTTCGATTTCTGTGTTCTCATTTCTACTAGTGAAATGAGAATTCTCAGGTTCATCCCCATTGCATTACTTCTGATCTCTGTCTACCTTGCCATTTTGAAATTCATTCCACGGTATGTATGTTTTTTTATGATTTTTACTGCTTCATATTTTATTTTACCATTTCTCATTTTCTGCAAAATGAGAACAGATATCACTGCTTTTGTTTTATGATTTCTCGTATTCTGCAAAATGAGAAGAGAGGCGATGGAGGAAGAAGGATAAGAGAGGTGATGAAAAACCTTCGATATCCACTGCTCTTCTTTGTATTTTGTTTTATGATTTCTCATTTTCTGCAAAATGAGTAAAGAGACAATCGAGGAGAAGGAGAAGAGAGGCGATGGAGGGAGAAGGAAAAGAAGGTGTTCGCTGGTCCGGCCTAGGAAATTAGAGTGTCATCGTTTGTGCACCGTCCTTGAAATAATGCTACCGGACCTCTGAGAAATGAAACTGAGAGACAGAGAGAGGGAGAAAAACTGCTTGGTCAGATTAGGGCCTAGCTTGGTGGTTGCCTTTCTTGGAATTTTTTTTGAAATACTTCTTTTAATTTGGTCTCTTGCCCTTCCTTCGTTTCCTTCCGTTCTCTCTTCACTCCACTTTTTTGTTCATCCATTTCCCATCGATGGAAAAGAGGAAGATGAGGAAAATGGCAATACCTTAGTTGTTTTCCCATCCATCACAACACCAAGTTCTTTTCCCATTCCTTCCATGGCAGCACCGGAGATATAGGGGTAAAATCGGTATTTTGAAAAAAAAATTACTCAGTGTTCCCTCTAGAACAAAAATATTAGTGTCCAAATTATGATTTTAGAATTTAGGGATTTTGTTTATTTCAGCTAGATTAGACCGAAATTGAGTGAGACAGTGGAAGTGAATATTCAACGAGTTGATTTTTTTTTCATTAATTAATTGTTCCCTCCAAAATCAGTGGATTACACTTTCTTAAATTAAATAGAAGAAAAAACCAAATTCTACGCTAATTACCTAAAAAAACCGTTGTGAACTTCAAAAAACAGCAATGAACCGTATAAAACTGAAAACAGTGAACTGCGATTCACAATATTTCAAAATTTTTTATTTTAAAAAATAGATATATTTGAAATTTAAAGGTTTCTTACTATTTTTATCACATATCTTTCAACATTTTGATATATTACTTAGTGTTTGAATGTTATTTGTAATATTTATATTAATATTACTTAGAGTTTGAATATTTGTAATATTTATATTAATATTACTAATATTAATGTTATATACAAAATTTATATTAAATTATTACTTGACTGGTTTTTACCGGGTTTTACCGCAGTTGAACCCTGTTGAATCCGATTGAACCCGATTGAACCCAGTTGAATCCGGTTGAACCCGGTTGAATCCGGTTAACCTGGTTGAACCTAAAATGCCTCGAAAACGGTTTGTTAGATAGTTCGGCCCTAATAACATTAGCAGAAACGGTGACACTCTAATTTCCTATGCCGGACCAGCCAACACTATCTGTTCCTTCTGCCTCCATCGCCTCTATTCTCCTTGTCCCTTCATCGCCTATCTTCTCATTTCGCAGAATATGAAAAATCATAAAACAAAATACGAAGAAGAGCACTGATATCTCTTCTCATTTCGCAGAAAATGAGAAACTATATTCAAAATACGAAGAAGAGTAGTGATATATTTTATCATTTTACGGAAAATGAGAAATCATAAAACAAAATACGAAAAACAACAATGGGTATCACATTCAGTTAGTAATGCAAAGAAGAGCAATGGGTTAAAATCATAAAAAGAAAGACATACCGTGGAATGAACATCAAAATGACAACGAAGACGGAGACCAGAAGTAATGCAATGAAGATGGACAAGAAGTATTACGATATTTAGCATAGGATTTGGACAGACAACCCCAAAGATGTAGAAATCAGTATTTCCAGAGATTATGCCTTTACACAGATACTCTGTACTCATATATCTCGCGGTTCCATCATAACCTCATCGTAATTATAAACCAAACAGAAAAACATATTAAAAAAGTAATCTCATTCCTCAAAGACATAATTTGGAACTACTTTAAATGAAATCCAAAATAAAAATCAATAATTCAAAAAATACAAAATAATACTAAAATTAATAACCTAAAAACAAGCTATACTATATATCACACCCAGAGATTCACCCAAGCTAGCCATCTTATAATTTATGTAAATAAGACATTACATGTACATTGTAAAGCTTTTCAAAATGTTCTAGAATGACCCAGAATGATCAAGAAGAGTCTGGAACAATCCCAAAGGTTCCAGAAGATTCCGGATGCTTCAAGAAGATTCTAGAGAATTTTGAGTTCTCTAGAAGATCCTAAAATTGTAAAAAAGTGTGTGGAGTCTTGTAGAACACTCTGGAATGTTCTAGAAGCTTATTAAAAAAGGAAGAAATAGGGTCTAAAAAGCTTCTAGATGATTCTTGGTGTGTAGAAATTTGTAAAATATGTTAGGAGTTTCTAAAATTCTTCACAGTACGAGCCTTGAAGTTGAAGGAGATTCTTGTGTCTTGATGAATTTATCATAGTTGTCATCTCCCTTGGAAATGCGTCTCTAAAATACTTCTCTTTGTTAAAATTTTTAACAGCTATAGTCTTACTAGAGGTGAGTACAACTCTGTACACAGTCCTAGCAGACCCTCCTCCTAGACGTTTACTAGAATGAAATCTCTGTGTTGCAGATCTTATCTCAGAAAGAGATAACTTTGAAGGATTTTCTTCACATGGTTCTCAGCAATATGTTGAAATTCCCCCTTTCTCCTTTCAATTATCTTCTTCCTTATCCGATTCGATGGAGCTACCATCACTGCTATGGAGAAGCTGAATGTTGCTACCCCAATGCCATGTATTAGCCCTATTCCTCTTGTATTCCTTCCTTGAGGCCAATATCACTTGTCCCATTCTTACTGTTGTTGCTATTAGCAACACTATTATCAGAAAAGTCCACGAAGTCAAAGGTCCTGAAGCTCCATCGCTGAATGAGGTGAAGCGCCATTCTCTATCCATTCGAAGAGAAACTGATGAGCACAGAAAAATGACTATTTTACCCTTCTATTTTGGACTAGTTTGCCCCTTGTTTTGTGTGTTTTTGGATATGATTAATGGGATTTTGTACGTTTTGCAGGATTTACAAGGAAATATAAGATATGAGAATTCAAAATGTAAATTTTGCAATTTATGGGCATAAGTTGATATTTTTTGGAAAGTTGGAATTTTTAATAATATTTTACCACAATTTTAGGAGTTTTATTAGTAAAATAATAAATTTAAACCCATTTATGAGAGTTTGGATTAATTTCGTTACTTTTAGAATTGATTGTAAGTGGCAAAATTATTTATTAGATTTTTCATACTTTGAAAATCCCAATTATTAAGTCCATTAAGAAAAACCCATGAAGAAATCCACATGTGTGAAGACTATTTTCATCATCTCATGATACATGATGTGGAAATTCGAAATTTACAAGCCAGTATAAGAAGATTTTTTAATTTAGCAAGTGAATTAAGAAAAACGAAACAAAATAAGAAGTGGAGAAAAAGAAGGAAGGTTTGACATATCTTCAGTATTTTTGCCATAACGTTTCACTACAATGTCCGATTTCTTTGATTCATTTTGAGTTGGAAAGAATACTTCAAGGGCTACAACTTTGTTGTCTACGACTTGTCTTGATTCGGAGGTTAACTAGGTCAAACCCGAGATGTAAGGTGGTACATGTGTATAAAATGGGATTTTGCACCCACTTTCCTTACACGAATTTTACTATTTTTTGGGTGATTGGATACGTATTTCCATTGTTTGTTATAGAAGAAGATCTAAATTAGGAAACAATTTAGATAAATAATCAACAATCCCTTTAATTAATAGAAATTACTTCACATTAAATTTAAATGACACTTGGCTAATAAGTCAATCAATTAATTCCTGGAATCAGCATTTTAAACAGTAACCGTAGGAAATCCTATAAGTTTATCAGGATTATGAAAAGTACCACATACATTGTCTAAATGGATACTGTTTAAGGACATGACTAAATGTACCTAGACTGTTCTCTCCAGTACTTCTCCATCCCCATAGATCCACATACTGCTACAAATAACCGTAGAAAATAACATAAAGGATGGATTTGGAAACATCCAAAAAACATAAGCAAAATAAAAATTCAAATGAAATAACCAAATTATATCAAACATGTAAAGAGGGGTGGGCCGGGGGTGTTAGGATTGCCATGGTAACATGACACAATTAAGCCTGCAAAAAAGACCAAATTGTACAACCAACTGACTGTAAATTGTAACCAATTCAGATGCTGACATCTAAATTCAATTTCTTGCACACTATCTTTTTAGATAGACTCATAGAAAGTGCTTCGTGCAACTGAAAATGGTCAAAATTTTATAGTTAATAATTCTTTCTTCGATGTAGAAGTTTTTGTACATTGTAGAGCTTTTCAGAATGTTTTAGAATGATCCAGAATGCTCAAGAAGAGCCTGGAACAATCCGGAAGGTTCCAGAAGACTCCGGATGGTTCAAGAAAACTCTAGAGAATTTTGGAGTTCTCTAGAAGATTATAAAATTGTGTAGAAGTGTGTGGAGCCTTGTAGAACACTCTGGAATGTTCTGAAAGTTTATGAAAGAATGAAGAAGTAGGGTCTAGAAAGCTTTTAGATGATTCTTGGTGTGTAGAAATTTGTAGAATATGTTAGGAGTTTCTAGAATTCTCCACATCCATTGGATGATTGGCATGTGGCATCATTTTAGCCATTAATTCCCAAGGCTTTTAGTATAAATAGGGGTGAGGTTCCCATTTGTAACATACTCCTCAAGAGTTGTAAATTTCCAAGTGCAATACAAGTTCATTCCTTCCAAGTGTTCAAGTGTGCTCTTGTAATTGCCCAAGTGAGAGTTTGAGTGAAGTTGGTCTTGAGTGTTTAAGTGAAGAGGGCTGAGTTGTTCAGCAATCCGGGTGTTGTTCAAGTGCAGCACGGGCTATTCGTGAGTGCAATCCGTAAGTCCGTGACATGTAGGTGTCTTACTCTTACAGTACTGAGACACACTGACATAATTAAATAAGCAAATATAGATTTCTGATGAAGCACGTTTGTCCACACGTGACAACTGAGTGACTAGGTACAGGAGGAGGGGTCCATCTTAAGGACGGCTCCGAGCAGAATCTCAGCAGAATTTGAATGGGATTAGGTTTTATAGAGAAAACCTAATTCAACGTCAGCAAAATCCTTTTGGATATTCAAGAGAATTTCCTTTAGAGTTTTAGCATAATCCTAATGGTAATCATGGAAAAAACCCCCACAAAGAATAATTTTATCAATACCCCAATAGATATTACAGTGAGAATGTCAGAGAAGATTCCCAGTATGCTTCAAATGGATACTCCATAGAAACTCCAAGAGAATTTCAACAAAAGCAAACTGGATATCAGAAAGAAATGTATTATGCCAGTAATGGGGTAGTACGATTCCAAATGTTGAAGCATCTAACCCAATTGGCAGTAGCAGGTATAAAGGAACAGTTGTGAGCTTGATGACTATATATGATTGATCAATAGTTCTATAACATAGTACAAGAAATCAATTTGTATTGTATCATACCATTACATATCGAAGTAGCTACTATTGAATCTGACACGGTGTGTTTATTGCTCTTTTTTCTGTAAGTGATTCAAATGTTGATTCATATCCAGCAGAACTTACTGATTCTAATGGCTCCATGCAAGGTGATATCGATCCATCATCAGAATTTTTTGACATGTTGTAGTTTGTTAATGGAGTAGGGATAGGGCCTTCTGGTATTAGCGTCCTCATGATCTCCCTTATGTAAGGTGATGCCAAATCACATTCAATAGGTGATGATTTAGTTGATGCTGATCCATCTGTAGTATTCCTTGGCAAATCGTAGTATGAATGAAGGTTTTGTACCGGGTAGCTCAGGGAGATAGGCTTTTCCTTTTAATACCTGTATAACATCCCTCATTATTGGCCTTTTAGAGGCACTTGGAAGCACACATGAGAGCCCAACAATGCACATTCTCTCCATTTCCTCTACTTCAAAATCTTGCAATCTTGGATCAGCAAATTTAAGCAATTTGTTGTTGGCCTTCTTATCCCAAACCCAATTTATGAGTATGAAGTTCGGATCACAATCACTGCACCGCCTCATTCCCGTTGTGACCACCAGACAGACAACCCCAAAGATGTTGAAATCAGTATCCAGAGATTATGCCCTTACACAGATACTCTGTACTCATATATCTCGCAGTTCCATCATAACCTCATCGTAAATAATTTTATAAACCAAACAGAAAAACATGTTAAAAAAGTAATCTCATTCCTCAAAGACATAATTTGGAACTACTTTAAATGAAATCCAAAGTAAAAATCAATAATTCAAAAAATACAAAACAATACTAAAATTAATAACCTAAAAACAAGTTATACTATATATCACACCCAGAGATTCACCCAACCTAGCTATCTTATAATTTATGTAAATAAGCAATTACATCTACATTATAGAGTCTGGAACAATCCGGAAGGTTCCGGATGATTTCAGATGGTTGAAGAAGATTCTAGAGAATTTTGGAGTTCTCTAGAAGATTCTAAAATTGTGTAGTAGTGTGTGGAGTCTTGTAGAACACTCTGGCATGTTTCAAAGCTTATGGAAGAGGAAGTAGTAGGGTCTAAAAAGCTTCTAGATTATTCTTGGTGTGTAGAAATTTGTAAAATATGTTAGGAGTTTCTAGAATTCTTCACAGCACCAGCCTTGAAGTTGAATGAGATTCTTGTGTCTTGATGAATTTATCATAGTTGTCATCTCCCTTGGAAAGGTGTCTCTAAAATACTTCTCTTTGTTAAATTTTTTAACAGCTATAGTCTTACTAGAGGTGAGTACACCTCTGTACACAGTCCCAGTAGACCCTCCTCCTAGCACTTACTAGAATGGAATCTCTGTGTTGCAGATCTTATCTCAGAAAGAGATAACTTTGAAGGATTTTCTTCACATGGTTCTCAACAATATGTTGAAATACCCCCTTTCTCATTTCAATTATCTTCTTCATTATCCGATTCCATGTAGCTACCATCACTGCTATGGAGAAGCTGAATGTTGCTACCCCAATGCCATGTATTAGCCCTATTCCTCTTGTATTCCTTCCTTGAGGCCAATATCACGTGTCCTCGAGGGGGATGATGGTAGGATTCTACACATGTTTCACTCTCATGCCGTACCACCCTTTTAGACTACTACAGACCTAGGCCTAAACTACTAGAGACTAACAGAAAGAAGTGATACTCAGTGTAAAAACTTGGACCTCTGGGTAACGGGAAGCATCCATTTCGATTTTTACGCTCTCATTTCGACTAGTGAAATGGGAATTTTCAGGCCCATCATCATTGCATTACCAAAAAGCATGTATTTCGATTTCTACTCTCTCATTTCTACTTCTGATGGTGTTGGCTGGTTCGACATAGGAAATCAGAGTGTCACCGTTTGTGGCAATGTTATTAGGGTCGGACTATCTAATGAACCGTTTTCGAGGCATTTTAAGTTCAACCGGATTCAACCGGATTAGATCGGGTTCAACAGGACTCAACCGAGTTCAGCTGCGGTTAAAGCAGGTAAAAACCGGTCAAGTAATAATTTAATATAGATATTGTATATAACATTAATATAAGTAATATTAACTGGATTCAACCGGGTTCAACTGCGGTTAAAGCCAGTAAAAACTGGTAAAGTAATAATTTAATATAAATATTGTATATAACATTAATATGAGTAATATTAATATAAATATTACAAATGACATTCAAACTCTGAGTAATATTAATATAAATATCACAAATAACATTCAAACTCTAAGTGATATATCAAAACGGTGAAATACATGAGATAAAAATAGTAAGAAACCTTTTAAATTTCAAATATATCTATTTTTGTGAATAAAAAATTTTCAAATATTGTGAACCGCGGTTCAATGTTTGCGGTTTTATACGGGTCATTGCGTTTTTTTGCAGTTCACAACGGTTTTTTACGGTATTTAGCGTAGGATTTGGTTTTTTCTTCTATTTAATTTAAGCAAGTGTAATCCACTGATTTTGGAGGGAATAATTAATTAATGAAAGAAAAATCAACTCGTGGAATATTCACTTCCATTGTCTCAATCAATTTCGGTCAAATCCAGCTGAAACAAACAAATTCCCCAGAATCTAATTTTTTTTTCTAGAGGGAACACTAAGTAATTTTTTTTTCAAAATACCGGTTTTAAACGTATATCTCTGGTGTTGCCATGGAAGGAATGGGAAAGGAACTTGGTGCTGTGATGGAATAGATGGGAAAACAACTAAGGCATTGCCATTTTCCTCGTCTTCCTCTCTTCCATCGATGGGAAATGGACGAAAAAAAGAATGGACTGAATAGAGAATGGAAGGAAATGAATGAAGGGGAAGAGACCAAATTGAAAGAAGTATTTCAAAAAAAATTCCAAGAAAGGTTACCACCAAGCCATGCCCTAATCTGACCAAGCAGTTTTTCTCCCTCTGTCTCCGTCTCTCAGTTTCATTTCTCAGAGGTCCAGCAGCATTACTTCAAGGACGGTGCACAAACGATGACACTCTGATTTCCTAGGCCTAACAAGCCAACACCGTCTTTTCCTTCTCCATCTATCGCCTCTCTTCTCCTTCTTCTCGATCGTCTCTCTTCTCATTTTGCAGAAAATGAGAAATCATAAAACAAAATACAAAGAAGAGTAGTGGGTATCAGGGGTTTTTATCACCTCTCTTCTCCTTCTTCCTCCATCACCTCTCTTCTAATTTCACAGAATACGAGAAATCATAAAACAAAATACAAACAAAAGCAGTGATATATGTTCTCATTTCGCAGAAAATCAGAAATGGTAAAATAAAATACGAAGCAGTAAAAATCATAAAAAGACATACATACCGTGGAATGAACTTCAAAATGGCAAGCCAGACAGAGACCAAAAGTAATGCAATGGGGATGAACCTGAGAATTCTCATTTCACTAGTAGAAATGAGAACACAGAAATCGAAATGGATACTTCTATTATCCAGAGGTCTCAACTTCTCTTTTAACCTAGAGGTCCCAGTTCTTACATTGTATCACTCCTTTCTTCCTTTTTGTTATTCTCTAGTAGTCTAGGCCTATGTTTGTAGTAGTCTAAAATGGTTGTACTACAGGAGAGCGAAACACGTGTGGAAACCGACTCGCGGGAGTGTTTTTTTCTTTTTTAAATATTTTTTTATTCTATATTTTTAAAATCTGATATCATTTTATTTTATTTCTTTTACAATTAGGCTGGTCTTTCTTGGCCGGTGCATTCTCTGGGGCATGGCTTCTTGCGTTTTCAGCTTCCTTTCTCTGGGGCGGATGCAGACGCATGGTCTCGACATCTTCTATATCTCGCTTCATTTTCGGTGCCTTCTCCTCGGGAGGGATGGTGGCAGGTTTCTAAACATGTTTCGCTCTCATGCCTTACTAGCCTTTTAGACTACTACTGACCTAGGCCTATACTACTAGAGACTAACAGAAATAAGTGATACTCTTTGTAAGAACTCGAACCTCTGGGTTAAAAGACGACGTTGAAACCTCTGGGTAGTGGGAAGCATCCATTTCGATTTTTGCACTCTCATTTCTACTAGTGAAATGGGAATTTTCATTTCCATCGTCATTGCATTACCAAAAATCATCAATTTCGATTTCTGCTCTCTCATTTCTACTAGTGATGGTGTTGGCCGGTCTGGCATAGGAAAGCAGAGTGTCACCGTTTGTGGTAATGTTATCAAGGCCGGACTATCTAACGAACCGTTTTCGAGACATTTTAGGTTCAACAGGGTTCAACCGGATTCAACAGGATTCAACCGGGTTCAACAGGATTCAACCGGGTTCAACTGCGGTTAAAGCCGGTAAAAACCGGTCTACTAATAATTTAATATAAATATTGTATATAACATTAATATGAGTAATATTAACCGGATTCAACCGGATTCAATCGGATTCGACCGGGTTCAACAGGATTCAACCGGGTTCAACTGCGGTTAAAGCCGGTAAAAACCGGTCAATTAATAATTTAATATAAATATTGTGTATAACATTAATATGAGTAATATTAATATAAATATTACAAATGATATTCAAACTCTAAGTAATATTAATATAAATATCACAAATAACATTCAAAGTCTAAGTAATATATCAAAACAGTGAAAGATATGAGATAAAAATAGTAAGAAACCTTTTAAATTTCAAATATATCTATTTTTTTAACATAAAAAATTTTCAAATATTGTGAACCGCGGTTCACTATTTGCGGTTTTATACGGTTCATTACGATTTTTTGCAGTTCACAACAGTTTTTTACGGTATTTTGCGTAGAATTTGGTTTTTTCTTCTATTTAATTTAAGCAAGTGTAATACATTGATTTTGGAGGGAATAATTAATTAATGAAAAAAAATAATCAACTCGTGGAATATTCACTTCCACTGTCTCACTCAATTTCGGTCTAATCCAGCTGAACCAAACAAAATCTCTAGATTCTAAAATCATGATTTGGACACTAATATTTTTGTTCTAGAGGGAGCACTGAGTAATTTTTTTTTCAAAATACTGATTTTAAACGTATATCTCTGGTGCTGCCATGGAAGGACTGGGAAAAGAACTTGGTGCTGTGATGGGAAATGGATGAAAAAAAAAAGTGGAGTGAAGAGAGAACGGAAGGAAATGAAGGAAACGAAGGATGGGGAAGAGACCAAATTGAAAGAAGTATTTCAAAAAACTTTCCAAGAAAAACGACCACCAAGCCAGGCCCTAATCTGACCAGGCAGTTTTTCTCCCTCTCTCTCCGTCTCTCAGTTTCAGTTCTCAGAGGTCCGGCAGCATTACTTCAAGGACGGTGCACAAACGATGACACTCTGATTTCCTAGGCCGGACCAGCCAACACCGTCTTTTCATTCTCCCTCCATCGCCTCTCTTCTCCTTCTCCTCGATCGTCCCTATTCTCATTTTGCAGAAAATGAGAAATCATAAAACAAAATACGAAGAAGAGCAGTGGTTATCGGGGGTTTTTCATCACCTCTCTTCTCGTTCTTCCTCCATCGTCTCTCTTCTCATTTCGCAGAATACGAGAAATCATAAAACAAAATACAAACAAAAGCAGTGATATATGCTCTCATTACGCAGAAAATGAGAAATGGTATAATAAAATACGAAGCAGTAAAAATCATAAAAAGACATACATACCATGGAATAAACTTCAAAATGGCAAGGGAAACAAAGACCAGAAGTAATGCAATCGGGATGAACCTGAGAATTCTCATTTCACAAGTAGAAATGAGAACACATAAATCGAAAAGGAAGCTTCTATCAAGAGGTCTCTGCTTCTCTTTTAACCCAGAGGTCCCAGTTCTTACACTGTATCAATCCTTTCTTCCTTTCTATTATTCTCTAGTAGTCTAGGCCTATGTCTGTAGTAGTCTAAAATGGTAGTACTACAGGATAGCGAAACACGTGTGGAAACCGACTCGCTGTAGTTTATTTTTTTTACAATTAGGCTGGTCTTTCTTGGCTGGCTTATTCTCCGGGGCGTGGCTTCTTGCGTTTTCGGCTTCCTTTCTCTGGTGCGGATGCAGACGCATGGTCTCTGCATCTTCTGTATCTCTCTTCATTTGCGGCGCCTTCTCCTTGGGAGGGAGGGTGGTAGGTTTCTACACATGTTTCGCTCTCATGCCGTACCACCCTTTTAGACTACTACAGACCTAGGCTTAGACTACTAGAGACTAACAAAAAGAAGTGATATTCAATGTAAGAACTTGGACCTATGGGTTAAAAGACGACGCTGAAACCTCTAGGTAACGGGAGGCATCAATTTCGATTTTTACGCTCTCATTTCTACTAGTGAAATGAGAATTTTCATGTCCATCGTCATTGCACTACCAAAAAGCATCTATTTCTATTTCTGCGCTCTCATTTCTACTACTGAAATGGGAATTTTTAGGTCCATCTTCATTGCAATACTTTTGGTCTCCGTCTTCGTTGCAATTTTGATGTTCATTCCACGGTATGTCTTTCTTTTTATGATTTTTACCCATTGCTCTTCTTTGCATTACTAACTGAATGTGATACCCACAACTACTATTCGTATTTTGTTTTATGATTTCTCATTTTTTGTGAAATGAGAAGATATATCACTGCTCTTCTTCGTATTTTGTTTTATGATTTCTTATTTTCTACGAAATGAGAAAAGATATCAGTGATTTTCTTCGTATTTTGTTTTATGACTGTTTGTGGTTTTATACGGTTCATTGTGGTTTTTTGCAATTCACAATGGTTTTTTACGGCATTTAGCGTAGGATTTGGTTTTTTCTTATATTTAATTTAAGCAATTAATTAATTAATGAAAAAAATAAACTTGTGGAATATTCACTTCCACTGTCCCACTCAATTTCGGTCTAATCTAGCTGAAACAAACAAAATCTCCAGATTCTAAAATCATGATTTGGACACTAAAATTTTTATTCTAGAGGAAACACTGAGTAATTTTTTTTCAAAATACCGGTTTTACCGTATATCTCTTGTGCTGCCATGGAAGGAATGGGAAAAGAACTTGGTGCTACGATGGAATAGATGGGAAAACAACTAAAGCATTGCCATTTTCCTCATCTTCCTCTCTTCCATCGATGGGAAATGGATGAAAAAAAAAGTGGAGTGAAGAGAGAACGGAAGGAAACGAAGGAAGGGGAAGAGACCAAATTGAAAGAAGTATTTCAAAAAAAAAAATCTAAGAAAGGCGCCTACCAAGCCAGGCCTTAATCTGATTAGGCAATTTTTTTTTCTCTCTCTCTCTCTCTCTCTCTCTCTTCGTCTCTTAGTTTCATTTCTCAGAGGTCTGACAGTATTACTTTAAGGGCGGTGCACAAACGATGACACTCTGATTTCCTAGGCTGGACCAGCCAACACCGTATTTTCCATCGCCTCTCTTCTCCTTCTCCTCAATCGTCTCTCTTCTCATTTTGAAGAAAATGAGAAATCATAAAACAAATGAGAAATCGTCTCTCTTCACCTCTAGGGGAGGGTGGCAGGTTTCTACACATGTTTCGCTCTCATGCCGTACCACCCTTTTAGACTACTACTGACCTAGGCCTAGACTACTAGAGACTAACAGAAAAGAGTGATACTCAGTGTAAGAAATCAGACCTCTGGGTTAAAAGACGACGGTGAAACCTCTAGGTAACGGGAGCATCCATTTCGATTTTTGCGCTCTCATTGCTACTAGTGAAATGGGAATTTTCAAGTCCATCGTCATTGCATTACCAGAAAACATCTATTTCGATTTCTGCGCTCTCATTTCGACTACCGAAATGGGAATTTTCAGGTCCATCTTCATTACAATACTTTTGGTCTCCATCTTCGTTGCCATTTTGATCTTCATTCCACGGTATGTCTTTTTTTTTTTATGATTTTTACCCATTGTTCTTCTTGGCATTACTAATTGAATATGATACCCACTGCTCCTTTTCGTATTTTGTTTTATGATTTCTCATTTTCTGCGAAATGAGAAGATATATCACCGCTCTTCTTCATATTTTGTTTTATGATTTATGATTTCTCATTTTCTGTGAAATGAGAAGAGATATCAGTGCTCTTTGTCATATTTTATTTTATGGTTTCTCATATTCTGCGAAATGAGAAGAAAGGCGATGAAGGGAGAAGGAGAAGAGAAGCGATGAGGGAGAAGGAAAAGACGGTGTTGGCTAGTTCGGCATAGGAAATCAATTGTAACCGTTTGTGCCAATGTTATCAGGGTCGGACTATCAAACGAACCGTTTTCGAGGCATTTTAGGTTCAATCGAGTTCAACCGGATTCAACCGGGTTCAACCCGATTCAACCGGATTCAACCGTGTTCAACTGCGGTTAAAGCCGGTAAAAACCGGTCAAGTAATAATTTAATATAAATATTGTATATAACATTAATATGAGTAATATTAACCGGATTCAACCGGATTCAATCGGATTCGACCGGGTTCAACAGGATTCAACCGGGTTCAACTGCGGTTAAAGCCGGTAAAAACCGGTCAATTAATAATTTAATATAAATATTGTGTATAACATTAATATGAGTAATATTAATATAAATATTACAAATGATATTCAAACTCTAAGTAATATTAATATAAATATCACAAATAACATTCAAAGTCTAAGTAATATATCAAAACAGTGAAAGATATGAGATAAAAATAGTAAGAAACCTTTTAAATTTCAAATATATCTATTTTTTTAACATAAAAAATTTTCAAATATTGTGAACCGCGGTTCACTATTTGCGGTTTTATACGGTTCATTACGATTTTTTGCAGTTCACAACAGTTTTTTACGGTATTTTGCGTAGAATTTGGTTTTTTCTTCTATTTAATTTAAGCAAGTGTAATACATTGATTTTGGAGGGAATAATTAATTAATGAAAAAAAATAATCAACTCGTGGAATATTCACTTCCACTGTCTCACTCAATTTCGGTCTAATCCAGCTGAACCAAACAAAATCTCTAGATTCTAAAATCATGATTTGGACACTAATATTTTTGTTCTAGAGGGAGCACTGAGTAATTTTTTTTTCAAAATACTGATTTTAAACGTATATCTCTGGTGCTGCCATGGAAGGACTGGGAAAAGAACTTGGTGCTGTGATGGGAAATGGATGAAAAAAAAAAGTGGAGTGAAGAGAGAACGGAAGGAAATGAAGGAAACGAAGGATGGGGAAGAGACCAAATTGAAAGAAGTATTTCAAAAAACTTTCCAAGAAAAACGACCACCAAGCCAGGCCCTAATCTGACCAGGCAGTTTTTCTCCCTCTCTCTCCGTCTCTCAGTTTCAGTTCTCAGAGGTCCGGCAGCATTACTTCAAGGACGGTGCACAAACGATGACACTCTGATTTCCTAGGCCGGACCAGCCAACACCGTCTTTTCATTCTCCCTCCATCGCCTCTCTTCTCCTTCTCCTCGATCGTCCCTATTCTCATTTTGCAGAAAATGAGAAATCATAAAACAAAATACGAAGAAGAGCAGTGGTTATCGGGGGTTTTTCATCACCTCTCTTCTCGTTCTTCCTCCATCGTCTCTCTTCTCATTTCGCAGAATACGAGAAATCATAAAACAAAATACAAACAAAAGCAGTGATATATGCTCTCATTACGCAGAAAATGAGAAATGGTATAATAAAATACGAAGCAGTAAAAATCATAAAAAGACATACATACCATGGAATAAACTTCAAAATGGCAAGGGAAACAAAGACCAGAAGTAATGCAATCGGGATGAACCTGAGAATTCTCATTTCACAAGTAGAAATGAGAACACATAAATCGAAAAGGAAGCTTCTATCAAGAGGTCTCTGCTTCTCTTTTAACCCAGAGGTCCCAGTTCTTACACTGTATCAATCCTTTCTTCCTTTCTATTATTCTCTAGTAGTCTAGGCCTATGTCTGTAGTAGTCTAAAATGGTAGTACTACAGGATAGCGAAACACGTGTGGAAACCGACTCGCTGTAGTTTATTTTTTTTACAATTAGGCTGGTCTTTCTTGGCTGGCTTATTCTCCGGGGCGTGGCTTCTTGCGTTTTCGGCTTCCTTTCTCTGGTGCGGATGCAGACGCATGGTCTCTGCATCTTCTGTATCTCTCTTCATTTGCGGCGCCTTCTCCTTGGGAGGGAGGGTGGTAGGTTTCTACACATGTTTCGCTCTCATGCCGTACCACCCTTTTAGACTACTACAGACCTAGGCTTAGACTACTAGAGACTAACAAAAAGAAGTGATATTCAATGTAAGAACTTGGACCTATGGGTTAAAAGACGACGCTGAAACCTCTAGGTAACGGGAGGCATCAATTTCGATTTTTACGCTCTCATTTCTACTAGTGAAATGAGAATTTTCATGTCCATCGTCATTGCACTACCAAAAAGCATCTATTTCTATTTCTGCGCTCTCATTTCTACTACTGAAATGGGAATTTTTAGGTCCATCTTCATTGCAATACTTTTGGTCTCCGTCTTCGTTGCAATTTTGATGTTCATTCCACGGTATGTCTTTCTTTTTATGATTTTTACCCATTGCTCTTCTTTGCATTACTAACTGAATGTGATACCCACAACTACTATTCGTATTTTGTTTTATGATTTCTCATTTTTTGTGAAATGAGAAGATATATCACTGCTCTTCTTCGTATTTTGTTTTATGATTTCTTATTTTCTACGAAATGAGAAAAGATATCAGTGATTTTCTTCGTATTTTGTTTTATGACTGTTTGTGGTTTTATACGGTTCATTGTGGTTTTTTGCAATTCACAATGGTTTTTTACGGCATTTAGCGTAGGATTTGGTTTTTTCTTATATTTAATTTAAGCAATTAATTAATTAATGAAAAAAATAAACTTGTGGAATATTCACTTCCACTGTCCCACTCAATTTCGGTCTAATCTAGCTGAAACAAACAAAATCTCCAGATTCTAAAATCATGATTTGGACACTAAAATTTTTATTCTAGAGGAAACACTGAGTAATTTTTTTTCAAAATACCGGTTTTACCGTATATCTCTTGTGCTGCCATGGAAGGAATGGGAAAAGAACTTGGTGCTACGATGGAATAGATGGGAAAACAACTAAAGCATTGCCATTTTCCTCATCTTCCTCTCTTCCATCGATGGGAAATGGATGAAAAAAAAAGTGGAGTGAAGAGAGAACGGAAGGAAACGAAGGAAGGGGAAGAGACCAAATTGAAAGAAGTATTTCAAAAAAAAAAATCTAAGAAAGGCGCCTACCAAGCCAGGCCTTAATCTGATTAGGCAATTTTTTTTTCTCTCTCTCTCTCTCTCTCTCTCTTCGTCTCTTAGTTTCATTTCTCAGAGGTCTGACAGTATTACTTTAAGGGCGGTGCACAAACGATGACACTCTGATTTCCTAGGCTGGACCAGCCAACACCGTATTTTCCATCGCCTCTCTTCTCCTTCTCCTCAATCGTCTCTCTTCTCATTTTGAAGAAAATGAGAAATCATAAAACAAATGAGAAATCGTCTCTCTTCACCTCTAGGGGAGGGTGGCAGGTTTCTACACATGTTTCGCTCTCATGCCGTACCACCCTTTTAGACTACTACTGACCTAGGCCTAGACTACTAGAGACTAACAGAAAAGAGTGATACTCAGTGTAAGAAATCAGACCTCTGGGTTAAAAGACGACGGTGAAACCTCTAGGTAACGGGAGCATCCATTTCGATTTTTGCGCTCTCATTGCTACTAGTGAAATGGGAATTTTCAAGTCCATCGTCATTGCATTACCAGAAAACATCTATTTCGATTTCTGCGCTCTCATTTCGACTACCGAAATGGGAATTTTCAGGTCCATCTTCATTACAATACTTTTGGTCTCCATCTTCGTTGCCATTTTGATCTTCATTCCACGGTATGTCTTTTTTTTTTTATGATTTTTACCCATTGTTCTTCTTGGCATTACTAATTGAATATGATACCCACTGCTCCTTTTCGTATTTTGTTTTATGATTTCTCATTTTCTGCGAAATGAGAAGATATATCACCGCTCTTCTTCATATTTTGTTTTATGATTTATGATTTCTCATTTTCTGTGAAATGAGAAGAGATATCAGTGCTCTTTGTCATATTTTATTTTATGGTTTCTCATATTCTGCGAAATGAGAAGAAAGGCGATGAAGGGAGAAGGAGAAGAGAAGCGATGAGGGAGAAGGAAAAGACGGTGTTGGCTAGTTCGGCATAGGAAATCAATTGTAACCGTTTGTGCCAATGTTATCAGGGTCGGACTATCAAACGAACCGTTTTCGAGGCATTTTAGGTTCAATCGAGTTCAACCGGATTCAACCGGGTTCAACCCGATTCAACCGGATTCAACCGTGTTCAACTGCGGTTAAAGCCGGTAAAAACCGGTCAAGTAATAATTTAATATAAATATTGTATATAACATTAATATGAGTAATATTAACCGGATTCAACCGGATTCAATCGGATTCGACCGGGTTCAACAGGATTCAACCGGGTTCAACTGCGGTTAAAGCCGGTAAAAACCGGTCAATTAATAATTTAATATAAATATTGTGTATAACATTAATATGAGTAATATTAATATAAATATTACAAATGATATTCAAACTCTAAGTAATATTAATATAAATATCACAAATAACATTCAAAGTCTAAGTAATATATCAAAACAGTGAAAGATATGAGATAAAAATAGTAAGAAACCTTTTAAATTTCAAATATATCTATTTTTTTAACATAAAAAATTTTCAAATATTGTGAACCGCGGTTCACTATTTGCGGTTTTATACGGTTCATTACGATTTTTTGCAGTTCACAACAGTTTTTTACGGTATTTTGCGTAGAATTTGGTTTTTTCTTCTATTTAATTTAAGCAAGTGTAATACATTGATTTTGGAGGGAATAATTAATTAATGAAAAAAATAATCAACTCGTGGAATATTCACTTCCACTGTCTCACTCAATTTCGGTCTAATCCAGCTGAACCAAACAAAATCTCTAGATTCTAAAATCATGATTTGGACACTAATATTTTTGTTCTAGAGGGAGCACTGAGTAATTTTTTTTTCAAAATACTGATTTTAAACGTATATCTCTGGTGCTGCCATGGAAGGACTGGGAAAAGAACTTGGTGCTGTGATGGGAAATGGATGAAAAAAAAAAGTGGAGTGAAGAGAGAACGGAAGGAAATGAAGGAAACGAAGGATGGGGAAGAGACCAAATTGAAAGAAGTATTTCAAAAAACTTTCCAAGAAAAACGACCACCAAGCCAGGCCCTAATCTGACCAGGCAGTTTTTCTCCCTCTCTCTCCGTCTCTCAGTTTCAGTTCTCAGAGGTCCGGCAGCATTACTTCAAGGACGGTGCACAAACGATGACACTCTGATTTCCTAGGCCGGACCAGCCAACACCGTCTTTTCATTCTCCCTCCATCGCCTCTCTTCTCCTTCTCCTCGATCGTCCCTATTCTCATTTTGCAGAAAATGAGAAATCATAAAACAAAATACGAAGAAGAGCAGTGGTTATCGGGGGTTTTTCATCACCTCTCTTCTCGTTCTTCCTCCATCGTCTCTCTTCTCATTTCGCAGAATACGAGAAATCATAAAACAAATACAAACAAAAGCAGTGATATATGCTCTCATTACGCAGAAAATGAGAAATGGTATAATAAAATACGAAGCAGTAAAAATCATAAAAAGACATACATACCATGGAATAAACTTCAAAATGGCAAGGGAAACAAAGACCAGAAGTAATGCAATCGGGATGAACCTGAGAATTCTCATTTCACAAGTAGAAATGAGAACACATAAATCGAAAAGGAAGCTTCTATCAAGAGGTCTCTGCTTCTCTTTTAACCCAGAGGTCCCAGTTCTTACACTGTATCAATCCTTTCTTCCTTTCTATTATTCTCTAGTAGTCTAGGCCTATGTCTGTAGTAGTCTAAAATGGTAGTACTACAGGATAGCGAAACACGTGTGGAAACCGACTCGCTGTAGTTTATTTTTTTTACAATTAGGCTGGTCTTTCTTGGCTGGCTTATTCTCCGGGGCGTGGCTTCTTGCGTTTTCGGCTTCCTTTCTCTGGTGCGGATGCAGACGCATGGTCTCTGCATCTTCTGTATCTCTCTTCATTTGCGGCGCCTTCTCCTTGGGAGGGAGGGTGGTAGGTTTCTACACATGTTTCGCTCTCATGCCGTACCACCCTTTTAGACTACTACAGACCTAGGCTTAGACTACTAGAGACTAACAAAAAGAAGTGATATTCAATGTAAGAACTTGGACCTATGGGTTAAAAGACGACGCTGAAACCTCTAGGTAACGGGAGGCATCAATTTCGATTTTTACGCTCTCATTTCTACTAGTGAAATGAGAATTTTCATGTCCATCGTCATTGCACTACCAAAAAGCATCTATTTCTATTTCTGCGCTCTCATTTCTACTACTGAAATGGGAATTTTTAGGTCCATCTTCATTGCAATACTTTTGGTCTCCGTCTTCGTTGCAATTTTGATGTTCATTCCACGGTATGTCTTTCTTTTTATGATTTTTACCCATTGCTCTTCTTTGCATTACTAACTGAATGTGATACCCACAACTACTATTCGTATTTTGTTTTATGATTTCTCATTTTTTGTGAAATGAGAAGATATATCACTGCTCTTCTTCGTATTTTGTTTTATGATTTCTTATTTTCTACGAAATGAGAAAAGATATCAGTGATTTTCTTCGTATTTTGTTTTATGACTGTTTGTGGTTTTATACGGTTCATTGTGGTTTTTTGCAATTCACAATGGTTTTTTACGGCATTTAGCGTAGGATTTGGTTTTTTCTTATATTTAATTTAAGCAATTAATTAATTAATGAAAAAAATAAACTTGTGGAATATTCACTTCCACTGTCCCACTCAATTTCGGTCTAATCTAGCTGAAACAAACAAAATCTCCAGATTCTAAAATCATGATTTGGACACTAAAATTTTTATTCTAGAGGAAACACTGAGTAATTTTTTTTCAAAATACCGGTTTTACCGTATATCTCTTGTGCTGCCATGGAAGGAATGGGAAAAGAACTTGGTGCTACGATGGAATAGATGGGAAAACAACTAAAGCATTGCCATTTTCCTCATCTTCCTCTCTTCCATCGATGGGAAATGGATGAAAAAAAAAGTGGAGTGAAGAGAGAACGGAAGGAAACGAAGGAAGGGGAAGAGACCAAATTGAAAGAAGTATTTCAAAAAAAAAAATCTAAGAAAGGCGCCTACCAAGCCAGGCCTTAATCTGATTAGGCAATTTTTTTTTCTCTCTCTCTCTCTCTCTCTCTCTTCGTCTCTTAGTTTCATTTCTCAGAGGTCTGACAGTATTACTTTAAGGGCGGTGCACAAACGATGACACTCTGATTTCCTAGGCTGGACCAGCCAACACCGTATTTTCCATCGCCTCTCTTCTCCTTCTCCTCAATCGTCTCTCTTCTCATTTTGAAGAAAATGAGAAATCATAAAACAAATGAGAAATCGTCTCTCTTCACCTCTAGGGGAGGGTGGCAGGTTTCTACACATGTTTCGCTCTCATGCCGTACCACCCTTTTAGACTACTACTGACCTAGGCCTAGACTACTAGAGACTAACAGAAAAGAGTGATACTCAGTGTAAGAAATCAGACCTCTGGGTTAAAAGACGACGGTGAAACCTCTAGGTAACGGGAGCATCCATTTCGATTTTTGCGCTCTCATTGCTACTAGTGAAATGGGAATTTTCAAGTCCATCGTCATTGCATTACCAGAAAACATCTATTTCGATTTCTGCGCTCTCATTTCGACTACCGAAATGGGAATTTTCAGGTCCATCTTCATTACAATACTTTTGGTCTCCATCTTCGTTGCCATTTTGATCTTCATTCCACGGTATGTCTTTTTTTTTTTATGATTTTTACCCATTGTTCTTCTTGGCATTACTAATTGAATATGATACCCACTGCTCCTTTTCGTATTTTGTTTTATGATTTCTCATTTTCTGCGAAATGAGAAGATATATCACCGCTCTTCTTCATATTTTGTTTTATGATTTATGATTTCTCATTTTCTGTGAAATGAGAAGAGATATCAGTGCTCTTTGTCATATTTTATTTTATGGTTTCTCATATTCTGCGAAATGAGAAGAAAGGCGATGAAGGGAGAAGGAGAAGAGAAGCGATGAGGGAGAAGGAAAAGACGGTGTTGGCTAGTTCGGCATAGGAAATCAATTGTAACCGTTTGTGCCAATGTTATCAGGGTCGGACTATCAAACGAACCGTTTTCGAGGCATTTTAGGTTCAATCGAGTTCAACCGGATTCAACCGGGTTCAACCCGATTCAACCGGATTCAACCGTGTTCAACTGCGGTTAAAGCCGGTAAAAACCGGTCAAGTAATAATTTAATATAAATATTGTATATAACATTAACATTAGTAATATTAATATAAATATTTCAAATGACATTCAATCTCTAAGTAATATTAATATAAATATTACAAATAACATTCAAACTCTAAGTAATATATCAAAACGGTGAAAGATATGTGATAAAAATAGTAAGAAACCTTTAAATTTCAAATATATCTATTTTTTAAAATAAAAAATTTTCAAATATTGTGAACCGCGGTTCACTGTTTATGGTTTTATACGGTTCATTGCGGTTTTTTGCAGTTCCCAACGGTTTTTTACGATATTTAGCATAGGATTTGGTCTTTTCTTCTATTTAATTTAAGCAAGTGTAATCCATTGATTTTGGAGGGAACAATTAATTAATGGAAAAAAATCAACTCGTGGAATATTCACTTCCACTGTCTCACTCAATTTCGGTCTAATCCAGTTGAAACAAAAAAAATCCCCAGATTCTAAAATCATGATTTGGACACTAATATTTTTGTTCTAGAGGGAACACTGAGTAATTTTTTTTCAAAATACCGGTTTTACCCATATATCTCTGGTGCTTCCATGGAAGGAATGGGAAAAAATATCTATATTTCTTTATTTAATTATGTCAGCGTGTCTCAGTACTATAAGAGTATGACACCTACATGTCACGGACTTAGAGGTTGCACTCACGAATTGCCCATGTGGCATTTGAACAACACCCGAATTGTTGAACAAGTCAGTCTTCTTCACTTAAACACTCAAGACGAACGTCACTCAAACTCTCACTTAGGCAATTACAAGAGCACACTTGAACACTTGGAAGGAATGAACTTGTATTGCACTTGGAAATTTACAACTCTTGAGGAGTATGTTACAAATGGGAACCTCACCCCTATTTATACTAAAAGCCTTGGGAATTAATGGCTAAAATGATGCCACATGCCAATAATCCAATGGATGTGGAGAATTCTAGAAACTCCTAACATATTCTACAAATTTCTACACACCAAGAATTATCTAAAAACTTACTAGACCCTACTTCTTCTTCTTCCATCATTCCAGTGTGTTCTACAAGACTCCATACACTCTACACAATTCTATAATCTTCCAGAGAACTCCAAAATTCTCTAGAGTTTTCTTGAACCATCCAGAATCTTCTGGAACCTTCCGAATTATTCTGGACTCTTCTTGAGCATTCTGGATCATTCTAAAACATTCTGAAAAGCTCTACAATGTACAAAAACTTGTACATTGAATAAAGAATTATTAACTATAAAATTTTGACCATTTTTACTTGCACGAAGCACTTCCTGCTAGTCTATCTAAAAAGATAGTGTGCAAGAAATTGAATTTAGATGTCAGCATCTGAATTGGTTACAATTTACAGTCAGTTGGTTATACAATTTGCTCTTTTTTGCAACCTTAATTGTGTCATGTTACCATGTAAATCCTAACACCCCCGGGCCACCCCTCTCTACATGTTTGATATAATTTGGATATTTCATTTGAATTTTTATTTTGCTTATGTTTTTTGGCTGTTTCCAAATCCATCCTTTATGTTATATTCTACGGTTATTTGCAGCAGTATGTAGATCTATGGGGAAGGAGAAGTGCTGGAGAGAACAGTCTAAGTACATTTAGACATGTCCTTAAACAGAATCCATTTAGACAATGTATGTGGTACCTTTCATAATCCTGATGAACTTATAGGATTTCCTACGGATACTGTTTAACATGTTGATTTCTAGAATTAATTGATTGACTTATTAGCCAAAGTGTCATTTAAATTTAATGTGAAGTATTTTCTATTAATTGATGGGATTGTTGATTATTTATCTAACTTGTTTCCTAATTCGGATCTTCTACTATAACAAACAACGGAAATACATATCCAATCACCCAAAAAATAGGGAAATTCGTGTAAGGAAAGTGGGTGCAAAATCCCATTTTATACACATGTAACACATTCCATCTCAGTTTTGACCTAGTTAGTTTTCAAATCAGGACAAGTCGTTAAGTACAAAGTTTTAGCCCTTGAAGTATTCTTTCCAACCCAAAAAGAATCAAAGCAATCAGACATTGGAATGAAACGTTATGGCAAAAATGCTGAAGATATGTCGAACTTTCCTTCTTTTTCTCCCCTTCTTATTTTGTTTCTTTTTCCTTAACTCACTTGCCAAATTCAAAAATCTTCTTATACTGGCTTGTAAATTTTGAATTTCCTCATCATGTATCTTGAGATGATGAAAATAGTCTTCACACATGTGGATTTCTTCATGGGTTTTTCATAATGAGCTTAATAATTGGGCTTTTCGAAGTATGAAAAATCTAATAAATAATTTTACCACTTACAATCAATTCTAAAAATAACTAAATTAATCCAAACTCTCATAAATAGATTTAAATTAATTATTTTACGAATAAAACCCCTAAAATTGTGGTAAAATAATTATTAAAAATTCAAACTTTCCAAAAATATCAACTTATGCCCATAAATTGTAAAATTTACCTTTTGAATTCTCATATCTTATATTTCCTTGTAAATCCTACAAAACATCCAAAATCCCATTAATCATATCCAAAAGCACACAAAACAATGGGCTAACTAGTCCAAATAGAAAGGTAAAATAGTCATTTTCTTGTGCTCATCAGTTTCTCTTCGAATGGATAGGGAATGGCGTTTCACCTCATTCAGCAATGGAGCTTCGGGACCTTTGACTTCGTGGATTTTTCTGATAATATGTTGCCAATAGCAACAACAGCAATAATGGGACAGGTGATATTGGCCTCAAGGAAGGAATACAAGAGGAATATGGCTAATACATGGCATTGGGGTAGCAACATTCAGCTTCTCCATAGCAGCGATGGTAGCTCCATGGAATCGGAGAAGGAAGAAGATAATTGAAAGGAGAAAGGGGGAATTTCAACATATTGTTGAGAACCATGTGAAGAAAATCCTTCAAAGTTATCTCTCTCTGAGATAAGATTTGCAACAGAGAGATGCCATTCTAGTAAACGTCTAGGAGGAGGGTCTGTTGGGACTGTGTACAGAGGTGTACTCACCTCTAGTAAGACTATAGCTGTTAAAATGTTTAACAAAGATAAGTATTTTAGAGGCACCTTTCCAAGGGAGATGACAACTATGGTAAATTCATCAAGACACAAGAATCTCCTTCAACTTCAAGGCTGGTGCTGTGAAGAATTCTAGAAACTCCTAACATATTTTACAAATTTCCACACACCAAGAATCATCTAGAAGTTTTTAGACCCTACTTCATCCTTCTTCCATGAGCTTCTAGAACATTCCAGAGTGTTCTACAAGATTCCACACACTTCTACACAATTTTAGAATCTTCTAGAGAACTCCAAAATTCTCTAGAATCTTCTTGAACCATCCGGAATCTTCCGGAACCTTCCGGATTGTTTCATACTCTTCTTGAGCATTCTGGATCATTCTAGAACATTTTAAAAAGCTCAACAATGTACATGTAATCTCTTATTTACATAAATTATAAGAAGGCTAGGTCGGGTGAATCTCTGGGTGTGATATATAGTATAGCTTGTTTCTAGGTTATTAATTTTAGTATTGTTTTGTATTTTTTGAATTATTGATTTTTATTTTGGATTTCATTTAAAGTAGTTCCAAATTGTGTCTTTGAGGAATGAGATTACTTTTTTAACATGTTTTCTGTTTGGTTTATAAAATCATTTACGATGAGGTTATGATAGAACCGCGAGATATATGAGTACAGAGTATCTGTGTAAAGGCATAATCTCTGCAAATACTGATTTCTACACCTTTGGGGTTGTCTGTCTGGTGGTCACAACGGGAATGAGGCGGTGTAGTGATTGTGATCCGAACTTCATACTCATAAAGTAGGTTCGGGATAAGAAGGCCAACAACAAATTGCTTAAATCTGCTGATCAAAGATTGCAAGATTTTGAAGCAGAGGAAATGGAGAGAATGCTCATTGTTGGGCTATCATGTGTGCTTCCAAGTGCCTGCAAAAGGCCAATAATGAGGGATGTTATACAGGTATTAAAAGGAAAAGCCTATCTCCCTGAGCTACCCGGTACAAAACCTTCATCATACTACGATTTGCCAAGGAATGTAACAGATGGATCGGCATCAACTGAATCATCACCTATTGAATATGATTTGGCATCACCTTACATAAGGGAGATCATGAGGACGCTAATACCAGAAGGCCTTATCCCTACTCCATTAACAAACTACAATCTGTCAAGGAATTCTGAGGATGGACCAATATCACCTTGCATGGAGCCATTAGAATCAGTAAGTTCTGCTGGATATGAATCAGCATCTGAATGACTTACAAAAGGAAGAGCAACAAACACACCGTGTCAGATTCAAAGGTAGCTACTTCGATATGTAATGGTATGATACAATAGAAATTGATTTCTTGTACTATGTTATAGAACTATTGATCAATCAGATAAAGTCATCAAGCTCATAACTGTTCCTTTATACCTGCTACTACCAATTGAATTAGATGCTTCAACATTTGGAATCGCACTACCCCATTACTAGCATAACACATTTCTTTCTGATATCCAGTTTGGTTTTGTTGAAATTCTCTTGGAGTTTCTATGGAGTATCCATTTGAAGTATGTTGGGAATCTTCTCTGACATTCTCAATGTAGTATCTATTGGGCTATTGATAAAAATATTCTTTGTGGGGGCTTTCTCCATGATTACCATTAGGATTATGCTAAAACTTTATAGGAAATTCTCTTGAATATCCAACAGGATTTTGCTGGTGTTGAATTAGGTTCTCTCTATAAAACCTAAACCCATTCAAATTTTGCTGAGATTCTGCTGGGTGCTGTCCGTAAGATGGACCACTCTTCCGGTACCCAGTCACTCAGTTGTCACGTGTGGACACACTTGCTTCATCAGAAATCTATATTTGTTTATTTAATTATGTTTGTGTGTCTCAGTACTGTAAGAGTATGACACCTACATGTCACAGACTTAGAGGTTGCACTCACGAATTGCCCATGTGGCATTTGAACAACACCCGGATTGTTGAACAAGTCAGTCTTCTTCACTTAAACACTCAAGACGAACGTCACTCAAACTCTCACTTAGGCAATTACAAGAGCACACTTGAACACTTGGAAGGAATGAACTTGTATTGCACTTGGAAATTTACAACTCTTGAGGAGAACCTAATGTCAACATCAGCAAAGTCCTGTTGGATATTCAAGAGAATTTCCTATAGAGTTTTAGCATAACCCTAATGGTAATCATGGAGAAAACCTCCACAAAGAATATTTTTATCAATAGCCCAATAGATATTAGAGTGAGAATGTTAGAGAAGATTCGCAGCATGCTTCAAATGGATGCTCCATAAAAACTCGAAGAGAATTTCAACAAAACCAAACTGGATATCAGAAAGATATGTATTATGCAAGTAATGGGGTAGTACGATTCCAAATGTTGAAGAATCTAATTCAATTGGCAGTAGTAGGTATAAAGGAACGGTTGTGAGCTTGATGACTTTATCTGATTGATCAATAGTTCTACAACATAGTACAAGAAATCAATTTGTATTGTATCATACCATTACATATCGAAGTAGCTACCATTGAATCTGACACGGTGTGTTTGTTGCTCTTCCTTCTGTAAGTGATTCAGATGATGATTCATATCCAACAGAACTTACTGATTCTAATGGTTCCATGCAAGGTGATATCGATCCATCCTCAGAATTCCTTGACAGATTGTAGTTTGTTAATGGAGTAAGGATAGGGCCTTTGGTATTAGCGTCCTCATGATCTCCCTTATGTAAGGTGATACCAAATCATATTCAATAGGTGATGATTCAGTTGATGCCGATCCATCTGTTACATTCCTTGGCAAATCGTAGCATGATGAAGGTTTTGTACCGGGTAGCTCAGGGAGATAGGCTTTTCCTTTTAATACCTGTATAACATCTCTCATTATTGGCCTTTTGGAGGCACTTGGAAGCACACATGATAGCCCAACTATGCGCATTCTCTCCATTTCCTCTACTTCAAAATCGTGCAATCTTGGATCAGCAGATTTAAGCAATTTGTTGTTGGCCTTCTTATCCCGAACCCAATTTATGAGTATGAAGTTTGGATCACAATCATTGCATCGCCTCATTCCCGTTGTGACCATCAGACAGATAACCCCAAAGATGTAGAAATCAGTATTACCAGAGATTATGCCTTTACACAGATACTCTATACTCATATATCTCGCGGTTCCATCATAACTTCATCGTAAATGATTTTATAAACCAAAAAGAAAAACATGTTAAAAAAGTAATCTCATTCCTCAAAGGCATAATTTGGAACTACTTTAAATGAAATCCAAAATAAAAATCAATAATTCAAAAAATACAAAACAATACTAAAATTAATAATCTAAAAACAAGCTATAGTATATATCACACCTAGAGATTCACCCAACCTAGCCATCTTATAATTTATGTAAATAAGAGATTACATGTACAATGTAGAGCTTTTCAAAATGTTCTTGAATGATCCAGAATGCTCAAGAAGAGTTTGGAATAATCTGGAAGGTTCCGAAAGATTCCAGATGGTTCAAGAAGATTCTAGAGAATTTTGGAGTTTTCAAGAAGAATCTAAAATTGTGTAGAAGTGTGTGGAATCTTGTAGAACACTCTTAAATGTTCTAGAAGCTTATGGAAGAAGGAAGAAGTAGGGTCTAAAAAGCTTCTAGATGATTCTTGGTGTGTAGAAATTTGTAAAATATGTTAGGAGTTTCTAGAATTCTTCACAGCACCAGCCTTGGAGTTGAAGGAGATTCTTGTGTCTTAATGAATTTATCATAGTTGTCATCTCCCTTGGAAAGGTGTCTCTAAAATACTTCTCTTTGTTAAATTTTTTAATAGCTATAGTCTTACTAGAGGTGAGTACACCTCTGTACAGAGTCCCAGCAGACCCTCCTCCTAGACGTTTACTAGAATGGAATCTCTGTGTTACAGATCTTATCTCAGAGAGAGATAACTTTGAATGATTTTCTTCACATGGTTCTCAGCAATATGTTGAAATTCCCCCTTTCTCTTTTCAATTATGTTCTTCCTTATCCGATTCCATGGAGCTACCATCACTGCTATGGAGAAGTTGAATGTAGCTACCCCAATGCCATGTATTAGCCCTATTCCTCTTGTATTGCTTCCTTGAGGCCAATATCACCTATCCCATTATTGTTGTTGTTGCTATTGGCAACACGATTATCAGAAAATTCCACGAAGCCAAAGGTCTTGAAGCTCCATTGCTGAATGAGGTGAAGCGCCATTCCCTATCCATTCGAAGAGAAATTGATGAGCACAGGAAAATGACTATTTTACCGTTCTATTTGGACTAGTTAGCCCCTTGTTTTGTGTGTTTTTGGATATGATTAGTGGGATTTTGGACGTCTTGCAGGATTTACAAGGAATTATAAGATATGAGAAATCAAAAGGTAAATTTTGCAATTTATGGGCATAAGTTGATATTTTTGGAAAGTTGGAATTTTTAATAATTATTTTACCACAATTTTAGGGGTTTTATTCATAAAATAATTAATTTAAATCCATTTATGAGACTTTGGATTAATTTAGTTATTTTTAGAATTGATTATAAGTGGTAAAATTATTTATTAGATTTTTCATACTTTGAAAAGCACAACTATTAAGCCCATTAAAAAAAACCTATGAAGAAATGCACATGTGTGAAAACTATTTTCATCATCTCAAGATAATGATGAGGAAATTCGAAATTTACAAGCCAGTATAAGATGATTTTTGAATTTGGCAAGTGAATTAAGGAAAAAGAAACAAAATAAGAATGGGAGAAAAAGAAGGAAGGTTTGACATATCTTCAGTATTTTTGACATAAAGTTTAACTCCAATGTCCGATTGCTTTGATTCTTTTTGGATGGGAAAGTCTACTTTATGGGCTACAACTTTGTCGTTTACGACTTGTCCTGATTCGGAAGTTAACTAGGTCAAAACTGACATACAAAGTGGTACATGTGTATAAAATGGGATTTTGCACTCACTTTCCTTACACGAATTTCACTATTTTTTGGGTGATTGGATATGTATTTCCATTGTTTGTTATAGTAGAAGATCTGTATTAGGAAACAAGTTAGATAAATAATCAACAATCCCATTAATTAATAGAAAATACTTCACATTAAATTTAAATGACACTTTGGCTAATAAGTCAATCAATTAATTCCTGAAATCAACATTTTAAAACAGTAACCGTAGGAAATCCTATAAGTTCATCAGGATTATGAAAAGTACCACATACATTGTGTAAAGGGATCCTGTTTAAGGACATGCCTAAATGTACCTAGACTGCTCTCTCCAGCACTTCTCCTTCCCCATAGATCTACATACTACTGCAAATAACCGTAGAATATAACATAGAGGATGGATTTGGAAACAACCAAAAAACATAAGCAAAATAAAAATTCAAATGAAATATCCAAATTATATCAAACATGGAAAGAGGGGCGGGCCGGGGGTCTTAGGATTGACATGGTAACATGACACAATTAAGCCTGCAAAAAAGAGCAAATTGTACAACCAACTGACTGTAAATTGTAACCAATTCAGATGCTGACATCTAAATTATATTTCTTGCACACTATCTTTTTAGATAGACTATCAGGAAGTGCTTCGTGCAAGTGAAAATGGTCAAAATTTTATAGTTAATAATTCTTTCTTCAATGTACAAGTTTTTGTACATTGTAGAGCTTTTCGAAATGTTTTAGAATGATCCGGAATGCTCAAGAAGAGTCTGGAACAATCCGGATGGTTCTAGAAGATTACGGATGGCTCAAGAAAACTCTAGAGAATTTTGGAGTTCCCTAAAAGATTATAGAATTGTGTAGAAGTGTGTGGAGTCTTGTAGAACACTATGAAATGTTCTAAAAGCTTATGGAAGAAGGAAGAAGTAGGGTCTAGAAACCTTTTATATGATTCTTGGTGTGTACAAATTTGTAGAATATGTTAGGAGTTTCTAGAATTCTCCACATCTATTGGATGACTGCATGTGGCATCATTTTAGCCATTAATTCCCAAGGCTTTTAGTATAAATAGGGGTGAGGTTCCCATTTGTAACCAACTCCTCGAGAGTTGTAAATATCCAAGTGCAATACAAGTTCATTCCTTCCAAGTGTTCAAGTGTGCTCTTGTAATTGCCTAAGTGAGAGTTTGAGTGAAGTTGGTCTTGAGTGTTTAAGTGAAGAAGGCTGACTTGTTCAACAATCCGGGTGTTGTTCAAATGCCACACGAGCAATTCGTGAGTGCGATCTCTAAGTCCGTGACATGTAGGTGTTATACACTTATAGTACTGAGACACACTAACATAATTAAATAAACAAATATAGATTTCTGATGGAGCACGTGTGTCCACACGTGACAACTGAGTGACTGGGTACAGGAGGAGTGGTCAATTTTAAGGACGCACCCAGCAGAATTTGAATGGTTTTAGGTTTTATAGAGAGAACCTAATTCAACATCAGCAAAATCCTGTTGGATATTCAAGAGAATTTCCTATAGAGTTTTAGCATAATCCTAATGGTAATCATGGAGAAAACCCCTATAAAGAATATTTTTATCAATACCCCAATACATATTACAGTGAGAATGTCAGAGAAGATTCCCAGCATACTTCAAATGGATACTCCATAGAAACTCCAAGACAATTTCAACAAAACCAAACTAGATATCAGAAAGAAATGTGTTATGCTAGTAATGGAGTAGTACGATTCCAAATGTTGAAACATCTAATTCAATTGGCAGTAGCACGTATAAAGGAACAATTGTGAGCTTGATGACTTTATCTGATTGATCAATAGTTCTATAACATAGTACAAGAAATCAATTTGTATTATATCATACCATTAAATATCGAAGTAGCTACCATTGAATTTGACACGGTGCGTTTGTTGCTCTTCCTTCTGTAAGTGATTCAGATGCTGATTCATATCCAGCAGAACTTACTGATTCTAATGGCTCCATGCCAGGTGATATCGATCCATCCTCAGAATTCCTTGACAGATTGTAGTTTGTTAATGGAGTAGGGATAGGGCCTTTGGTATTAGTGTCCTCATGATCTCCCTTATGTAAGGTGATGCCAAATCATATTCAATAGGTGATGATTCAGTTGATGCCGATCCATCTGTTACATTCCTTAGCAAATCGTAGTATGATGAAGGTTTTGTACCGGGTAGCTCAGGGAGATAGGCTTTTCCTTTTAATACCTGTATAACATCCCTCATTATTGGCCTTTTGGAGGCACTTGGAAGCACACATGATAGCCCAACAATGAGCATTCTCTCCATTTCCTCTACTTCAAAATCTTACAATCTTGGATCAGCAGATTTAAGCAATTTGTTGTTGGCCATCTTATCTCGAACCTACTTTATGAGTATGAAGTTCGGATCACAATCACTACACCGCCTCATTCCCTTTGTGACCACCAGACAGATAACCCCAAAGATGTAGAAATCAGCATTACCAGAGATTATGCCTTTACACAGATACTCTGTACTCATATATCTCGCGGTTCCATCATAACCTCATCGTAAATGATTTTATAAACCAAAAAGAAAAACATGGTAAAAAAGTAATCTCATTCCTCAAAGACATAATTTGGAACTACTTTACATAAAATCCAAAATAAAAATCAATAATTCAAAAAATACAAAACAATACTAAAATTAATAACCTAAAAACAAACTATAGTATATATCACACCTAGAGATTCACCCAACCTAGCCATCTGATATTTATGTAAATAAGAGATTACATGTATATTGTGGAGCTTTTCAAAATCTTCTAGAATGATCCAGAATTCTCAAGAAGAGTCTGGAACAATCCAGAAGGCTCCGGATGGTTCAAGAAGATTCTAGAGAATTTTGGAGTTCTCTAGAAGATTCTAAAATTGTGTAGAAGTGTGTGGAGTCTTGTAGAACACTCTGGAATGTTCTACAAGCTTATGGAAGAAGGAAGAAGTAGGGTCTTAAAAGCTTCTAGATGATTCTTGGTGTGTAGAAATTTGTAAAATATGTTAGGAGTTTCTAGAATTCTTCACAGCACCAGCCTTGAAGTTGAAGGAGATTCTTGTGTCTTGATGAATTTATCATAGTTGTCATTTCCCTTGGAAAGGTGTCTTTAAAATACTTCTCTTTGTTAAAATTTTTAACAGCTATAGTCTTACTAGAGGTCAGTACACCTCTGTACACAGTCCCAGCAAACCCTCCTCCTAGACGTTTACTAGAATGGAATCTCTGTGTTGCAGATCTTATCTCAGAGAGAGATAACTTTGAAGGATTTTCTTCACATGGTTCTCAACAATATGTTGAAATTCCCCCTTTCTCATTTCAATTATCTTCTTCTTTATCCGATTCCATGTAGCTACCATCACTACTATGGAGAAGCTAAATGTTGCTACCCCAATGCCATGTTAGCCATATTCCTCTTGTATTCCTTCCTTGAGGCCAATATCACCTGTCCTCAGGGGGGAAGGGTGGTAGGTTTCTACACGTGTTTCGCTCTCATGCCGTACCACCCTTTTATACTACTACAGACCTAGGCGTAGACTACTAGAGACTAACAGAAAGAAGTGATACTCAGTGTAAAAACTCGGACCTCTGGGTTAAAAGATGACGCTGAAACCTCTGGGTAACGGGAAGCATCCATTTTGATTTTTACGGTCCCATTTCTACTAGTGAAATGGGAATTTTCAGGTCCATCGCCATTGCATTACCAGAAAACATCTATTTTGATTTCTGCACTCTCATTTCTACTATTGAAATGAGAATTTTCAGGTCCATCTTCATTGCAATACTTCTGGTCTCCGTCTCCGTTGCCATTTTGATGTTCATTCCACTGTATGTCTTTCTTTTTACGATTTTTACCCATTACTCTTCTTTGCATTACTAACTGAATGTGATACCCACTGCTCCTTTTCGTATTTTGTTTTATGATTTCTCATTTTCTAAGAAGTGAGAAGATATATCACTGCCCTTCTGCGTATTTTGTTTTATGATTTCTCATTTTCTACGAAATGAGAAGAGATATCAGTGCTCTTCTTCATATTTTATTTTATGATTTCTCATATTCTGCGAACTGAGAAGAGAGGAGATGAAAGGAGAGGGAGAAGGAGAAGAGAGGCGATGGAAGGAGAAGGAAAAGATAGTGTTGGCTGCTACGGTATAGGAAATCAGGGTGTCACCGTTTGTGCCAATGTTATCAGGGCCGGATTATCTAAGAGAGAAAGGAAGCCGAAAACGCGAGAAGCCATGCCCCGGAGAATAAGCTGGCCAAGAAAGACTAGCGTAATTGTAAATAAAATAAAATAAAATGATATCAGATTTTAAAAATATAGAATAAAAAACATATTTAAGAAAAAAACACTCCTGCAAGTCGGTTTCCACACGTGTTTCGCTCTCCTGTAGTACGACCATTTTAGACTACTACAGACATATGCCTAGACTACTAGAGAATAACAAAAATGAAGAAAAGAGTGATACAATGTAAGAACTAAGACCTCTAGGTTAAAAAAAAAGCTGAGAATTCTCAGGTTCATCCCCATTGCATTACTTCTGGTCTCTGTCTACCTTGCCATTTTGAAGTTCATTCTACAGTATGTATGTCTTTTTATGATTTTTACTGATTCGTAGGTTATTTTACCATTTCTCATTTTCTACGAAATGAGAACAGATATCGCTGCTTTTGTTTGTATTTTGTTTTATGATTTCTCGTATTCTGCGAAATGAGAAGTGAGGCGATGGAGGAAGAAGGATAAGAGAGGTGATGAAAAGACCCCCGATACCCATTACTCTTCTTCGTATTTTGTTTTATGATTTCTCATTTTCTGCAAAATGAGAAGAGAGACGATCGAGGAGAAGGAGAAGAGAGGCGATGGAGGGAGAAGGAAAAGACGGTGTTGGCTGGTCTGGCCTAGGAAATCAGAGTGTCATCGTTTGTGCATCATCCTTGAAGTAATGTTGCCGGACCTCTGAGAAATGAAACTAAAAGACGGAGAGAGAGGGAGAAAAACTGCTTGGTCAGATTAGGGCCTGGCTCGGTGGTCGCCTTTCTTGGAATTTTTTTTTGACATACTTCCTTCAATTTGGTCTCTTCCACTTCCTTCGTTTCCTTCCGTTCTCTCTTCACTCCACTTTTTTTTTTCATCCATTTCCCATTGATGGAAGAGAGGAAGATGAGGAAAATGGGAATGCCTTAGTTGTTTTCCTATCTATTCCATCACAACACCAAGTTCTTTTCCCATTCCTTCCATGGCAGTACCAGAGATATACGGGTAAAACCGGTATTTTGAAAAAAATTACTCAATGTTCCCTTTAGAACAAAAATATTAGAATCTGGGAATTTTGTTTGTTTTAGTTGGATTAGACCGAAATTGAGTGAGACAGTGGAAGTGAATATTCCACGAGTTGATTTTTTTTAATTAATTAATTGTTCCCTCCAAAATCAGATGATTACACTTGCTTAAATTAAATAGAAGAAAAAACCAAATCCTACACTAAATACCGTAAAAAGCCGTTGTGAACAGCAAAAAACCGCAATGAACCGTATAAGACCGCAAACAGTAAACCGCGGTTCACAATATTTGAAAAATTTTTATCATAAAAAAATAGATATATTTGAAATTTAAAGGTTTCTTACCATTTTTATCACATATCTTTCACCGTTACCCAGAAGTGAGAAATCATAAAACAAAATACAAACAAAAGCAGTGATATCTCTTCTCATTTCGTACAAAATGAGAAATGGTAAAATAAAATACAAAGCAGTAAAAATCATAAAAAGACATACATACTGTGGAATGAACTTCAAAATGGCAATGCAGACAGAGACCAGAAGTAATGCAATGGAAATGAACCTGAGAGGCGATGGAGGAAGAAGGAGAAAAGAGGTGATGAAAAACCCCCGGTACCCACTACTCTTCTTCGTATTTTGTTTTATGATTTCTCATTTTCTGCAAAATGAGAAGAGAGACGATCGAGGAGAAGAAGAAGAGAGGCAATGGAGGGAGACGGAAAAGATGGTGTTGGCTGGTCAGGCCTAGGAAATCAGAGCGTCATTGTTTGTGCACCGTTCTTGAAGTAATGCTGCCGGACCTCTGAGAAATGAAACTGAGAGACAAAGAGAGAGGGAGAAAAACTGCCTGGTCAGATTAGGGCCTGGCTTGGTGGTCGCCTTTCTTGGAATTTTTTTTGAAATACTTTTTTCAATTTGGTCTCTTCCCCTTCCTTCGTTTCCTTCCGTTCTTCTTCACTTCACTTTTTTTTTTCATCCATTTCCCAACGATGGAAGAGAGGAAGATGAGGAAAATGGCAATGCCTTAGTTGTTTTCCCATCTATTCCATCACAGCGCCAAGTTATTTTCCCATTCCTTCCAATGCAGCACCAAAGATACACGGGTAAAACCGGTATTTTGAAAAAAAATTACTTAGTGTTCCGTCTAAAACAAAAATATTAGATTACTTGACCGGTAAACAAAAATTTTCAAATATTGTGAACTGCAGTTCACTGTTTGCGCTTTTATACGGTTCATTACTGTTTTTTGCAATTCACAACGGTTTTTTACGGTATTTATCGTAGGATTTGGTTTTTTCTTCTATTTAATTTAAGCAAGTGTAATCCACTGATTTTGGAAGGAACAATTAATTAACGAAAAAAAATCAACTCGTGGAATATTCACTTCCACTGTCTCACTCAATTTCGGTCTAATCCAACTGAAACAGACAAAATCCCCAGATTTTAAAATCATGATTTGGACACTAATATTTTTGCTCTAGAAGGAACACTGATAATTTTTTTTTAAAATACCGGTTTTTACCCGTATATCTCTGGTGCTGCCATGGAAGGAATGGGAAAAGAACTTGGTGCTGTGATGGAATAGATGCGAAAAAAACTAAGGCATTGCCATTTTCCTCATCTTCCTCTCTTCCATCGATGGGAAATGGATGAAAAAAAAATTGGAGTGAAGAGAGAACAGAAGGAAATGAAGGAAGGGGAAGAGACCAAATTGAAAGAAGTATTTCAAAAAAAATTCCAAGAAAGGCGACCACCAAGCCAGGCCCTAATTTGACTAAGCAGTTTTTCTCCCTCTCTCTCTGTCTCTCAGTTTCATTTCTCTGAGGTCCGGCAACATTACTTCAAGGACAGTGCACAAATGATCACACTTTGATTTCCTAGGCCGGACCAGCCAACACCGTCTTTTCCTTCTCCCTCTATCGCTTCTCTTCTCCTTCTCCTCGATCATCTCTATTCTCATTTTGTAGAAAATGAGAAATCATAAAACAAAATACGAAGAAGAGCAGTGGGTATTAGTGGTTTAACATCACCTCTCTTCTCCTTCTTCCTCCATGGTCTCTTTTCTCATTTCACAGAATACGAGAAATAATAAAACAAAATACAAACAAAAGCAGTGATATATGTTCTCATTTCGCAGAAAATGAGAAATGGTAAAATAAAATATGAAGGAGTAAAAATCATAAAAAGACGTACATACCGTGGAATGAACTTCAAAATGGCAAGGTAGACAGAAATGAGAAGTAAGGCAATGGGGATGAACCTGAGAATTCTCATTTCACTAGTGGAAATGAGAACACAGAAATCGAAATGGATGCTTCTATTATCCAGAGGTCTCAGCTTCTCTTTTAACCCAGAGGTTCCAAATTTTACATTGTATCACTCCTTTCTTCCTTTCTGTTATTCTCTAGTAGTCTAGGCCTATGTCTGTACTAGTCTAAAATGGTCGTACTACAGGAATGCGAAACACGTGTGGAAACCGACTCGCAGGAATTTTTTTCTTTTAAATATGTTTTTTATTCTATATTTTTAAAATCTGATATCATTTTATTTTTATTTTTTTACAATTAGCTGGTCTTTCTTTACCGGCTTATTCTACAGGGCATGGTTTCTGGCGTTTTCCGCTTCCTATATCTGGTGCGGATGCAGACGTGTGGTCTCGACATCTTTTGTATCTCTCTTCATTTGCGGCGCCTTCTCCTCTAGGGGAGGGTGACAGATTTATACACATGTTTCGCTCTCATGCCGTACCACCCTTTTTGACTACTACAGACCTAGGCCTAGACTACTAGAGACTAACAGAAAGAAGTGATACTCAGTGTAAGAACTCGAACCTCTGGGTCAAAAGAGACGCTGAAACCTCTGGGTAACGGGGAAGCATCCATTTCGATTATTGCGCTCTCATTTCTACTAGTGAAATGGGAACGCCTTCTCCTCGGGAGGGAGGGTGGCAGGTTTCTGCACATGTTTCGCTTTTATGCCGTGCCACCCTTTTAGACTACTAAAGACCTAGGCCTAGACTACTAGAGACTAACAGAAAGAAGTGATACTCAGTGTAAGAACTCGGACCTCTGGGTTAAAAGACGACGCTGAAACCTCTGGGTAACGAGAAACATCCATTTCGATTTTTGCGCTCTCATTTCTACTAGTGAAATGGGAATTTTCAGGTCCATCGTCATTGCATTACCAGAAAGCATCTATTTCGATTTCTACGCTCTCATTTCTACTACTGAAATGGGAATTTTCAGGTCCATCTTCATTGCAATACTTCTGGTCTCCGTCTTCGTTGCCATTTTGATGTTCATTCCACGGTATATCTTTCTTTTTATGATTTTTACCCATTGCTCTTCTTTGCATTACTGACTGAATGTGATACACACTGCTCCTTTTCGTATTTTGTTTTATGATTTCTCATTTTCTGCGAAATGAGAAGATATATCACTGCTCTTCTTCGTATTTTGTTTTATGATTTCTCATTTTCTGCGAAATTAGAAGAGACTAACAGTGCTCTTCTTCGTATTTTGTTTTATGATTTCTCATATTCTGCGAAATGAGAAGAGAGGCGATGAAGGGAGAAGGAGAAGAGAGGCGATGGAGGGAGAAGGAAAAGATGGTGTTGGTTGGTCCGGCATAGGAAATTAGAGTGTCACCGTTTGTTTCAATGTTATCAGGGCCAAACTATCTAACGAACCGTTTTCGAGGCATTTTAGGTTCAACCGGGTTCAACAGGATTCAACCGTGTTCAACCCGATTCAACTGGCTTGAATTGCGGTTAAAGCCAGTCAAGTAATAATTTAATATAAATATTACAAATGACATTCAAACTCTAAGTAATATTAATATAAATATCACAAATAACATTCAAACTCTAAGTAATATATCAAAACGGTGAAAGATATGTGATAAAAATAGTAAGAAACCTTTAAATTTCAAATACATCTATTTTTTAAAAATAAAAAATTTTCAAATATTGTGAACCGCGGTTCACTGTTTGCAGTTTTATACTGTTCATTGCGGTCTTTTGCAATTCACAATGGTCTTTTACGGTATTTAGCGTAGGATTTGATTTTTTCTTCTATTTAATTTAAGCAAGTGTAATCCATTGATTTTGGAGGGAACAATTATTTAATGAAAAAGAAAAAATCAACTCGTGGAATATTCACTTCCACTGTCTCACTCAATTTCGGTCTAATCCAGCTGAAACAAACAAAATCCCCAGATTCTAAAATCATGATTTGGACACTAATATTTTTGTTCTAGAGGGAACACTGTGTAATTTTTTTTCAAAAGACCGGTTTTACCCGTATATCTCTAGTGCTGCCATGGAAGGAATGGGAAAAGAACTTGGTGCAGTGATGGAATAGATGGGAAAACAACTAAGGCATTGCCAATTTCCTCATCTTCCACTCTTCCATCGATGGGAAATGGATTAAAAAAAAAAAAAAGTGGAGTGAAGAGAGAACGGAAGGAAACTAATGAAGGGGAATAGACCAAATTGAAAGAAGTATTTCAAAAAAAATTCCAAGAAAGGCGACCACCAAGCCAGGCCCTAATCTGACTAAGCAGTTTTTCTCCCTCTCTCTCCGTCTCTCAGTTTCATTTCTCAGAGGTCTGGCAGCATTACTTCAAGGACGGTGCACAAACGATGACGCTTTGATTTCCTAGGCTGGACTAGCCAATACTGTCTTTTCCTTCTCCCTCCATCGCCTCTCTTCTCCTTCTCCTCGATCGTCTCTCTTCTCATTTTGCAGACAATGAGAAATCATAAAAAAAATGCGAAGAAGAGTAGTGGGTATCGGGGTTTTTCATCACATCTCTTCTCCTTCTTCCTCCATCGCCTCTCTTCTCATTTCGCAGAGTACGAGAAATCATAAAACAAAATACAAACAAAAACAGTGATATCTGTTCTCATTTCGCAGAAAATGAGAAATGGTAAAATAAAATATGAAGCAACAAAAATCATAAAATGACATACATACCGTGGAATGAACTTCAAAATGGCAAGGCAGGCAGAGACCAGAAGTAATGGAATGGGGATGAACCTGAGAATTCTCATTTCACTAGTGGAAATGAGAACACAGAAATCAAAATGGATGCCTCTATTATCCAAAGGTCTTAGCTTCTCTTTTAACCCAGAGGTCCCACTTCTTACACTGTATCACTCCTTTCTTCCTTTCTGTTATTCTCTAGTAGTCTAGGCCTATGTCTGTAGTAGTCTAAAATGGTTGTACTACAGGAGAGCGAAACAAGTGTGGAGACCGACTCGCGGGAGTTTTTTTTTTTAAATATGTTTTTTATTCTATATTTTTAAAATCTGATATCATTTTTTTTTTACAATTAGGCTAGTCTTTCTTGGACGTCTTATTCTCAGGGGCATGGCTTCTGGCGTTTTCAACTTCCTTTCTCTGGTACGGATGCAGAAGCGTGGTCTAGGCATCTTCTGTATCTCTCTTCATTTACGGCGCCTTCTCCTCGAAGGGGAGGGTGGCAGGTTTCTACACATGTTTCGCTCTCATGCCATACCACCCTTTTAGACTACTACAGACCTGGGCCTAGACTACTAGAGACAAACAGAAGGAAGTGATACTCAGTGTAAGAACTTGGACCTCTAGGTTAAAAGACGATGCTAAAACCTCTGGGTAACGGGAAGCCATTTCGATTTTTACGCTCTCATTTCTTCTAGTGAAATGGGAATTTTCAGGTCAATTGTCATTGTATTACCATAAAGCATCTATTTCGACTTCTGCGCTATCATTTCTGATACTGTAATGAGAATTTTCAGGTCCATCTTCATTGCAATACTTCTGGTCTCCGTCTTCGTTGCCGTTTTGATGTCATTCCACGGTATGTCTTTCTTTTTATGATTTTTACCCATTGCTCTTCTTTGCATTACTAACTGAATGTGATACACAGTGCTCCTTTTCGTATTTTTTTTTATGATTTCTCACTTTCTGCGAAATGAGAAGATATATCACTACTCTTCTTCGTATTTTGTTCTATGATTTCTCATTTTCTATGAAATGAGAAGAGATATCAATGCTCTTCTTCGTATTTTGTTTTATGATTTCTCATATTCTGCAAAATGAGAAGAGAGGCAATGAAGGGAGAAGGAGAAGAGAGGCGATGGAGAAGGAAAAGATGGTGTTGGCTGTCCGGCATAGGAAATCTAAGTGTCACCGTTTGTGCCAATGTTATCAGGGCCGGACTATCTAAGGAACCGTTTTCGAGGCATTTTAGGTTCAACCGGGTTCAACTGGATTCAACCAGGTTCAACCGGATTCAACCCGATTCAACCAGGTTCAACCGGATTCAACCGGTTTCATATCAGGGCCGGACTATCTAACGAACCGTTTTCGAGGCATTTTAGTTTCAACTGGGTTCAACCGGATTCGACCATATTCAACTGCGGTTAAAGCCGGTAAAAACCAGTCAAGTTATAATTTGATATAAATATTATATATAACATTAATATCAATAATATTAATATAAATTTTACAAATGACATTCAAACTCTAAGTAATATTAATATAAATATCACAAATAACATTCAAACTCTAAGTGATATATCAAAACGGTGAAAGATATGTGACAAAAATAGTAAGAAACCTTTAAATTTCAAATATATCTATTTTTTTTAAATAAAAATTTTTCAAATATTGTGAACCGCGGTTCACTGTTTACGGTTTTAAGCTGTTCATTGCGGCTTTTTGCAGTTCACGACGGTTTTTTACGGTATTTAGCGTAGGATTTGGTTTTTTCTTCTATTTAATTTAAACAAATGTAATCCACTGATTTTGGAGGGAACAATTAATTAATGAAAAAAAAATCAACTCATGGAATATTCATTTCCATTGTCTCACTTATTTTCGGTCTAATCCAGCTGAAACAGACAAAATCCCTAGATTCTAAAATCATGATTTGGACACTAATATTTTTGTTCTAGAGGGAACACTGAGTAATTTTTTTTTCAAAATACCGGTTTTACCCGTATATCTCTAGTGTTGCCATGGAAGGAATGGGAAAAGAACTTGGTGCTGTGATGGAATAGATGGGAAAACAACTAAGGCATTGCCATTTTCCTCGTTTTCCTCTCTTCCATCAATGGGAAGTGGATGAAAAAAAAAAGTGGAGTGAAGAGAGAACGGAAGGAAACGAAGGTAGGGGCACGAAGAGACCAAACTGAAAGAAGTATTTCAAAAAAAATTCCAAGAAAGGCGACCACCAAGCCAGGCCCTAATCTGACCAGGTAGTTTTTCTCCCTCTCTCTCCATCTCTCAATTTCATTTCTCAGAGGTCCTGCACCATTACGTCAAGGACGGTGCACAAACGATGACACTATGATTTCCTAGGCCGGACCAGCCAACACCGTCTTTTCCTTCTCGCTCCATCGCCTCATTCCTCCCTCTCCTCGATCATCTCTCTTCTCATTTTGCAGAAAATGAGAAATCATAAAACAAAATACGAAGAAGAGTGGTGGGTATTCAGGGTTTTTTATCACCTCTCTTCTCATTTCGCAGAATAGGAGAAATCATAAAACAAAATACAAACAAAAGCAGTGATATCTGTTCTCATTTCGCAGAAAGTGAGAAATGGTAAAATAAAATACGAAGCAGTAAAAATCATAAAAAAAATACATACCGTGGGATGAACTTCAAAATGGTAAGGCAGACAGAGACAAGAAGTAATGCAATGGGGATGAACTTGAGAATTCTCATTTCACAAGTAGAAATGAGAACACAGAAATCGAAATGGATGCTTCTATTATCCAGAGGTCTCAACTTCTCTTTTAACCCTGAGGTCCCACTTCTTTCACTGTATCACTCGTTTCTTCCTTTCTGTTATTCTCTAGTAGTCTAGGCCTATGTCTATAGTAGTCTAAAATGGTCGTACTACAGGATAGCGAAACGCGTGTGGAAACCGACTCGCAGGAGTGTTTTTCTTTTAAATATGTTTTTTATTTTATATTTTTAAAATCTGATATCATTTTATTTTATTTTTTTTACAATTAGGCTGGACTTTCTTGGCCAGCTTATTCTACGGGGCATGGTTTCTGGCGTTTTCCGCTTCCTTTATCTGGTGCGGATGCAAACATGTGGTCTCGGCATCTTTTGTATCTCTCTTCATTTGCAGCGCCTTCTCCTCTAGGGGAGGGTGACAGGTTTCTACACATGTTTCGCTCTCATGCCGTACCACCCTTTTAGACTACTACAGACCTAGGCTTAGACTACTAGAGACTAACAGAAAGAAGTGATACTCAATGTAAGAACTCGGAGCTCTGGGTTAAAAGAGACGCTGAAACCTCTGGGTAACGGGAATCATCCATTTCGATTATTACGCTCTCATTTCTACTGGTGAAATGGGAATTTTCTGGTCCATCATCATGTCATTACCAGAAAGCATCTATTTCGATTTCTGCGCTCTCATTTCTACTACTTAAATGGGAATTTTCAGGTCCATCTTCATTGCAATACTTCTGGTCTCCGTCTTCGTTGCCATTTTGATGTTCATTCCACGATATGTCTTTCTTTTTATGATTTTTAACCATTGCTCTTCTTTGCATTACTAACTGAATGTGATACCCACTGCTCCTTTTCGTATTTTGTTTTATGATTTCTCATTTTCTACGAAATGAGAAGATATATCACTGTTCTTCTTCGTATTTTGTTTTTTCGTCCAATTCGTCCATTTTGTCTAGTTCGAGAAGTTTGTCTAGTTCGTTCAATTTGTCCAGTTGGTCTAGTTTCTCGAGTTCGCCCAGTTCTTTTACTTTGTTATGTTCCTCCAGTTGGTCCAATTTGTCCAGTTCTTCCAATTCATTCAGTTTCTCCTATTTGTCCATTTTTTCCTGCTCGTCCAGTATGTCTCCTTCATCCAGTTGGTCCTGTTCTTCCTATTCGTCCATTGTGTCCAATTTGTACAATTCCTATAGTTGGCCCAATTTATACAGTTTGTCCAATTTGTGCAGTTACTCTAGTTGGTCCAATTCGTGCATTTTGTCCAGTTCGACAAGTTTGTCCAGTCGTTCAATTTGTCCAGTTGGTCCAGTTTCTTGAGTTCGTCCAGTTCGTTTACTTTGTTATGTTCCTCTAGTTGGTCCAGTTTGTGCAGGTCGTCCAATTCTTCCAATTCGTCTAGATTTTCCAATTCGTTCAGTTTCTCCAGTTTGTCCATTTTTTCTTGTTCGCCCGGTATGTATCCTTCTTGTAGTTGGTCCAGTTCTTCCTGTTCGTCCATTGTGTCCAATTTGTGTAGTTACTCTAGTTGGCCCAATTCATCCAGTTTGTCAAATTTGTGCAATTACTCTAGTTGGTCCAATTCATCCATTTTGTCCAGTTCGACAAGTTTGTCCAGTTCGTTCAATTATTCCAGTTGGTCCAGTTTCTCTAGTTCGCCCAGTTCATTTACTTTGTTAGGTTCCTCCAGTTGGTCTAGTTTGTCCAGGTCGTCCAGTTCTTCCAATTCGTCAAGATTTTCCAATTCGTTCAGTTTCTCCTGTTTGTCTATTTTTTCTTGCTCGGCCAGTATGTCTCCTTCGTCCACCAACCTTTTTCTTTGGGAGATACTCTTCTAAAATTTGTTTAATCTTTTCTTCAAAATTGACGGAGTCAACAGACATGTCCATTGGCTCGGGAGATTTTTCTCGAGCTTTTCTTTAGCAACCTTTTTTTTGGCTAAGAGATCCGCCATGACCATTTCATTCTCAAAAGGCTTTTCTTCAGGAAGAGGAATTTCTTCTTTAATAGAAGGAGAGATTTGATTCAGAATTCTCTCATAAGAATCATTTTCAATTTTTGGCCACCATTTTTGGTAAAAAGTCTGGTAAAGAGATGGTAAACCATATAAGTCCTTTTTTATTTCAAACTTCCATTGGAAAATATAAGGGATATGAAATTTAGCAAAGAAGCGAAGCATATTGATGGCTTGGATCTCAAATCCTAAGAACCTATTAGTTGGAGTTATTAATTTCATCTCGAAATTTGTCAGTAAATTGAATAACTCTATTAGTTGGAGTTATTTTTCTGTCTTGGATCTCAAATCCTAAGAACCTGATTTTTTGCTGAAAGATATTCATTTTTCTTTTAGATAAAGTCAATCCATTTTCTTTTATGACTCTTTTGAAAATACCCAAACGTTTCCAATGTTGTATCACAGATTCTGAGAAGATAAGAATGTCATCAATGTAAACAATGGCAAATTGGGTGTAAGACGAGAATATATTATTCATAATATTCTGAAATTGAGATGGAGCATTTTTTAATCCGAAAGGCATAACATTCCATTCATAATGCCCCATTGGAACAGTGAATGCAGTTTTATATCTATCTTCTTCTTTTATCTGGATTTGCTAAAATCCTGATTTTAAATCAAATTTTGAGAATATTTTGGCAATGTTTAACCTATTAAGCAAGTCCTGGGTATTAGGTAATGGATACCAAATAGACTGTAAGACTTTGTTTAAAGGTTTATAATTTATTACTCATCTTGGAACTCCTCTTTCGATTTCAGCAGCCTTTTCAACATAAAATGCCTACAGCTCCAAGGGGATTTGCTTTTTCTAATTAATCCTTTATTCAGAAGATCATTGATTTCTTCTTGGCAAAGCTTTAAATGAGCAGCATCCATTTGGGATGGATGAGCTTTAGTAGGAATATCTTTTTCATTAAAATCTTTTGCATATGGTAATCTTACTATTTTTCAAAAGGCTGATGGTAATTCAGAACAACATTCTTCTTCAATGTGTTTTGTGAATTCTTATTATTTTGTTTTAAATTCTTTTTTCACTAATTCTTTTGTTATTTGGACAGATTTAATTTCATTTTTTAAACCTTTTACATAATCTTCTTTACTGGAAATGATTTGATTTATTCTTTGGATTTTTGTTTCACAGGGGTCATCAATAAAGTCAAGATTTATATCTACCCCTTTTATTTTTGTAGAAATTCCCTTTGTGTTGACTGAGAAAGGTTGGATTAGAAGGATAAACGGGGATCCAAGAAGTACTTCATTAACAATATCTCCTGAAATAATGAAGGGTGTAGTAACACAAACTCCTTGGAAACAAACATGGACATTGGGAATTTGTCTTTCTATTGCCATACTGGTACCATTTGCTGCTGTCACAAATTGCTTAGATTCATCTGTGACTTCAATTGGGACAACACCTAATTTGATAACATTTAGATCAACTCCAGTATCAACAATAGCATTGACTATTTTCTTAAAAAAATTTATCTTTATTTTAATTTGAATTCTCCATTGTTGATAAATACATTTTGTTGGGATAACAGAAGTAGAGGTTTTTGTAATTTCTCCTTTAATTCTTTGGACAAATTTTTCTTCATCGTATTTTTCAATAGCACCATCATTTTCCAACCAAGTTAACATTTCATCAAGCTCATTTTGTTTTTTGGTTAACTCTATTCTTAATTCACGGAGTTCTTTCTTCTGATCATTTAATTCTCTTTGTAAATGTGAGAGAGTTAAGGGTTTATTTATAATGTGAATCTTTTCTGCTCTATTCATAAGGTCAATCTTGGAATAGCTTGGTGTGTGAAATGTTTCTTTCTCTTTTGTCCTTTTTGGATAATATGGTGCTTTATCACCATTTTCATCTTCTTCAAAGGAAATTTTTGGTTGTGAACGTGAACTTTCTCCTTCTCCTCCCCCCAATTTTGAAATTTGATTTAAAAATTGAACTTTTTTCTCCTAATCGGGTATGTTATCAACCATTTCTAGAAGTATTTTTTGAGGGGTTGTGAGGACACGGATATGGATACCAAGATCTTCATCAGATGGTATCGACCATTCTCCATTAGATTCTTCATCATCTGAATGACATGTACATGATTGGAATTGTTTGATGAGCTGAACCTGGGACTATTTTCTTCAATGTCAGTTGATGAATCAGATTCATATTCTTCTTCTTCTTCTTCTGAGGAACTTGAATTAGATTGTTCTTTTTCAGTATTTTCTTCTTCATTTTTGTGATTGATTTTTCTAAGTTTCTTTTTAGAGGAATTTTCTTTTTTAAAGCATTTATTTGAATAATGACCCTTTTTCCCACAAGTATAACAAGTTGAAACATTTTCTTTTATGTATTTCTTTTTGAAATATTTCTTAGATTTTCTTTTGAATGGGATGAGTTCATCGGATTTTTTCTGTTTTTTATATCTTCCGGGTTTATACTTTCTTACCATTTTGTTTCTTCTATCCGGAGTAAATCTAGAACGCGAAGGTTTTCTCTTTGATTCAGGTGTTTGATCTAAACCAAACTGGAAACAAAAATCTCCTAATTCTTTATCTCCAGAATATTTTCCCATTTTTTCAGCTTGTTTACTGATATTTAATTCAGTGCAAAGAGTCATGTCAACTTTGTTAATTCTTTGTATAATTCCTCTGAATGTCAGCATACTGTAATTAATACTACCATGCATTTCTTCTCTCAAGGAATTACACACCTTTTTAGCAAATAAGGGTGGTAATCCTGAAATAAATCTTTCTTTCCAAATATCAGAATTACAATCATTTAGTTGGTAGACTTTTGATAAGAATATATCTCTATACCAACGAAATTCTCCTAAATTTCTACACCTCAAGCGATGTAATTGCTGTCTATTTTTCTCCTTAATTAGAGCAATTCCTCCAATGAATTCATTGAGGATGCATAGAATCAAGACACTGACACAATCAGATTGAGTTTTCCAATCATCAGGGATTTGACTAGTACCTGCTTCAAGCTTAATATTGGGGTCTACTAAGTTTCCCGTGGTTTTGTCTCTGTAAAGGATTCTTCTAAATTCATCCATCTTGACAGCATTTTCTATTTCAAGTCTTTGGGCTCCAGTTAATCCATAATTCCACCATCCTCTTAATATTCCATTAAAAGAGGTGGTTATCATGAGAAAGATATTTCTTGGAGTATTTCTCTAACTTCACAGGCATTGCAGAATATTAACATACTGTGAACCATTTGAACGATTTGATATTCTGTTAATCCATCTAAGTTCCACTCATATAAAGAATTTCCTGAATAGGTTAATTATGAGGTGTAAGTGTATGGAGCCTCTTCGAGTTGTAGATCAACAGGTTGGTCTAGGATGATAATTCTTTGTCTTTGGCAATTTTACTTGGGGATTCCATTTCTTTAGACGATTTATTAATAAATTCTCTGAAGCAGAGACTCTTAGGATGCTGAATCATTTTCCTCCCATATTGAGGCTTTCCATCCTATTGGATAATTCCTTTTGCATTTCGTCTGTTATTTTGAATGGTCTTTCTTGCAAAATAATCCATTTAGGTAATTGTCTGGGAACATATACTGCATTGGCAGAGCTTTCTTCTAATTTTTCTTTTTTATCTTTATCGAATTCGGGTTTTGATTTGATTGTTCTTTCTATTTGATCTGTTTGTTCTCCAATGGTTAATAGACATAGATTGGTGTAATTGTTTTGTTCAATTATATCTCCAATACCTATACCTATGTCTTTAGCACTTGGGTCTGATTTTGATTCATAAATAGATGCATTTTTTACAGCCATGGCATAATTCTTGGTCTCTGTATTGGGGACAGAAATATCAAGTTTCTTCCAAGGTGGGTGAGATTTATGAACTTCTTTTCCTTCAGTGTCTTTCAAGGTTCTTGTTGTTCTTCCTATAACTCTTATTTGTTTTGGGTTTTGATTTTATTTTTCTTTGATTTTCCCTTTTTTAAAATATTCCATGAACCAGTCAAAGAAAGGTATATTTCTTTCTTCTTCCTCCATTTGGAAATACTATAATTCTCTCATTTTATCATTTTCTTCTGTGTTAAACCTTTTAAAGAACCAATCTTTTAAAGGATGATTTTTCAAATTTTCTCTAAGATATATTTTATCAATTTCAAATTTTTTGACAAGGGTTTCTTCTGGCTTTTGAAGGCTAACTATTCTTATGACTCCTTGGAGAAAATCACTCTCACTAGGGTTGTAGGTTTTTTGTGATGAAGGTCTTTTATACACAGGGTGTTCGATTCCACTTTCTTTGCTTCTAAAAACCTTTTGATCCATTTCTTCTTTTTCACTATTCCTTTGGTCATCATCTATTTCTTCTAATTTAAAACTTTTTCTTCCTTCCGTATAATTGGCGAAACTTCTCCTAGCTTTTTCCATTTTTCTCCTAAAATTGATTTCAACATGGACCATTTGATAATTTGACTATACTTTGTAAATCATCTATTATTTCATTTACTCTTGGGGTGACATCTTTTATTTGCCAATTTCCTGGGAGAACAACTTCTTCCCAGCTGATAACTTTTGGGATAAACACATTATTGTTAAAGTTTGTTTCCATGAGAACTGTAGTTTTTTCTTTATCAACCTTATCTCTATAGGCTATCATGGGAAAGACAGAGATCATAGATTTGTAGAACACACGATAAACTATAGCAAAAGGTTTACTCCTTGGACTCATCTTTAATCCTTTACTTTGAAATCCAATGGTTGCACAATCAAGAACATCATCATCATGAGCATCAACTGTGATATTAGGAAATCAGTTAAAATAAACAGGTCCATGACAGAGACTTGATTCGATCATAGCATAAAGAGAATCATCAAACTCATCATGTCTCTGATCTCGCACATAAGCACACAGAAACATTTAATCCTAATCTAAACAGAGGTTTGATTCCTACCTGAATTAATCCTATGTACAAGTAGTTGTATTTGGTTTTGATTTGTAATAATTCTTCTTTCAAGAACTTTAATTGTCTGTTTTCCTCTAGAGAGAGAAACAGTTTTTTCAACAGTTTTAATGTGGTAATCATTTTGTTCTTCAAATGTGCCATTACTATATATTTCTGTTACAGGCAAGGCTGGCAACTTCCAGTTGGATATTGCTTGGTCAAAATTTTCATATATCATTTCTTCTAAATTTTTTGTTCTTTCTGAATTTTCTTTTTCTAAGCTATTACGGGAAAAACTAGTTAAAGCAGACTGGTAGGATGAAGAAGACGAATAAGATCTATTAGAGGGATGCTGAAATGATTTAAACCAATTCCTAAAAAGTTTTGTTTTTCCCTTAGAATTTTCCATCTTTGTAGCTCGTAAAAAGCAGAAAGAGTTTTGTCAACGATTTACAACCCTTAATGCCTGATCAAGGCCAGAGGCTGGACTTAGCCCCTTGTTTTGTGTGTTTTTCGATATGATTAATGCGATTTTGTATGTTTTGCAGGATTTACAAGGAAATATAAGATATGAGAATTAAAAAGGTAAATTTTGCAATTTATGGGCATAGGTTGATATTTTTGGAAAGTTGGAATTTTTAATAATTATTTTACAACAATTTTAGGGGTTTTATTTGTAAAATAATTAATTTAAATCCATTTATAAGAGTTTGGATTAATTTAGTTATTTTTAGAATTGATTGTAAGTGGTAAAATTATTTATTAGATTTTTCATACTTTGAAAAGCCCAATTATTAAGCCCATTAATAAAAACCCATGAAGAAATCCACATGTGTGAAGACTATTTTCATCATCTCAAGATACATGATGAGGAAATTCGAAATTTACAAGCTAATATAAGAAGATTTTTGAATTTGGCAAGTGAATTAAGGAAAAAGAAACAAAATAAGAAGGGGAGAAAAACAAGAAAGGTTTGACATATCTTCAGTATTTTTGCCATAAAGTTTCACTCCAATGTCCGATTTCATTGATTCTTCTTGGGTTGGAAAGAATACTTCAAGGGCTACAACTTCGTAGTTTACAGAGATGCAAGGTGGTAAATGTGTATAAACGGGATTTTGCACCCACTTTCCCTACACGAATTTTAGTATTTTTTGGGTGATTGGATATGTAATTCCATTGTTTGTTATAGTAGAAGATCCGAATTAGGAAACAAGTTAGATAAATAATCAACAATCCCATCAATTAATAGAAAATACTTCACATTAAATTTAAATGACACTTTGGCTAATAAGTCAATCAATTAATTCTTGAAATCAGCATTTTAAATAGTAACCGTAGGAAATCCTATAAGTTCATCAGGATTATGAAAAGTACCACATACATTGTCTAAATGGATCTTGTTTAAGGACATGACTAAATGTACCTAGACTGTTCTCCCCAGCTTTTCTCCATCCCCATAGATCTACATACTGCTGCAAATAACCGTAGAAAATAACATAAAGGATAGATTTGGAAACAACCAAAAAACATAAGCAAAATAAAAATTCAAATGAAATATCCAAATTATATCAAACATGAAAAGAGGGGTGAGCCGGGGGTGTTAGGATTGACATGGTAACATGACACAATTAAGGTTGCAAAAAAGTGCAAATTGTACAACCAACTTACTGTAAATTGTAACCAATTCAGATGTTGACATCTAAATTCAATTTCTTGCACACTATCTTTTTAGATAGACCGGCAGGAAGTGCTTCATGCAAGTGAAAATGGTCAAAATTTTATAGTTAATAATTCTTTCTTCAATGTACAAGTTTCTGTACATTGTAGAGTTTTTCGGAATGTTTTAGAATGATCCGGAATGCTCAAGAAGAGTCTAGAACAATCCGGAAGGTTCCAAAAGATTCCGGATGGTTCAAGAAAACTCTAGAGAATTTTGGAGTTCTCTAGAAGATTATAGAATTGTGTAGAAGTGTGTGGAGTCTTGTAGAACACTCTGGAATGTTCTAAAAACTTATGGAAGAAGGAAGAAGTAGGGTCTAAAAAGCTTTTATATGATTCTTGGTGTGTAGAAATTTGTAGAATATGTTAGGAGTTTCTAGAATTCTCCACATCCATCGGATGATTGGCATGTGGCATCATTTTAGCCATTAATTCCCAAGGTTTTTAGTATAAATAGGGGTGAGGTTCCCATTTGTAACCTATTCCTCAAGAGTTGTAAACTTCCAAGAGCAATACAAGTTCATTCCTTCCAAGTGTTCAAGTGTGCTCTTGTAATTGCCTAAGTGAGAGTTTGAGTGAATTTGGTCTTGAGTGTTTAAGTGAAGAAGGCTGACTTGTTCAACAATTCGGGTGTGGTTCAAGTGCCACACGGGTAATTCGTGAGTGCAATCTCTAAGTCCATGACATGTAGTGTCTTAATCTTACAGTACTGAGACACACTGACATAATTAAATAAACAAATATAGATTTATGATGAAGCATGTGTGTCCACACGTGACAACTGAGTGACTGGGTACAGGAGGAGTGGTCCATCTTAAGGACGGCACCCAGCAGAATCTCAGAAGAATTTGAATGGGTTTAGGCTTTATAGAGAGAACCTAATTCAACATCAGCAAAATCATGTTGGATATTCAAAAGAATTTCCTATAGAGTTTTAGCATAATCCTAATGGTAATCATGGAGAAAACCTCCACAAAGAATATTTTTATCAATACCCCAATAGATATTACAGTGAGAATGTCAGAGAAGATTCCCAGCATGCTTCAAATGGATACTCTATAGAAACTCCAAGAGAAATTCAACAAAACCAAACTAGATATCAGAAAGAAATGTATTATGCTTGTAATGGGGTAGTACGATTCCAAATGTTGAAGCACCTAATTCAATTGGCAGTAGCTGGCATAAAGGAACAGTTGTGAGCTTGATGACTTTATCTGATTGATCGATAGTTCTATAATATAGTACAATAAATCAATTTGTATTATATCATATCATTACATATCGAAGTAGCTACCATTGAATCTGACACGGTGTGTTTGTTGCTCTTCCTTCGGTAAGTGATTCAGATGCTAATTCATATCCAGTAGAACTTATTGATTCTAACGGCTCCATGCAAGGTGATATCGATCCATCGTCAGAATTCCTTGACAGATTGTAGTTTGTTAATGGAGTAGGGATAGGGCCTTCTGGTATTAGCGTCCTCATGATCTCCCTCATGTAAGGTGATGCCAACTTATATTCAAAAGGTGATGATTCAGTTGATGCCGATTCATCTGTAGTATTCCTTGACAAATCGTAGTATGAATGAAGGTTTTGTACCAGGTAGCTCAGGAAGATAGCCTTTTCCTTTTAATACATGTATAACATCCCTCATTATTGGCATTTTGGAGGCACTTAGAGGCACACACGAGAGCCCAACAATGCCCATTCTCTCCATTTCCTCTACTTCAAAATCTTGTTATCTTGGATCAGCATATTTAAGCAATTTGTTGTTGGCCTTCTTATCCCAAACCCAATTTATGAGTATGAGGTTCGGATCACAATCACTGCACCGTCTCATTCCCGTTGTGACCACCAGACAGACAACCCCAAAGATGTAGAAGTCAGTATTTCCAGATATTATGCCTTTACACAGATACTCTGTACTCATATACCTCGCGGTTCCATCATAACCTCATCGTAAATAATTTTATAAACCAAACAGAAAAACATGTTAAAAAAGTAATCTCATTCCTCGAAGACATAATTTGGAACTACTTTAAATGAAATCCAAAATAAAAATCAATAATTCAAAAAATACAAAACATTACTAAAATTAATAACCTAAAAACAAGCTATACTATATATCACACCCAGAGATTCACCCAACCTAGCCATCTTATAATTTATGTAAATAAGAGATTACATGTACATTGTAGAGCTTTTCAAAATGTTCTAGAATGATCCAGAATGCTCAAGAAGAGTCTGGAACAATCCGGAAGGTTCCGAAAGATTCTGGATGGTTCAAGAAGATTCTAGCGAATTTTGGAGTTCTCTAGAAGATTCTAAAATTGTGTAGAAATGTGTGGAGTCTTGTAGAATACCCTGGAATGTTCTAGAAACTTATGGAAGAATGAAGAAGTGGGGTCTAAAAAGCTTCTAGATGATTCTTTGTGTATAGAAATTTATAAAATATGTTAGGAATTTCTAGAATTCTTCACAGCACCAGCCTTGAAATTGAAGGAGATTTTTGTGTCTTGATGAATTTATCATAGTTGTCATCTCCCTTGGAAAGGTGTCTCTAAAATACTTCTCTTTGTTAAAATTTTTAACGGCTATAGTCTTACTAGAGGTGAGTACACCTCTGTACACAGTCCCAGTAGACCCTCCTCCTAGACGTTTACTAGAATGGAATCTCTCTATTGTAGATCTTATCTCAAAGAGAGATAACTTTGAAGGATGTTTTTCACATGGTTCTCAACAATATGTTGAAATTCCCCCTTTCTCATTTCAATTATCTTCTTCCTTATCCGATTCCATGTAGCTACCATCACTGCTATGGAGAAACTGAATGTTGCTACCCCAATGCCATGTATTAGCCCTATTCCTCTTGTATTCCTTCCTGGAGGCCAATATCACCTGTCCTCGGGGGGGAGGGTGGCAAGTTTCTACACATGTTTCACTCTCATGCCGTACCACCCTTTTATACTACTACAGACCTAGGCGTAGACTACTAGAGCCTAATAGAAAGAAGTGATACTCAGTGTAAGAACTCGGACCTCTGGGTTAAAAGATGATGCTAAAACCTCTGGGTAACGTGAAGCATCCATTTCGATTTTTGCGGTCTCATTTCTACTAGTGAAATGGGAATTTTCAGGTCCATCGTCATTGCATTACCAGAAAGCATCTATTTCAATTTCTGCGCTCTCATTTCTACTACTGAAATGAGAATTTTCAGTTCCATCTTCATTGCAATACTTCTAGTCTCCGTCTTCGTTGCCATTTTGATGTTCATTCCACGGTATGTCTTTCTTTTTATGATTTTTACCCATTGCTCTTCTTTGTATTACTAACTGAATGTGATACCCACTGCTCTTTTTCGTATTTTGTTTTATGATTTCTCATTTTCTGCGAAATGAGAAGATATATCACTGCTCCTCTTCGTATTTTGTTTTATGATTTCTCATGTTCTGCGAAATGAGAAGAGATATCAATGCTCTTCATCGTATTTTGTTTTATGATTTCTCATATCTGCGAAATGAGAAGAGAGGCGATGAAGGGAGAAGGACAAGAGAGGCGATGGAGGGAGAAGGAAAAGATTGTGTTGGCTGGTCCGGCATAGGAAATCAAAGTGTCACCATTTGTGCCAATGTTATCAGGGCCGGACTATCTAAGAGAGATACAGACGATGCCGAGACCACGCGTCTGCATCCGCACCAGAGAAAGGATGCCGAAAAGTCGGAAGCCATGCCCCGGAGAATAAGCCGGCCAAGAAAGACCATCCTAATTGTAAAAAAAATAAAATAAAATGATATCAAATTTTAAAAATATAGAATAAAAAACATATTTAAAAAAAAAACTCCTCTGCTAGTCGGTTTCCACACGTGTTTCGCTCTCCTGTAGTACGACCATTATAGACTACTACGACATAGGCCTAGAGTACTAGAGAATAACAGAAAGGAAGAAAGGAGTGATGCAGTGTTAGAACTGGGACCTCTGGGTTAAAAGAGAAGTTGAGACTCTTGATAATAAAAGCATCCATTTCGATTTCTGTGTTCTCATTTCTACTAGTGAAATGAGAATTCTCAGGTTCATCCCCATTGCATTATTTCTAGTCTCTCTGTCTGCCTTGCCATTTTGAAGTTCATTCCATGATATGTACGTCTTTTTTATGATTTTTACAGCTTCGTATTTTATTTTACTATTTCTCATTTTCTGTGAAATGAGAACAGATATCACTGCTTTTGTTTGTATTTTGTTTTATGATTTCTCGTATTCTGTGAAATACGAAGAGAGGCAATGGAGGAAGAAGGAGAAGAGAGGTGATGAAAAACCCCCGATACCCACTGCTCTTCTACGTATTTTGTTTTATGATTTCTCATTTTCTGCAAAATGAGAAGAGAGACGATTGAGGAGAAGGAGAAGAGAGGCGATGGAGGGAGAAGGAAAAAATGGTGCTGGTTGGTCCGGCCTAGGAAATCAGAGTGTCATCGTTTGTGCACCGTCCTTGAAGTAATGCTGCCGGACCTCTGAGAAATGAAACTAAGAGACGGAGAGAGAGGGAGAAAAACTGCCTGGTCAGATTAGGCCTGGCTTGGTTGTCGCCTTTCTTGGAATTTTTTTTGAAATACTTCTTTCAATTTGGTCTCTTCCCCTTCTTTCGTTTCCTTCCGTTCTCTCTTCACTCCACTTTTTTTTTTGTCCATTTCCCATCGATGGAAGAGAGGAAGATGAGGAAAATGGCAATGCTTTAGTTGTTTTCCCATCTATTCCATCACAGCACCAAGTTTTTTTCCCATTCCTTCCATGGCAGCACCAGAGATATATGGGTAAAACCAGTATTTTGAAAAAAAAGTACTCAGTGTTCCCTCTAGAACAAAAATATTAGTGTCCAAATCATGGTTTTAGAATCTGGGGATTTTGTTTGTTTCAGCTGTATTAGACCGAAATTAAGTGAGACAGTGGAAGTGAATATTCCACGAGTTGATCTTTTTTTTAATTAATTAACAGTTCCCTCCAAAATCAGTGGATTACACTTGCTTAAATTAAATAAAAGAAAAAACCAAATCCTACGCTAAATACGGTAAAAAACAGTTGTGAACTGAAAAAAACCGCAATGAACCATATAAAACCGCAAACAGTGAACTGCGGTTCACAATATTTGAAAAATTTTTATTTTAAAAAAATAGATATATTTGAAATTTAAAGGTTTCTTACTATTTGTATCACATAACTTTCACCGTTTTGAGATATTACGTAGAGTTTGAATGTTATTTGTGATATTTATATTAATATTACTAAGAGTTTGAATGCCATTTGTAATATTTATATTAATATTACTTAGAGTTTGAATGTCATTTTGTAATATTTATATTAAATAATTACTAGACCGGTTTTTACCGACTTTAACTGCAATTGAATCCAGTTGAACCCGGTTGAACCTAAAATGCCTCGAAAACGGTTAGTTAGATAGTCCGACCCTGATAACATTGGCACAAACAGTGACACTCTGATTTCCTATGCTGGACCAGCCAACACCATCTTTTCCTTCTCCCACCATCGCCTCTATTCTCCTTCTCCCTTCATCGTCTCTCTTCTCATTTCGCAGAATATGAGAAATCATAAAACAAAATACGAAGAAGAGTAGTGATATATCTTCTCATTTCGCATAAAATGAGAAATCATAAAACAAAATACGAAAAGGAGCAGTGGGTATCACATTTAGTTAGTAATGCAAAGGAGAGCAATGGGTAAAAATCATAAAAAGAAAGACATACCGTGGAATGAACATCAAAATGGCAACAAAGACAGAGACCAGAAGTATTGCAATGAAGATGGACGTGAAAATTCCCATTTTAGTAGTAGAAATGAGAGCGCAGAAATCAAAATAGATGCTTTCTGGTAATGCAATGACGATGGACCTGAAAATTCCCATTTCACTAGTAGAAATGAGAGCGCGAAAATCGAAATAGATGCTTCCCGTTACCCAAAGGTTTCAGCATCATCTTTTAACCCAGAGGTCCGAGTTCTTACACGGAGTATCACTTTTTTCTGTTAGTCTCTAGTAGTCTAGGCCTAGGTCTGTAGTAGTCTAAAAGGGTGGTACGGCATGAGAGCGAAACATGTGTAGAATCCTGCCACCCTCCCCCCAGAGGAGAAGGCATCGCAAATGAAGAGAGATACAGAAGATGCCGAGACCACGCGTCTGCATCCGTACCAGAGAAAGGAAGCCGAAAACGCTAGAAGCCATACCCCGGAGAATAAGTCGGCGAAGAAAGACTAGTCTAATTGTAAAAAAAATAAAAAAAATGATATCAGATTTTAAAAATATAGAATAAAAAACATATTTTAAAAAAAAAAAACTCCCGCGACTTGGTTTCAACACGTGTTTCGCTCTCCTGTAGTACGACCATTTTAGACTACGACAAACATAGGCCTAGACTACTAGAGAATAACAGAAAGTAAGAAAGGAGTGATACAGTGTAAGAACTGGGACCTCTAGGTTAAAAGAGAAGCTGAGACCTCTGGATAATAGAAGCATCCATTTTGATTTTTGTGTTCTCATTTCTACTAGTGAAATGAGAATTCTCAGCGTCATCCCCATTGCATTACTTCTGGTCTCTGTCTGCCTTGCCATTTTGAAGTTCATTCCACGGTATGTATGTCATTTTATGATGTTTACTGATTCATATTTTAGTTTACCATTTCTCATTTTCTGCGAAATGAGAACAGATATCACTGCTTTTGTTTGTATTTTGTTTTATGATTTCTCGTATTCTACAAAATGAGAAGAGAGGCGATGGAGGAAGAAGGAGAAGAGAGGTGATGAAAAACCCCCGATACCCACTGCTCTTCTACGTATTTTGTATTATGATTTCTCATTTTCTGCAAAATGAGAAGAGAGACGATCGAGGAGAAGGAGAAGAGAGGCGATGGAGGGAGAAGGAAAAGACGGTGTTGGCTAGTCCGGCCTAGGAAATCAGAGTGTATCGTTTGTGCGCGGTCCTTGAAGTAATGTAGCCGGACCTCTAAGAAATGAAATTGAGAGACGGAGAGAGAGGGAGAAAAATTGCCTGGTCAGATTAGGGCCTGGCTTGGTGGTCGCCTTTCTTGGAATTTTTTTTTGAAATACTTCTTTCAATTTGGTCTCTTCCCCTTCCTTCGTTTCCTTCCGTTGTCTCTTCACTCCACTTTTTTTTTGCATCCATTTCCCATTGATGGAAGATGGGAAGATGAGGAAAATGGCAATGCCTTTGTTGTTTTCCCATCTATTCCATCACAGCACCAAGGTCTTTTCCCATTCCTTCCATGGCAGTACTAGAGATGTACGGGTAACACCGGTATTTTGAAAAAAAATTACTCAGTGTTCCCTCTAGAACAAAAATATTAGTGTCCAAATCATGATTTTAGAATCAGGGGATTTTGTTTGTTTCAGCTGGATTAGACCGAAATTGAGTGAGACAGTGGAAGTGAATATTCCATGAGTTGATTTTTTTTTTCATGAATTAATTGTTTCCCTCCAAAATCAGTAGATTACACTTGTTTAAGTTAAATAGAAGAAAAAACCAAATCCTACGCTAAATACTGTAAAAAACCGTTGTGAACTGCAAAAAACCGCAATGAACCGTATAAAACTGCAAACAGTGAACCACGATTCACAATATTTGAAAAATTTTTATCTTAAAAAAATAGATATATTTAAAATTTAAAGGTTTCTTACTATTTTTATCACATATCTTTCACCGTTTTGATATATTACTTAGAGTTTGAATGTTATTTGTGATATTTATATGAATATTAATTAGATTTTGAATGTCATTTGTAATATTTATATTAAAATTACTCATATTAATGTTATATACAATATTTATATTAAATTATTACTTGGCCGGTTTTTACCGTCTTTAACCGCAGTTGAACCCGGTTGAATCCGGTTCTACCCGTTTGAATCCGGTTGAACCCGGTAGAATCCAGTTGAACCTAAAATGCCTCGAAAACGGTTCGTTAGATAGTCCGGCCCAAATAACATTGGCATAAACGGTGACACACTGATTTCCTATGCTGGACCAGCGAACACCATCTTTTCCTTCTCCCTCATCGCCTCTCTTCTCCTTCTCCCATCATTGATGAAAATGAGAAATCATGATACAAAATATGAAGAAAAGCAGTGATATATCTTCTCATTTCCCAGAAAATGAGAAATTATAAAACAAAATACGAAAAGGAGCAGTGGGTATCACATTCAGTTAGTAATGCAAAGAAGAGCAATGGGTAAAAATCATAAAAAGAAAGATATTCTGTGGAATGAACATCAAAATGGCAACGAAGACGGAGACCAGAAGTATTGCAATGAAGAAGGACCTGAAAGTTCCCATATCAGTAGTAGAAATGAGAGTGCAGAAATCGAATTACATGCTTCTCGGTAATGCAATGACGATGGACCTGAAAATTCTCATTTCACTAGTAGAAATGAGAGAGCAAAAATTGAAATGGATGTTTTTCGTTACCTAGAGGTTTCAGCGTCGTCTTTTAACCCAGAGGTCCGAGTTCTTACACTGAGTATCACTTCTTTCTGTTAGTCTCTAGTAGTCTAGGCCTAGGTCTATAGTAGTCTAAAAGGGTGGTACGGCATGAGAGCAAAACATGTGTAGAAAACCTTCCACCCTCTCCTCCGAGGAAAAGACGCCGCAAATGAAGAGAGATATAGAAGATGCCGAGACCACGAGCCTACATCCGCACCAGAGAAAGGAAGCCGAAAACGCCAGAAGCCATGCCCAGGGGAATAAGCAGGCCAAGAAAGACCAGCCTAATTGTAAAAAAAAAAAAAAAAAATGATATCAGATTTTAAAAATATAGAATAAAAAACATATTTAAAAAAAAAAAACACTCCCACGAGTCTATTTCCACACGTGTTTCGCTCTCCTGTAGTATGACCATTTTATACTACTAAAGACATAGGCCTAGACTACTAGAGAATAACAGAAAGGAAGAAAGGAGTGATACAGTGTAAGAATTGGGACCTCTGGGTTAAAAGAGAAGATGAGACCTCTGGATAATAAAAGCATCCATTTCGATTTATGTTTTCTCATTTCTACTAGTGAAATGAGAATTCTCTGGTTCATCCCCATTGCATTACTTCTGGTATCTGTCTGCCTTGCCATTTTGAAGTTCACTCCACGGTATGTATGTCTTTTTATGATTTTTACTGCTTCGTATTTTATTTTACCACTCATTTTCTGCGAAATGAGAACAGATATCACTACTTTTGTTTGTATTTTGTTTTATGATTTCTCGTATTCTGCGAAATGTGAAGAGAGGCGATGGAGGAAGAAGGAGAAGAGAGGTGATGAAAACCCCCAATATCCACTGCTCTTCTTCGTATTTTGTTTTATGATTTCTCATTTTCTGCAAAATGAGAAGAGAGACAATCGAGGAGAAGGAAAAGAGAGGTCATGGAGGGAGAAAGAAAAGATTGTGTTGGCTGGTCCGGCTTAGGAAATCAGAGTGTCATCGTTTGTGCATCGTCCTTGAAGTAATGCTATCGGACCTCTGAGAGACGGAGAGAGAGGGAGAAAAACTGTTAGTTCAGATTCGAGCCTGGCTTGGTGGTCGCCTTTCTTGGAAATTTTTTTGAAATACTTCTTTCAATTTGGTAATTACTCATTCTTCCCTCTAGAACAAAAATATTAGCGTCCAAATCATGATTTTAGAATCTGGGGATTTTGTTTGTTTCAGCTGGATTAGACCTAAATTAAGTGAGACAGTGGAAGTAAATATTCCACGAGTTGAGTTTTTTTCATTAATTAATTGTTCCCCCCAAAATCATTGGATTACATTTGCTTAAATTAAATAGAAGAAAAAACCAAATCCTACGCTAAATACCGTAAAAAACCGTTGTGAACTGCAAAAAACCGCAATGAACCATATAAAACCGTAAACAGTGAACTGCGGTTTACAATATTTGAAAATTTTTTATTTAAAAAAGTAGATATATTTGAAATTTAAAGGTTTCTTACAGTTTTTATTTCATATCTTTCACTGTTTTGATATATTACTTAAAGTTTGAATGTTATTTGTGATATTTATATTAATATTACTTAGAGTTTGAATGTCATTTGTTAATATTTATATTAATATTACTCATATTAATATTATATACAATATTTATATTAAATTATTACTTGACCGGTTTTTACCGGCTTTAACCGCAGTTGAACCCGGTTGAATCCGGTTGAACCCTGTAACACCCCGCCCTTTCTAACTATAAATCAGAGTCTATTTTTTTTTTTTTTAAATAAATAACAAGTGATAAGGGCGGAGTATCACGACTCGAGTTAAGTCCGGACTTCTAAAGTCCGACCCTTAATTGGCCAAACCTATGTGACCATGGACTAAGTCCATGAGAATGGTTCTCACATAATAAAGTATAAACATTGCGGAATAATACTTAAACTAACTGCGGATTATAATGGAACCTAAATCTACTCCATTTTATTAGATAGCAAAGTACATTGTCATTTTTCTAAAGTTATCTTAACTTAATCAATCATTCCAGACCATACCAAACCATAGCAAATATCACTAAGTTATTACATGCCAATATCTAACTAACGAATTACATGTCCATGTAAACTTAAACAAAATATCCATAAATAAAACCATTCAAATGCCCAAGCTCCTATGCTTGGTTTTCTTCGCGATCCTCGACCTTTCCCTTTCCTGTGTCATCCATTAAGGATAGAAATAGGGCGTTAGATCAACGCGCTCAGTAGGTCTTCCGATTAGGGCTACCAGAAGGTTAGAATAAAAACATGCATATAACATAATAGTACATGATCATCAAAATCTTATAAAAGCAATGCTATGTATGTATGTAAATGTAATGAGTCCCACCCATCACAAATATACATGGCCATCACCAAAGTACCCCACAGTGGTCTTTCGGACGCCTCGACGGAGTGTGGCCTCTGGTTTCCTCTTGATGGGATTCTCATCATCAAGGTACCCCACAGTGGTCTTTCGGATGCCCCGGCGGAGTGTGGCCTCCGGTTACATAACCATCACCCCATGCCATACATGAGATGTCTATGAATACATGCCACTTGTAAATAAATCTTAACATTCAAATCCACAATGAAACATAATAGTTTAACACATATGTCTCATCAAAATAAAGATAAAACATCAAGTATAAGTGTGGTTACAAAGAGGTAGGAAACCTACTCAATGATCACTTAAATGGTCCGCTCTTCTTAAATCGTCACCCGTTCACGATTTGCGCACCATTCAAGAATCCCGTTACCTTGTTTATATAACAATAAGTCAAACACATGTTTAATTTCCAACTAAGTCTAAGTCCCAAAAACCACTTTGTGGAGTTCAGCCATACCCCATGCTGAACCTCTCCCACTTAAATTTTGGTCTCTCTTTTATTTAACCAAAACCATACAAATAACTTATATACAAACCCCAATCCACCAAATGCAACCTTGTGGGGTTCGGCCATACACCATGGCCGAACCTCACTTATTTTTGTTTTAATCCCTCCTTTGGATTCTTGAGCCCAAACATACCATTCAAATAACTTAATTAAACACCCCAACTACAAACATACCTTGGTAGGGTTCAGCCATACAACATGGCCGAACCTTACCACTTTGATTTTGATCCTTCTTTCCTTTGAACATTTCATTCATATTTACAATCTTGCCACTTGCATAACCCTTGTTTAATTTTGCTTAATAACTAATGTCCATAACAAACCCACCTTAGTGGGGTTCGGCCATACAATATGGCCGAACCTCACCAACTTAATTTGGTCCTTTAAATCCTTCATACATCCATCTCCAATTACTTTATAAGTTAACCACTAAGTCCACCAAATGATCATTAGTGGGGTTCGGCCATACTACATGGCTGAACCTCACCCTATGGATTTTTATCCCTTGTCCCATCATCTATCATGGTTGATCACTTTAATACTAAATCCATAAATAACCATATGTGATTCTTAAATCAAAAGCATATTCATAATTTCCAAACATATTCTTAATCCGATTATCCCATCAAAATAGTCCATGGGGTTCGGCCATACACATGGCCGAACCCTATGGTTCTCTTGACTCAATCATTCCATCATTTATATATAATTTAGGCTCAACACTTTAGCCATAATAACCATATGGTTCAGTCATCCAATGGCCGACCCAAAATATTAAACTTAACTCCATTTAAAACACCTAAAAACCTCCATGACATTGTATGGTTTTTAAATCTGATAAATCATAAAATTATCAAGTCCTTTCATGGGGTTCGGCCATCCCAAGTGGCCGAACCCTATGATCCATGTTTTACCTTTTTCTTTTAAACAACATAATCCATGATCTAAACCCTTGATAGATTCGGCCATACAATGGCTGGATCATATTCCCTTAACCAATTTATTTAACAAGGGTTTATAGTGCACTTACCAATACCGCGACTCCTTCGGTTCTTTGACTACTTCTTGATCTTTACTCTGGCTTGTTCTTCCGTTCCTTTCTTAGTCCTTCCTTCCTTCTCCTTTAGCCGAGACTGACCTTGTTGCAGTCCCTGAGGTGGTTTGGCTAGGGTATAGGTTTGAGAGAGATAGAAAAACTTGAGATGGAAAAATTACTTCAAGTACTTGACTTGAGAGGAACGGCCAAGAGAGGAAGAAAATGAGATATAATTTTCCAAAAGTTTGATCTTCTTTCTCTTAGGTTGCTGGCCCACCAAGATAGAGTGTGAGGGAGAGATAGCCAAGAGGGAGAGGGAGAGTTTGAATTTGAAAATTAAACCATCACCATCTCCATTATCTTCTCCAACGTGTGCCTTTGAATTTGAAATAATCCAATATTCCTCCATTTGTTTGAATTTGAAGATTAATCCATAAACATCTCCATTTGCTTGAATTTCAAAATTTAAAACACCTTCATCCCTCCAACGTGTATCAAACATAACTCCTTCATCTCATTTGTTTGAATTTGAAGATTAATCCATAAACATCTCCATTTGCTTGAATTTCAAATTTTAAAACACCTTCATCTCTCCAACGTTTAAATTTTGAAACAAACCAACCTCCTCCCCAACGTGTATCCTTACCTTTGTTTTGAATTTGAATTAATCATAACTCCTCCATCTCATTTGAATTTGAAATAAAAACAGTCCAACCCATTATTTGAATTTAAATTTAAAATACAAACCGTCCTTCCCATTGTTTGAATTTAAATTTAAAATGCAAACTGTCCAACTCAACTCATTTAATTTAACTCAACTCACTTGGTGGTCAACCAAGTCAAACACGACCCATTGGGTCCCAATTGGACATTTTTGACCCAATTAACAACTTTGACCCAATTGAATACATCTTACCCAATTATTCCAATTGCCACCATATCTACAATCCGTTGGGTCTTAATTGGGCAATTGACCCAACCCTTTACCCATCTAAAATCCATATCCAATAATTTACAATTAAATGACAAATTTCATAAATATTAATAACATGAAATTCCAAAGCGTTACAATACAATCCTCTTTTTAATATTTTCGTCCCGAAAATCGAACGAAATAGGATTTCAAAATAAATTACATGAATAATTCAGGGTGAGCTGTTCTCATCTCCGATTCGAGTTCCCAAGTGGCTCCCTCAATACCGTGTCGATCCCATACCACCTTGACGAACTGAATCGCTCTGTTTCGTAACACCCTTTGCTCAGCCTCTATTATTCTGACGGGCTTCTCGACGTATGTCACGTCGTTTTGTATCTCTATATCTTGCACATTCAATACATGAGACGGATCGGGATTGTACTTCCTCAACATCGATATATGAAACACATCGTGTAGAGATGCCAGTTGTGAAGGAAGTGCCAACTGATAAGCTACATCTCCCATCCTTCTTATGATGGAAAACGGTCCCACATATCTTAGTTGTTTTCCCATCTATTCCATCACAGCACCACGTTCTTTTCCTATTCTTTCAATGGCAGAATCAGAGATGTACGGGTAAAATCGGTATTTTGAAAAAAAATTACTCAGTGTACCCTCTAGAACAAAAATATTAGTGTCCAGATTATGATATTAAAATCTAGGGATTTTGTTTGTTTCAGCTGGATTAGACCGAAATTGAGTGAGACAGTGGAAGTGAATATTCCACGAGTTGATTTTTTTTTTCAATAATCAATTGTTCCCTCCAAAATCAGTGGATTATATTTGCTTAAATTAAATATAAGAAAAAACCAAATCCTACACTAAATACCCTAAAAAACCGTTGTGAACTACAAAAAACCGCAATGAACCGTATAAAACCGCAAACAGTGAACCGTGGTTCACAATACTTGAAAATTTTTTATTTAAAAAAAATAGATATATTTGAAATTTAAAGGTTTCTTACTATTTTATCACATATCTTTCACCGTTTTGATATATTACTTAGAGTTTGAATGCTATTTGTGATATTTATATTAATATTACTTAGAGTTTGAATGTCATTTGTAATATTTATATTTATATTACTCATATTAATGTTATATACAATATTTATATTAAATTATTACTTGACCGATTTTTACTGGCTTTAACTGCAGTTGAACCCGGTTGAACTAGGTTGAACTCGGTTGAATCCAGTTGAACCCGGTTGAACTTAAAATGCCTCAAAAATGGTTCAGTAGATAGTCCGGCCCTGATATGAACCCGGTTGAATCCGGTTGAACCCGGTTAAACCTAAAATGCCTCGAAAATGGTTCGTTAGACAGTCCGGCCCTGATAACATTGGTACAAATGGTGACACTCTGATTTCCTATGCCGGACCAGCCAACACAATCTTTTCTTTCTCCCTCCATCACCTCTCTTCTCCTTCTCCCTTCATCACCTCTCTTCTCATTTCGCAGAGTATGAGAAATCATAAAACAAAATATGAAGAAGAGCAATGATATCTCTTCTCATTTCACAAAAAATGAGAAATCATAAAACAAAATACGAAAAGGAGCAGTGGGTATCACATTCAGTTAGTAATGAAAAGAAGAACAATGGGTAAAAATCATAAAAAGAAAGACATACCGTGGAATGAACATCAAAATGGCAATGAAGATGGAGACCAGAAGTATTGCAATGAAGATGGACCTGAAAATTCCCATTTCAATAGTAGAAATGAGAGCGTAGAAATCAAAATAGATGCTTTCCGATAATTCAATGACGATGGACCTAAAAATTCCCATATCACTAGTAGAAATGAGAGCGCAAAAATCAAAATGGATGCTTCCTGTTCCCAGAGGTTTCAGCGTCGTCTTTTAACCCGGAGGTCCTAGTTCTTACACTGAGTATCACTTCTTTTTCTTAGTCTCTATTAGTCTAGGCATAGGTCTGTAGTAGTCTAAAAGGATGGTACGGCATGAGAGCGAAACATGTGTAGAAACCTGCCACCCTCCTCCCCGAGGAGAAGGCACCACAAATGAAGAGAGATACAGAAGATGCCGAGACCACACATCCGCATCCGCACCAGAGAAAGGAAGCCGAAAACGCCAAAAGCCATGCCCCAGAGAATAAGCCGGCCAAGAAAGACCAGCCTAATTGTAAAAAAAATAAAATAAATTGATATCAGATTTTAAAAATATAGAATAAAAAACATATTTAAAAAAAAAAACACTCCCGCGAGTCGGTTTCCACACGTGTTTCGTTCTCCTGTATTACCATTTTAGACTACTACAGACATAGGCCTAGACGACTAGAGAAAAACAGAAAGGAAGAAAGGAGTGATACAGTGTCAGAACTAGGACCTCTGGGTTAAAAGAGAAGCTGAGACCTCTGGATAATAGAAGCATCCATTTCGATTTCTGTGTTCTCATTTCTACTAGTGAAATGAGAATTCTCAGGTTCATCCCCATTGCATTCCTTCTGGTCTCTGTCTGCCTTGCCATTTTGATGTTCATTCCACGGTATCTATGTCTTTTTATGATTTTTACTAATTTGTATTTTATTTTACCATTTCTCATTTTCTGCGAAATGAGAACAGATATCACTGCTTTTGTTTGTATTTTGTTTTATGATTTCTCGTATTCTGCGAAATGAGAAGAGAGATGATGGAGGAAGAAGGAGAACAGAGGTGATGAAAAACCCCCGATACCCACTGCTCTTCTTCGTATTTTTTTTTTATGATTTCTCATTTTCTGCAAAATGAGAAGAGACACGATCGAGGAGAAGGAGAAGAGAGGCGATGGAGGGAGAAGGAAAAGAAGGTGTTGGCTGGTCCGGTTTCGGAAATCCGAGTGTCATCGTTTGTGCACTGTAGTTGAAGTAACGCTGTCAAACCTCTGAGAAATGAAACTAAGAGACGGAGAGAGAGGGAGAAAAACTGCCTAGTCAGATTAGGGCCTAGCTTGGTGGTCGCCTTTCTTGCAATTTTTTTTGAAATACTTCTTTCAATTTGGCCTCTTCCCCTTCCTTCATTTCCGTCCGTTCTCTTTTCACTCCACTTTTTTTTTTCTTCAATTTCCCATCGATGGAAGAGAGGAAGATGAGGAAAATGGCAATGCCTTAGTTGTTTTCCCATCTATTCCATCACAACACCAAGTTCTTTTCCCATTCCTTCCATGGCAGCACAAGAGATATACGGGTAAAGCCCGCATTTTGAAAAAAAAATACTAAGTGTTCCCTCTAGAACAAAAATATTAGTGTCCAAATCATGATTTTAGAATCTAGGGATTTTGTTTGTTTTAGCTGGATTAGACCGAAATTGAGTGAGATAGTGGAAGTGAACATTCCACGAGTTGAGTTTTTTTTCATTAATTAATTATTCCCTCCAAAATCAGTGGATTACACTTGCTTAAATTAAATAGAAGAAAAAATCAAATCCTACACTAAATACTGTAAAAAACCGTTGTGAACTGCAAGAAACCGCAATGAACCATATAAAACCGCAAACAGTGAACCGCAGTTCACAATATTTGAAAATTTTTTATTTAAAAAAAATAGATATGTTTGAAATTTAAAGGTTTCTTACTATTTTTATCACATATCTTTCACCGTTTTGATATATTACTTAGAATTTGAATGTTATTTGTGATATTTATATTAATATTACTTAGAGTTTGAATGTCATTTGTAATATTCCATCACAAATAACATTCAAACTCTAAGTAATATTAATATAAATATCACAAATAACATTCAAACTCTTAGTAATATATTAAAACGGTGCAAGATATGTGATAAAAATAGTAAGCAACCTTTAAATTTCAAATATATCTACTTTTTTAAAATAAAAAATTTTCAAATATTGTGAACCGAGGCTCACTGTTTGTGGTTTTATACGATTCATTGCGGTTTTTTGCAGTTCACAACGACTTTTTAAGGTATTTAGCGTAGGATTTGGTTTTTTCTTCTATTTAATTTAAGCAAGTGTAATCCACTGCTTTTGGAGGGAACAATTAATTAATGAAAAAGAGATCAACTCGTGGAATATTCACTTCCACTGTCTCACTCAATTTCGGTCTAATCCAGCTGAAACAAACAGTATTTTTCTCCCTAAAATCATGATTTGGACACTAATATTTTTGTTCTAGAGGGAACACTGAGTAATTTTTTTTCAAAATACCGGTTTTACCCGTATATCTCTGGTGCTGCCATGGAAGGAATGGGAAAAGAACTTGGTGCTGTGATGGAATAGAGGGGAAAACAACTAAGGCATTGCCATTTTCCTCATCTTCCTCTCTTCCACCGATGGGAAATGGATGAAAAAAAAAAGTGGAGTTAAGAGAGAACGGAAGGAAGGGGAAGAGACCAAATTGAAAGAAGTATTTTAAAAAAAATTCCAAGAAAGGCGACCACCAAGCCAGGCCCTAATCTGACCAGGTAGTTTTTCTTCCTGTCTCTATATCTCAGTTTCATTTCTCAGAGGTCCGGCAGCATTACTTCAAGGACGGTGCACAAACGATGACACTCTGATTTCCTAGGCCAGACCAGCCAACACCGTCTTTCCCTTCTCCCTCCATCGCCTCTCTTCTCCTTCTCCTCGATCGTCTCTCTTCTTATTTTACAGAAAATGAGAAATCATAAAACAAAATACAAAGAAGAGCAGTGGGTATCGGGGGTTTTTCATCACCTCTCTTCTCTTTCTTCCTCCATCGCCTCTCTTCTCATTTCGTAAAATACGAGAAATCATAAAACAAAATACAAACAAAAGTAGTGATATCTGTTCTCATTTCACAGAAAATGAGAAATGGTAAAATAAAATACGAAGCAGTAAAAATCATAAAAAGGACATACATACCGTGGAATGAACTTCAAAATGGCAAGGCAGACAGAGACCAGAAGTAATGCAATGGGGATGAACATGAGAATTCTCATTTCACTAGTAGAAATGAGAACCCAGAAATCGAAATGGATGCTTCTATTATCCAGAGGTCTCAGCTTCTCTTTTAACCCAGTGGTCCCAGTTCTTACACCGTATCACTCCTTTCTTCCGTTCTGTTATTATCTAGTAGTCTAGGCATATATCTGTAGTAGTCTAAAATGGTCGTACTACAGGAGAGCGAAACACGTGTGGAAACTGACTCGCAGGATTGTTTTTTTTTTAATATTTTTTTATTCTATATTTTTAAAATCTTATATCATTTTATTTTACTTTTTTTACAATTAGGTTGGTCTTTCTTGGCCTGCTTATTCTCCGGGGCATGGCTTCTGGCATTTTCGGGTTCCTTTCTCTAGTGCGGATGTAGGGGCATGGTCTCGGCATCTTCTATATCTCTCTTCATTTACGGCGTCTTTTCCTCGGAGGGGAGGGTGGAAGGTTTTCTACACATGTTTTGCTCTCATGCCGTACCACCCTTTTAGACTACTACAGACCTAGGCCTAGACTACTAGAGACTAACAGAAAGAAGTGATACTCAGTGTAAGAACTCGGACCTCTGGGTTATTCTTCGGTGCATGGCTTCTGGCATTTTCGGCTTCCTTTCTCTGGTGCGGATGCAGACGCGTGGTCTCGGCATCTTCTATATCTCTCTTAGATAGTCCGGCCCTGATAACATTGGCACAAACGGTGACACTCTGATTTCCTATGCCGGACCAGCCGACACTATCTTTTCCTTCTCCCTCCATCGCCTCTATTCTCCTTCTCCTTTCATCGCCGCTCTTCTCATTTCGCAGAATATGAGAGATCATAAAACAAAATACGAAGAAGAGCATTGATATTTCTTCTCATTTCGCAGAAAATGAGAAATCATAAAACAAAATACGAAGAAGAGCAGTGATATATCTTCTCATTTCGCAGAAAATGAGAAATCATAAAACAAAATACGAAAAGGAGCAGTGGGTATCACATTCAGTTAGTAATGCAAAGAAGAGCAATGGGTAAAAATCATAAAAAGAAAGACATACCGTGGAATGACCATCAAAATGGCAACGAAGACAGAGACCAGAAGTATTGCAATGAAGATGGACCTGAAAATTCTCATTTCAGTAGTAGAAATGAGAGCACAGAAAATGAAATAGATGCTTTCTGGTAATGCAATGATGATGGACCTGAAACTTCCCATTTCACTCGTAGAAATGAGACCGCAAAAATCAAAATGGATGCTTCCCGTTACCCAGAGGTTTCAGCGTCATCTTTTAACCCAGAGGTCCGAGTTCTTACACTGAGTATCACTTCTTTCTGTTAGTCTCTAATGGTCTAGGCCTAGGTCTGTAGTAGTCTAAAAGGGTGGTACGGCATGAGAACAAAACATGTGTAGAAACCTGCCACCCTCCCACCCGAGGACAGGCGATATTGGCCTCAAGGAAGGAATACAAGAGGAATAGTAATACATGGCATTGGGATAGCAACATTCAGCTTCTCCATAGCAGTGATGGTAGCTCCATGGAATCGGATAAGGAAGAAGATAGTTGAAAGGGGAAAGGGGGAATTTCAACATATTATTGAGAACCATGTGAAGAAAATCCTTCAAAGTTATCTCTTTCTAAGATAGGATCTGCAACAGAGAGATTCCATTCTAGTAAACGCTAGGAGGAGAGTCTGCTGGGACTGCGTACAGAGGTGTACTCACCTCTAGTAAGACTATAGCTGTTAAAATTTTTAACAAAGAGAAGTATTTTAGAGACACCTTTCCAAAGGAGATGACAACTATGATAAATTCATCAAGACACAAGAATCTCCTTCAACTTCAAGGATGGTGCTGTGAAGAACTCTAGAAACTCCTAACATATTTTACAAATTTGTACACACCAAGAATCATCTAGAAGCCTTTTAGACCCTACTTCTTCTTTCTTCCATAAGCTTCTAGAGCATTCCAGAGTGTTCTACTAGACTCCATACACTTCTACACAATTTTAGAATCTTCTAGGGAACTCCAAAATTCTCTAGAATCTTCTTGAACCATCCGGAATCTTTCGGAACCTTCCAGATTCTTCCAGACTCTTCTTGAGCATTCTGGATCATTCTAGAACATTTTGAAAAGCTCTACAATGTACATGTAATCTCTTATTTACATAAATTATAAGATGGCTAGGTTGGGTGAATCTTTGGGTGTGATATATAGTATAGCTTGTTTTTAGGTTATTAATTTTAGTATTGTTTTGTATTTTTTGAATTATTGATTTTTATTTTTGATTTCATTTAAAGCAGTTCCAAATTATGTCTCTGAGGAATGAGATTATTTTTTTAACATGTTTTTCTGTTTGGTTTATAAAATCATTTACGATGAGGTTATGATGGAACCGCGAGATATATGAGTACAGAGTACTTGTGTAAAGGCATAATCTCTGAAATACTTATTTCTACATCTTTGGGGTTGCCTGTCTGGTGGTCACCACGGGAATGAGGCGATGCAGTGATTGTGATCCGAACTTCATACTCATAAATTGGGTTTGGGATAAGAAGGCCAACAACAAATTGCTTAAATCTGGTGATCCAAGATTGCAAGATTTTGAAGTAAAGGAAATGGAGAGAATGCGCATTGTTGGGCTCTCGTGTGTGCTTCCAGGTGCCTCCAAAAGGCCAATAATGAGGGATGTTATACAGGTATTAAAAGGAAAAGCCTATCTCCCTGAGCTACCCTGAACAAAACCTTCATTCAGACTACGATTTGCCAAGGAATACTACAGATGGATCGGCATCAACTGAATCATCACCTATTGAATATGATTTGGCATCACCTTACATAAGGGAGATCATGAGGACGCTAATACCAGAAGGCCCTATCGCTACTCCATTAACAAACTACAATCTGTTAAGGAATTCTGAGGATGGATCGATATCACCTTGCATGGAGCCATTAGAATCAGTAAGTTCTACTGGATATGAATCAGCATCTGAATCACTTACAGAAGGAAGAGCAACAAACACACCGTGTCAGATTCAATGGTAGCTACTTCGATATGTAATAGTATGATATAATACAAATTGATTTCTTGTACTATGTTATAGAACTATTGATCAATCAGATAAAGTCATCAAGCTCACAACTGTTCCTTTATACCTGCTACTGCCAATTGAATTAGATGCTTCAACATTTGGAATCGCACTACCCCATTACTAGCATAATACATTTCTTTCTGATATCCAGTTTGGTTTTGTTGAAATTCTCTTGGAGTTTCTATGGAGTATTCATTTGAAGCATGCTGGGAATCTTCTCTGACATTCTCACTGTAATATCTATTGGAGTATTGATAAAAATATTCTTTGAGGGGGTTTTCTCCATGATTACCATTAGGATTATGCTAAAACTCTATAGGAAATTCTCTTGAATATCCAACAGGATTTTGCTGATGTTGAATTAGGTTCTCTCTATAAACCCTAAACCCATTCAAATGCTGCTGAGATTCTACTGGGTGCCGTCCTTAAGATGGACCACTCCTCCTATACCCAGTCACACAATTGTCACGTGTGGACACAAGTGCTTCATCAGAAATCTATATTTGTTTATTTAATTATGTCAGTGTGTAACACCTCGGATTTTCAATTTATTATTTTTATAAAAATATCCATTTTAAATTTGTGAATTTTAGATTGGATCTTATTTGGATAAAGAATTGGGCCATGACCCAATTAAGACCCAATTGATTGCAGAATTGGTTTCAATAAATTAAATGGGGCTCAAATTAATTTAGTAATGCAACCTATAATTATGCGCATGGAGAGAATTATTATAGATTGCCTTGGCCGAATTTTAGATAATAAATCTATAGGTTATGTGCATGGATTGGTAGCCAAGGAAACTATCTAATTTAACAAAAGATAGGATTAAGGGAAGTTTTTTTTTTTAAATAAGAAAGGGAGGTCGGCACTCACTCAACAAGGAAGGGGCGCAAGGCCTGGGGGCGGGGGGGGGGGGGGGGGGGGGGGGGGGGAGTATCTATCTTGGGGACTTCGTAAATGTGGACCAAGGGAAAAATTATAAAAGGAGAGAGGGACAATGGCACAAGGTTTACACCTACATAACCGAACTCCCTCTATCTCTCTCTCAATCTCTCATTCTTGCCAAAGAGCAAGAAGAAGAAGAAGGTTGCTCAGCCAACAAGAGGTGTCTTGGTTGGAGGAAAATTAAGAAGAAATGAGAAAGATTTGGAAGTGCCAGGAATTGGAAAAGGTTAGTATCTTGTTTAATAATTTTATTTTGAAATAAAGAACCATAGGGTTCGGCCATGGCGTTTGGCCGAACCCCATGGAGGAAGATTGGTGATGATTTAATGACTTAAATGGAAAAGAAAGAACCATAGGGTTCGGCCATAGTGCATGGCCGAACGCCATGGAAAGAAGTGTCTAATTCATGGGTTTTGGAGGATTGAAAACCATGGAAGGCTATGTTATTTTGATTGCAATTAAAAAGAGGACAAGAATGGAACCATAGGGTTCGGCTATGGTATTGGCCGAACCCCATGGAGAGGAATTCAATAATGTGATAAGATTAAGGAATTATGCTTATGTATTAAGAGGATTTTTAATGAAAACCATAGAGTTTTGATAATCTTATTATTGAATGCTTTTAATAGATCTAAATTGATGTACAAGATTATGAACCATAGGCTCGGCCATGGTGTATGGCCGAACCCCATGGGGTAGTTTTGGAATGGTAGATGGATTTGGATTGCTAAACTTGGAAAGCATCCAAGTATGGAAAGAAGGTTGCTAAATTTAGAAAACTTCCATTTAAGGAAGGAGTTGCTAAATTTAGAAAGCTTCCATTTATGGAAGGAGGTTGCTAATCTAAGAAGCTAATCTAATTATGGATCTTGGATTAAAATGGAAGGTAGGAATTAATTATGGAAACCTTCCAATTAGGAAAGTTAGAGTTTAATTATGGAAACCTTCCAATTATGGAAAGGTGGAGTTTAAGTAAGGAAACCTTCCAATTATGGAAAGGTGGAGATTAAGTTTGGAAAGCTTCCAATTATGGAAGGAGTTGGCTAAATTAGAAAGCTTTTAATTAACGAATGAGGTTGCCAAATTAAGAAGTGGTATTTATGGAAAGATGCATACTAATTTTGGAAACTATTTATTTATGGAAGTGTGAATGATGAAAGCCATTGAATACTATGTATGGATTTTAAAAGAGGACCTTATGAACCATAGGGTTCGGCCATGGTGTATGGCCGAACCCCATGGAGTTGTAAAGGCATTTTTAAAGTATATTAATTGTTTTTGGAAGGTAGGATTAAATTGGAAAGTCTTTAATTTAGAAAGGATCTATTTATGGAAAGAACTTGGAATTATGGATCCAAGATTAGGAAATGATAAATTTAGAAAGTTTCCATTTTAGGGACTTTCTAAGTATGGAAGTTGGATAATGAAATTAGAAAGTTTCTAAATGTGGACTTTCTAAGTATAAACTTAAGTTGTTGAGAAATTATTATGGACCATGTAACGGGTGAATGATTTTAAAAGAAACTATGGGTTATGTAAGCCATGAGTGGCAAAATTGTAAATACTTGTTAAAGATGGAAGTTTAGCCTTGTATGGCAATAAGGTAATTATATGAGAAATTATTTGGAGAACTTAGATGTTTAGGATCTATGTATTTGGATCTAAACATGGGAATTGATTGGCGGACCTAGGGTTATGTACTTTGGATTAACATAAATAGAATATTAACTAAGCTTTGGACCAATGGCATTTTGGTAATAAATGGAATAAATGAACAAAAAGGGTGAGGCTCGGCCATAGGTATGGCCGAACCCCACAAGTATGGTTTATGGATTTAAATATTGCAAATCAAGTGGGACTTGGTGTTGACTTATTATTATATTATAAGGTAATGGGATCTCGTAAGCGGTGCGCGATCGGTGATTGATTCTTGGACGAAAGACGCAAGCACGCGTTAACGATCTTTGGTAGGATTCCACCTCTTTGAAACCATGGGTTTATGTACATTGTGCCTTATCTTATTTTTTGATGAATTTATGATGCAAAGGATATGATTTAAATTGTGATTTTAAATGCTATCTTTATATGAGGAAATAACATGTGTTTTAAATATGGTTTTCAATGCTATGTTTATGTTATAAAATAGCATGTGTTTCATTCGCATCTCATGCATGGCATGGGGTGAAGGATTTGGTAACCGGAGGGTCCACACTCCGTCGGGGCATTCGAAAAACCTATATGGTGTACCTTGATGTGCTTTTCCATCAGGAAGAAACCGGAGGGTCCACACTCCGCCGGGGTCCGGAAGACCTATGTGGTGGGTGCATTTATGTACATGTGATGGGTGGGACTCATTGCATTTGTCATCATTGCATGGCATGGATTTTATATGGTTTTGAGATTACGATATTATTATATATGTTTTGTACTAACCATGTGTTAGCCGTAACTGGAATACCTATTGGGCGCATTGTTCTAACGCCCTACTTCTACCCTAGTTGATGATACATGTAATTAGGGGAATGAGGAACGCAAGACCTGCCAGGCTTAGGAGCTTGGATGACTTATTTTATATGTTTTGAATAAAATTACTCATGGACTTGTAATTGAGTAACTAGTTTCGGAATGTAATAACTTAGATGGTCGGATGTTTAGTTTGATGATTATGACGTTTTAATAGTGATTAAGGACTTGATGTACTTTGCTATCTGAATGGAATAGAATTTGGTTCTATTATGATTCCGCATTTTGATGTTATGATTCCGCAGGTTATGGTTTTTATTCCGCAAGTTGATATTGCTATGTGTGAACCATTTTAGTGGACTGAGTTCATGCACACATAGGGTTGGCCAATTAAGGGTCGGACTTTGGAAGTTCAAACTTAGCTCGTGTCATGACATCCCGCGCTCTATCACTCTACTCTATTATAAAAAAAAATATACTCTGAATTTACGGGTAGAAACGAGTGAAAAAGGGCGGGGCGTTACAGTTGGTATCAGAGCGAACCCGAAACTTGAATCTCTCGGAGTAAATTAATCCGGTCTCGTGCATTAATTTACTTCGTTAGACTCAGACGGATGATAGCAAAGGAAGTACAGTCAAAATAATCGGATTATCAAACATAGCGACATAGTATGTAAACAAAAATCAAGAGTGCTTATTTGGAAATTTTTCCCAACGGGTAGGAATTACAAATTTTGTTTATGGAAACTAAGTCTTGATGTTTTCAATGGCTTAGGGAAAAATGGCTCCAAGAGGAAGGCCAAGGAAAAATACCCGACAAAACTCAAAAGGGGGTGAAGAGGAGGAACGACATTCTCATCATGAAGAGGAACGACACTCTCATTGTGAGGAGGAACAATCTCACCATGAGGAGGAACGACACTCTTACCGTGAGGAAGAACAATCTCACCACAAGAAGGAAGACAGCAGTGTGAACATACCATTGGTACCTCCTGAATTACAAAATCTAGTTCAAGCGGTGGTTACGTCAATGCTCCAACAACATCTGAATGAGAATGGAACCACCAATGGAAACAATGACAGGAGCATGGTCAGGGATTTCTAGCAACAACGCCCTCCTTACTTCAAGGGAAGAGAAGGAGCTGTCGGAGTAGAAAACTGGCTGAAAAAGATTTCACTGATCCTGACTTTGTTGAATATTACAAATCATGCTCACAAGATTTTACTGGCCACATCACAGCTGATTGATGATGCTGGTAAATGGTGGGAGGAGATAGAGAAGCAGCGAGCACTTCTTCCAGAAGGACAAAAAACTGCCATGACTTGGGATCAGTTCTCAGCTACCTTCTTGGAACATTATTTTCCTGAGGAGAAGGAACGTCAGACCCAGGCTTTTCTATCTTTGGTACAGGGTACCATGACGGTGGCAGAGTACCACTAGGAGTTTCTCAGTTTATCTGTGTATGCATTCTATATGATGGATACTGAGCATCGAAGGGCACAAAAGTTTGAGTGGGGCCTTCGGCCTAGCATAAGGGCCAAGGTAACTATCTTCAAGGCACCCACATTGGCAGAAGTGGTCAGCAGGGCCACTATAGCAGAGCAGGAAATGGCTGAGTTGACGCGTTTTGACAATCGCCGAGCTTAGAGTGGGAGGGGTACATTCCAGCCTAACAAGAGGTTCCGACCAAACTCTAGCAGACCCGCACCATCTATAGGGTCAACAGGGGGCTTTCGTTCCAATCATCCCTCCCTATCTGCGTCAGTCACTCAGGCTCTTAGAGGTGGGAGCAACTGCTTTCATTGTGATCAGCCTGGTCATTTTAAGAGGGAATGTCCACAACTCAATAAACCCTTTAATACCGGGGGCTCATCTCATCCACTAGTTAGGCCAGTTAATTCACATGGAGGCAGGACAGCTAACCAGGAGGGACGGCCGCCTACAGGATCTGGATGAGTATTCACTTTAGCACCTCTAGCAGCAGAGGATCATTCTGTGATTCAAGGTATGGCAGTAGTTAGTAGTTCTTACGCCTTTGCATTATTTGATTCGGGAGCATCACACTCTTTCATATCTACTGCATTTATAACTGCTACTGGTACATTGGTACAAAAACTGTCCACATCATTCACTATTGTATCCCCCGTCGGAGACACGTCATTGCGACTTATATGCACAACAGTGAATACTGAACTTGCTAGACTCGTATTTGAGTTCAATTATTTGGTGCTCGATATGTCAGAATATGATATTATTTTCAGCATAGATTGGTTGGCTAGCTTTAAGGCCAACATTGATTGTTATCATCGCAGGGTGACATTTTGGTCGCCAGAGGGAAAACAACATGTGGTACGTGCTGATAAACAAAGCAGACTGCATGAAGGGTTGAATCATCTGGTATTGAACATTATCAGAATCAACAAGACATCGGTGGTTGAACTTCCGAAAATAGTAAAGGACTATGCGGACGTCTTTCCAAAGGAACTCCCTGGTTTGCCTCCCATGAGGGAGATCAATTTTGAAATCATGTTGTATACTGGCACTGCACCAGTGTCATTACCACATTACCGGATGGCACCAGCAGAGATGTCCGAGTTAAAGAAGCAGACTGATGAACTTCTTAGACTGGGGTGCATTCGAAACAGTACATCGGCTTGGGGAGCTCTGATTTTATTTGTGAAGAAAAAGGATGGTTCACTCCGTATGTGTGTGGATTATCGAAAACTGAACCAGCTGACGGTCAGAAATAAATACCCTCTACCGAGGATCGATGATTTATTTGATCAACTTAAAGGTTCCAGTCATTTTTCTAAGATTGGCCTGATGTCTGGATATCACCAAATCCGAGTTAGGGAGGAGGACATTGAGAAGACAGCCTTCAGAACGCAGTATGGGCTATATGAATTTGTAGTCATGCCGTTTGGACTCACCAATGCACCGGTTGTGTTCATGGATTTAATGAACAGGATCTTCTGTCCTTACTTGGATCAATTTGTTATTGTGTTTATTGACGACATTTTGATTTACTCCAAGACTCAGAAAGAACATGTTGAGCACCTGAGAATAGTTCTGGACACCTTGAGGAATAACAAATTATATGCTAAAGCCAGTAAGTGTGAATTTTGGCTATCTGAAGTCAATTTCTTGGGACATGTTATATCAAAAGAAGGTATAGCCGTGGACCCGGCTAAGATAGCGGCAGTAAGAGATTGGAAAGCGCCAAAGAATGTAATCGAGATCCGTAGTTTCTTGGGATTGGCGGGTTATTACAGGAAATTTATCATGGATTTCTCAAAAATTGCGTCTCCACTTACTTGACTCACTCAGAAAGGAGTCAAATATGAATGGTCAGATTTGTGCAACCAGAGATTTGAAGAGCTGAAGACGAGACTTACCACTGCTCCTATCCTAGTTTTGCCCGAAAAAGGCAAGAGTTATGAGGTATAATCCGATGCTTCAGGAGAGGGACTGGGGTGTACACTCAGTCAAAGTAATCGTGTGGTGGCATACGGATCAAGACAATTGAAAATACATGAACGTCTCTATCCTACGTACGATTTGGAACTAGCCGCAGTGGTCTTCGCTCTCAAAAGCTGGAGACATTATCTTTATGGCGAAAAATTTGAAGTGTTTTCAGATCATAAGAGCTTGAAATATTTGTTTGATCAGAAAGAGCTCAACTTGAGGCAGTGCAGATGGATGGAATATCTGGCGAATTATGAGTTCGCACTTCGTTATCACCCTGGCAAGGCGAACAAAGTGGCAAATGCCCTCAGCCGTTTATCACATGCATCAGCGGCATGTTTGATCAGGACATAATGGGAGATGCTGAATACCATTCGAGAGTTTAAACTGTACCTCAATAACCGTGGGACTATATACAATTTGATCATACAGTCCAACATGGTACCAAGATTGAACAAGAACAGCGGACAGACCCGGAGGTGGAGGAGATTTGGGCTAAGATGTCTACTGGTGAAGTCATACCGGAATGAGAGTTACGACCAGGACAGGGTCTTCTATTCCGAGGAAGGATTTATGTACCTAAGAGCTGCAGAAAAGAGTTATTGGTTGAGGCACATCAGAGCAAACTCTCTATTCATCTGGGCAGCACTAAGATGTATCACGACCTGAAGAGACATTACTGGTGACACGGACTCAAAAGAGATGTGGCAGAATTTGTAGCACACTGCTTAACTTGTCAGCAGGTTAAGACGGAACATCAGAAGCCACCAGGGTTACTCAAACCCTTATCAGTGCCGGAATGGAAATGGGAACACATTTCTATGGATTTTGTTACAGGGTTGCCAAGGTCATCAAAGGGCAACGATGCGATATGGGTCGTGGTAGACAGACTGACCAAGTCTGCACATTTCATTCCTATTAAGATGACAGACTCATCTCAAACTTTGGGTCGGCGGTATATTAAGGACATCATCAGATTGCATGGTATACCTCAGACTATTGTGTCCAACAGAGATGGTCGATTCACGAGCAGAGTATGGCAGAGCATGCAGTCGGCCATGGGAACAGATCTATTAATTAGTACGACATTTCATCCACAGACTAACGGACAGTCTGAGAGGTCAATACAGACATTGGAGGACATGCTGAGAGCATGTATGCTAGATTTCAAGGGTGGATGGGAGGATCACTTGCCGTTGGTAGAATTCTCATACAACAACAGTTACTAGGCAAGCCTCCAGATGGCACCATTTGAGGCATTATATGGTAGACCATGTAGGTCACTAGTGTGCTGGACAGAGGCCGGTGAGCCTGCACTGATTGGACCTGAATTGGTTGCAGAGACTACAACGCAGATACAGTTGATACGGCAGCACCTATTGACTGCGTAGAGTCGTCAGAAGAGTTATGCTAACAAGAGAAGGAGGTTCCTTGAATTTGAAGTGGGAGACATGGTGTTCTTGAAAGTCTCACCACAAAAGGGACACATGAGATTTGGAAAGAAAGGAAAATTATCGTCAAGATATGTGGGACCATTTGCAATCTTAAGAAGGATGGGAGACGTGGCTTATCAACTGGCACTCCCATCACAGTTGGCATCTTTACATGATATGTTTCATATATCGATGTTGAGAAAGTATAATCCTGATCCTTCTCACGTACTGAACGTACAAGGCACAGAGGTTCAGAGCGACGTGACATACGTCGAGAAGACTGTCCGAGTGGGGGACACAGAGCAAAGGGTGTTACGGAACCCAGCGATCCAGTTTGTCAAGGTAGTATGGGATCAACATGGCATTGAGGAAGCTACATGGGAACTCGAGTCGGAAATGAAGAAAGCTCATCCTGAGCTATTTAGGTAAATGTTTGAAACCCTACTTCACTTGATTTTTGGGACGAAAATTTTAAAAAGAGGGTTGTATTGTAACACCTCGGATTTTCAATTTATTATTTTTCTAAAAATATCCATTTTAAATTTGTGAATTTTACATTGGATCTTATTTGGATAAAGAATTGGGCCATGACCCAATTAAGACCCAATTGATTGTAGAATTGGTTTCAATAAATTAAATGGGGCTCAAATTAATTTAGTAATGCAACCTATAATTATGCGCATGGAGAGAATTATTATAGATTGCCTTGGCCGAATTTTAGATAATAAATCTATAGGTTATGTGCATGGATTGGTAGCCAAGGAAACTATCTAATTTAACAAAAGATAGGATTAAGGGAAGTTTTTTTTTTTAAATAAGAAAGGGAGGTCGGCACTCACTCAACAAGGAAGGGGCGCACGGCCTGGGGGCGCGGGGGGGGAGGGGGGGGGGCGGGGGAGGGAAGTATCTATCTTGGGGACTTCGTAAATGTGGACCAAGGGAAAAATTATAAAAGGAGAGAGGGACAATGGCACAAGGTTTACACCTTCATAACCGAACTCCCTCTATCTCTCTCTCAATCTCTCATTCTTGCCAAAGAGCAACAAGAAGAAGAAGGTTGCTCGGCCAGTAAGAGGTGTCTTGGTTGGAGGAGAATTAAGAAGAAAGGAGAAAGATTTGGAAGAGCCCGGAATTGGAAAAGGTTAGTATCTTGTTTAATAATTTTATTTTGAAATAAAGAAGCATAGGGTTCGGCCATGGTGTTTGGCCGAACCCCATGAAGGAAGATTGGTGATGATTTAATGATTTAAATGGAAAAGAAAGAACCACAGGGTTCGGCCATAGTGCATGGCCGAACCCCATGGAAAGAAGTGTTTAATTCATGGGTTTTGGAGGATTGAAAACCATGGAAGGCTATGTTATTTTGATTGCAATTAAAAAGAGGAAAAGAATGGAACCATAGGGTTCGGCTATGGGTATGGCCAAACCCCATGGAGAGGAATTCAATAAGGTGATAAGATTAAGGAATTATGCTTATGTATTAAGAGGATTTTTAAATGAAAACCATGGAGTTTTGATAATCTTATTATTGAATGTTTTTAATGGATCTAAATTGATGGACAAGATTATGAACCATAGGGTTCGGCCATGGTGTATGGCCGAACCACATGGGTTAGTTTTAGAATGGTAGATGGATTTGGATTGCTAAACTTGGAAAGCATCCAACTATGGAAAGAAGGTTGCTAAATTTAGAAAACTTCCATTTAAGGAAGGAGTTGCTAAATTTAGAAAGCTTCCATTTATGGAAGGAGGTTGCTAATCTAAGAAGCTATTCTAATTATGGATCTTGGATTAAAATGGAAGGTAGGAATTAATTATGGAAACCTTCCAATTAGGGAAAGTTAGAGTTTAATTATGGAAACCTTCCAATTATGGAGGGATGGAGTTTAAGTAAAGAAACCTTCCAATTATGGAAAGGTGGAGATTAAGTTTGGAAAGCTTCCAATTATGGAAGGAGTTGGCTAAATTAGAAAGCTTTTAATTAACGAAGGAGGTTGCCAAATTAAGAAGTGGTATTTATGGAAAGATGCATACTAATTTTGGAAACTATTTATTTATGGAAGTGTGAATGATGAAAGCCATTGAATACTATGTATGGATTTTAAAAGAGGACCTTATGAACCATAGGGTTCGGCCATGGTGTATGGCCGAACCCCATGGAGTTGTAAAGGCATTTTTAAAGTATATTAATTGTTTTTGGAAGGTAGGATTAAATTGGAAAGTCTTTAATTTAGAAAGGATCTATTTATGGAAAGAACTTGGAATTATGGATCCAAGATTAGGAAATGATAAATTTAGAAAGTTTCCATTTTAGGGACTTTCTAAGTATGGAAGTTGGATAATGAAATTAGAAAGTTTCTAAATGTGGACTTTCTAAGTATAAACTTAAGTTGTTGAGAAATTATTATGGACCATGTAACGGGTGAATGATTTTAAAAGAAACTATGGGTTATGTAAGCCATGAGTGGCAAAATTGTAAATACTTGTTAAAGATGGAAGTTTTAGCCTTGTATGGCAATAAGGTAATTATATGAGAAATTATTTGGAGAACTTAGATGTTTAGGATCTATGTATTTGGATCTAAACATGGGAATTGATTGGCGAACCTAGGGTTATGTGCTTTGGATTAAAATAAATAGAATATTAACTAAGGTTTGGACCAATGGCATTTTGGTAATAAATGGAATAAATGAACAAAAAGGGTGAGGCTCGGCCATAGGTATGGCCGAACCCCACAAGTATGGTTTATGGATTAAAATATTGTAAATCAAGTGGGACTTGGTGTTGACTTATTATTATATTATAAGGTAACGAGATCTCGCAAGCGGTGCGCGATCGGTGATTGATTCTTGGACGAAAGACGCAAGCACGCGTTAACGATCTTTGGTAGGATTCCACCTCTTTGAAACCATGGGTTTATGTACATTGTGCCTTATCTTATTTTTTGATGAATTTATGCTGCAAAGGATATGATTTAAATTGTGATTTTAAATGCTATCTTTATATGAGGAAATAACATGTGTTTTAAATATGATTTTCAATGCTATGTTTATGTTATAAAATAACATGTGTTTCATTGGCATCTCATGCATGGCATGGGGTGAAGGATTTGGTAACCGGAGGGTCCACACTCCGTTGGGGCGTCCGAAAAACCTATGTAGTGTACCTTGATGTGCTTTTCCATCAAGAAGAAACTGGAGGGTCCACACTCCGCTGGAGCGTCCGGAAGACCTATGTGGTGGGTACATTTATGTACATGTGATGGGTGGGACTCATTGCATTTGTCATCATTGCATGGCATGGATTTTATATGGTTTTGAGATTACGATATTATTATATATGTTTTGTACTAACCATGTGTTAGCCGTAACTGGAATACCTATTGGGCGCGTTGTTCTAACGCCCTACTTCTACCCTAGTTGATGATACATGTAATTAGGGGAACGAGGAACGCAAGACCTGCCAGGCTTAGGAGCTTGGATGACTTATTTTGTATGTTTTGAATAAAATTACTCATGGACTTGTAATTGAGTAACTAGTTTCGGAATGTAATAACTTAGATGGTCGGATGTTTAGTTTGATGATTATGACGTTTTAATAATGATTAAGGACTTGATGTACTTTGCTATCTGAATGGAATAGAATTTGGTTCTATTATGATTCCGCATTTTGATGTTATGATTCCGCAGGTTATGGTTTTTATTCCGCAAGTTGATATTGCTATGTGTGAACCATTTTAGTGGACTGAGTTCATGCACACATAGGGTTGGCCAATTAAGGGTCGGACTTTGGAAGTTCAGACTTAGCTCGCGTCATGACATCCCGCGCTCTATCACTCTACTGTATTATAAAAAAAAAATCTACTCTGAATTTACGAGAAGAAGTGAGTGAAAAGGGCGGGGCGTTACACAGTGTGTCTCAATACTGTAAGAGTAAGACACCTACATGTCACAGACTTAGAGATTGCGCTCATGAATTGCCCGTGTGGCACTTGAACAACACCCTGATTGTTGAACAAGTCAGCCTTCTTCACTTAAACACTCAAACTCTCACTTAGGCAATTACAAGAGCACACTTGAACATTTGGAAGGAATGAACTTGTATTGCACTTGGAAATTTACAACTCTTGAGGAGTAGGTTACAAATGGGAACCTCACCCCTATTTATACTAAAAGCCTTGGGAATTAATGGCTAAAATGATGCCACATGCCAATCATCCAATGGATGTGGAGAATTCTAGAAACTCCTAACATATTCTACAAATTTCTACACACCAAGAATCATCTAAAAGCTTTCTAGACCCTACTTCTTCCTTCTTCCATAAGCTTTTAGAACATTTCAGAGTGTTCTACACGACTCCACACACTTCTACACAATTCTATAATCTTCTAGAGAACTCCAAAATTCTCTAGAGTTTTCTTGAACCATCCGGAATCTTCTGGAACCTTCTGGATTGTTCCAGACTCTTCTTGAGCATTCCAGATCATTCTAAAACATTCTGAAAAGTCTACAATTTACAAAAACTTGTACATTGAAGAAAGAATTATTAACTATAAAATTTTGACCAATTTCACTTGCACGAAGCACTTCCTGATAGTCTATCTAGAAAGATAGTGTGCAAGAAATTGAATTTAGATGTCAGCATCTGAATTGGTTACAATTTACAGTCAGTTGGTTGTACAATTTGCTCTTTTTTGCAGGCTTAATTGTGTCATGTTACCATGTCAATCCTAACACCCCCGGCCCATCCCTCTTTACATGTCTGATATAATTTGGATATTTCATTTGAATTTTTATTTTGCTTATGCTTTTTGGCTGTTTCCAAATCCATCCTTTATGTTATTTTCTATGATTATTTGCAGCAGTATGTAGATCTATGGGGATGGAGAAGTACTGGAGAGAACAGTCTAAGTACATTTAGTCATGTCCTTAAATAGGAACCATTTAGACAATGTATGTGGTACTTTTCATAATCCTGATGAACTTATAGGATTTCCTACGGTTACTGTTTAACATGCTGATTTCAGGAATTAATTGATTGACTTATTAGCCAAAGTGTCATTTAAATTTAATGTGAAGTATTTTCTATTAATTGATGGGATTGTTGATTATTTATCTAACTTGTTTCCTAATTCAGATCTTCTACTATAACAAACAATGGAAATACATATCCAATCACCAAAAAAATAGTGAAATTCGTGTAAGGAAAGTGGGTGTAAAATCCCGTTTTATACACATGTACCACCTTGCATCGCAGTTTTGACCTAGTTAACGTCCAAATCTGGATAAGTCGTAAACTACAAAGTTGTAGCCCTTGAAGTATTCTTTCCAACCCAAAATCAATCAACGTAATCGGACATAGGAGTGAAACTTTATGGCAAAAATACTAAAGATATGTCAAACTTTCCTTCTTTTTCTCCCATTCTTATTTTGTTTCTTTTTCCTTAATTCACTTGCCAAATTCAAAAATCTTCTTATGCTGGCTTGTAAATTTCGAATTTCCTCATCATGGGTTTCTTCATGGGTTTTCTTAATGGGCTTAATAATTGTGATTTTCAAAGTATGAAAAATCTAATAAATAATTTTACCACTTACAATCAATTCTAAAAATAACTAAATTAATCCAAACTCTCATAAATTGATTTAAATTAATTATTTTACGAATAAATTGCAAAAATATCAGCTTATGCCCATAAATTGCAAAATTTACCATTCGAATTCTCATATCTTATATTTCCTTGTAAATCCTGCAAACCGTCCGAAATCCCATTAATCATATCCAAAAACACACAAAACAATGGGCAAACTAGTCCAAATAGTAGGGTAAAATAGTCATTTTCCTATGCTCATCAGTTTCTCTTCGAATGGATACAGAATAGCGCTTCACCTCAGTCAGCAATGGAGCTTCAGGACCTTTGACTTCGTGGGCTTTTCTAATAATAGTGTTGCCAATAGCAACAACAACAATAATGGGACAGGTGATACTGGCCTCAAGGAAAGAATACAAGAGGAATAGGGCTAATACATGGCATTGGCGTAGCAACATTCAGCTTCTCCATAGCAGCGATGGTAGCTCCATGGAATCAGATAAGGAAGAAGATAATTGAAAGGAAAAAGTCAGAATTTCAACATATTGTTGAGAACCATGTGAAGAAAATCCTTCAAAGTTATCTCTCTCTGAGATAAGATCTGCAATAGAGAGATTTCATTCTAATAAACATCTAGGAGGAGGGTCTGCTGGGACTGTGTACAGAGGTGTACTCACCTCTAATAAGACTATAGCTGTTAAAAATTTTAACAAAGAGAAGTATTTTAGAGACACCTTTCCAAGGGAGATGACAACTATGATAAATTCATCAAGACACAAGAATCTCCTTCAACTTCAAGGTTGGTGCTGTGAAGAATTCTAGAAACTCCTAACATATTTTACAAATTTCTACACACCAAGAATCATCTAGAAGCTTTTTAGACCCTACTTCTTCCTTCTTCCATAAGCTTCTAGAATATTTCAGAGTGTTCTACAAGACTCCACACACTTCTACACAATTTTAGAATCTTCTAGAGAACTCCAAAATTCTCTAGAATCTTCTTGAACCGTCCGGAATCTTCCGAATTATTCCAGACTCTTCTTGATCATTCTAGATCATTCTAGAACATTTTGAAAAGCTCTACAATGTACATGTAATCTCTTATTTACATAAATTATAAGATGGCTAGGTTGGGTGAATCTCTAGGTGTGATATATAGTATAGCTTGTTTTTAGGTTATTAATTTTAGTATTGTTTTGTATTTTTTGAATTATTGATTTTTATTTTGGATTTCATTTAAAGTAGTTCCAAATTATGTCCTTTGAGGAATGAGATTACTTTTTTAATATGTTTTTCTGTTTGGTTTATAAAATCATTTACGACGAGGTTATGATAGAACCGCGAGATATATGAGTACAGAGTATCTGTGTAAAGGCATAATCTCTGGAAATACTGATTTCTACATCTTTGGGGTTGTCTATCTGGTGGTCATAACGGGAATGAGGCAGTGCAGTGATTGTCATCGCAACTTTATACTCATAAATTGGGTTTCGGATAAGAAGGCCAACAACAAATTCCATAAATCTGCTGATCCAAGATTGCAAGATTTTGAAGTAGAGGAAATGGAGAGAATGCGCATTGTTGGGCTCTCGTGTGTGCTTCCAAGTGCATCCAAAAGGCCAATAATGAGGGATGTTGTACAGGTATTAAAAGGAAAAGCCTATCTCCCTGAGCTACCTGGTACAAAACCTTCATTCAGACTATGATTTGCTAAGGAATACTACAGATGGATCGGCATCAACTGAATCATCACCTGGTGGTCACCTTTCTTGGAATTTTTTTTGAAGTACTTCTTTCAATTTGGTCTCTTCCCCTTCCTTCGTTTCCTTCCATTCTTTCTTCACTCCACTTTTTTTTTTCATCCATTTCCCATCTATGGAAGAGAGAAAGATGAGGAAAATGGCAATGCCTTAGATGTTTTCCCATCTATTCCATCACAGCACCAAGTTCTTTTCCCATTCCTTCCATGGCAGCACCAGAGATATATGGGTAAAACCGATATTTTGAAAAAAAATTACTCAATGTTCCCTCTAGAACAAAAATATTAGTGTCCAAATCATGATTTTAGAATCTAGGAATTTTGTTTCTGTCAGCTGGATTAAGCCGAAATTGAGTGAGACAGTGGAAGTGAATATTCCACGAGTTGATTTTTTTTCCATTAATTAACTGTTCCCTCCAAAATCAGTGGATTACACTTGCTTAAATTAAATAGATGAAAAAACCAAATCCTATGCTAAATACCATAAAAAACCATTGTGAACTACAAAAAACCACAATGAACTGTATAAAACTGCAAATAGTGAACCGCGGTTCACAATAGTTGAAAATTTTTTATTTTAAAAAAATAGACATATTTGAAATTTAAAGGTTTCTTACTATTTTTATCACATATCTTTCACTGTTTTGATATATTACTTAGAGTTTGAATGTTATTTGTGATATTTTATATTAATATTACTTAGAGTTTGAATGTCATTTGTAATATTTATATTAATATTACTCATATTAATGTTATATACAATATTTATATTAAATTATTACTTGACGGTTTTTACTGGCTTTAACTGCAGTTGAACCCTGTTGAATCCGGTTGAACTTAAAATGCCTCGAAAACGGTTCGTTAGATAGTCCGGCCCTGATAACATTGGCACAAACGGTGACACTCTGATTTCCTATGCCGGACCAGCCAACACCATATTTTCCTTCTCCCTCCATTGCCTCTCTTCTCCTTCTCCCTTCATCGCCTCTCTTCCCATTTCGCAGAATTTGAGAAATCATAAAACAACATACAAAGAAGAGCAGTAATATCTCATCTCATTTCGCAGAAAATGAGAAATCATAAAACAAAATACGAAGAAGTGCAGTGATATATCTTCTCATTTCGCAGAAGATGAGAAATCATAAAACAAAATACGAAAAGGAGCAGTGGGTATCACATTCAGTTAGTAATGCAAAGAAGAGCCAATGGTAAAAATCATAAAAAGAAATACATACCGTGGAATGAACATCAAAATGGCAACGAAGACGGAGACCTGAAAATTGTTATGTAGATGAACCTGAAAATTCCCATTTCAGTAGTATAAATGAGAGCGCAAAAATCGAAATAGATGCTTTCTGGTAATGCAATGGCGATGGACCAGAAAAGTCCCATTTCGCTAGTAGAAATGAGACCGCAAAAATCGAAATGGATGCTTCCTGTTACCTAAAGGTTTTAGCGTCGTCTTTTAACCCAGAGGTCCGAGCTCTTACACTGAGTATCACTTCTTTCTGTTAGTCTCTAGTAGTCTAAGCCTAGGTCTGTAGTAGTCTAAAAGGTACGGCATGAGAGCAAAACATGTGTAGAAACCTGCCACCCTCCCCCCCGAGGAGAAGACGCCGCAAATGAAGAGAGATACAGAAGATGTCGAGACCACGCGTCTGCATCCGCACCAGAGAAAGGAAGCCGAAAACGCCAGAAGCCATGCCCCGGAGAATAAGCCGGCCAGGAAAGACCAGCCTAATAGTAAAAAAAATAAAATAAAATGATATCAGATTTTAAAAATATAAAATAAAAAACATATTTAAAAAAAAAACTCCCGCGAGTCGGTTTCCACACGTGTATCGCTCTCCTGTCGTACGACCATTTTAGACTACGACAGACATAGGCCTAGACTACTAGAGAATAAAAGAAAGGAGTGATACAGTGTAAGAACTGGGACCTCTCGGTTAAAAGAGAAGGTGAGACCTTTGGATAACAGAAGCATCCAATTCGATTTCTGTGTTCTCATTTCTAATAGTGAAATGAGAATTCTCAGGTTCATCCCCATTGCATTGCTTCTGGTCTCTGTCTGCCTTGCCATTTTGAAGTTCATTCCACGGTATGTATGTCTTTTTATGATTTTTACTGCTCGTATTTTATTTTACCATTTCTCATTTTCTGCGAAATGAGAACAGATATCACTGCTTTTGTTTGTGTTTTGTTTTATGATTTCTCGTATTCTGCGAAATGAGAAGAGAGGCGATGGAGGAAGAAGGAGAAGAGAGGTGATGAAAAACCCCCAATGCCCACTGCTCTTCTTCGTATTTTGTTTTATTATTTCTCATTTTCTGCAAAATGAGAAGAGAGACGATCGAGGAGAAGGAGAAGAGAGGCGATGGAGGGAGAAGGAAAAGACAGTGTTGGCTGGTCCGACCTAGGAAATCAGAGTGTCATCGTTGGTGCACCGTCCTTGAAGTAATGCTGCCAGACCTCTGAGAAATGAAACTGAGAGACGGAGAGAGAGGGAGAAAAAACTGCCTGGTCAGATTAGGGCCTGGCTTGGTGGTCGCCTTTCTTGAATTTTTTTTTGAAATACTTCTTTCAATTTGGTCTCTTCCCTTTCCTTCGTTTCCTTCCATTCTCTCTTCACTCCACTTTTTTTTTTTACATCCATTTCCCATCGATGGAAGAGAGGAAGATGAGGAAAATGGCAATGCCTTAGTTGTTTTCCAATCTATTCCATCACAGCACCAAGTTCTTTTCTCATTTCTTCCATGGCAGCACCAGAGACATACGGGTAAAACCTATATTTCGAAAAAAAATTACTCAGTGTTCCCTCTAGAAGAAAAATATTAGTGTCCAAATCTGTAACGCCCGCCCCTCTCTGAGAATTTCGGAGTCTAATTTTTTTTTAAAGTAATAATAAAACATCGAAAGAGAGCGGGCGACGTCATGACGCGAGTTAAGTTCAGACTACCCAAGTCTGAACCTTAACTGGCCATCCATGTGTACATGGACTAGACCATGATAATGAATCACACATGGAACTAACATCAACATGCGGAATAACCTAGATTACTGCGGAATAGAAAGACTAGATAGCAAGTAACAGTCTCAAACATTAATTAACATAAATCATCCATCCAAAGTTATTAACCTAATCAAACCATAACAAGTACTGACTTATTACATGTCCAACAAAATATAGTTCAAATGACAGTAATGTAAAGAAGTCCAGTCCATCATTCAAGCACTTAAGCTTGGCTCCCCTCCCGGTCAACGACCTTTTCTTTCCATTTGCTTGTACCTGCATTCTCCTCTGAGGATAGATTTAGGGCGTTAGATCAACGCGCCCAGTAGGTTCCCGAATCAGGGCTACCACATGATTCGCATATAAAACATGCATATATAATCATAGTACATGATTAGAAAAAAAACAAGTAAAACAATGCTATAAAATATGCACATGCAATGAGCATCCCCCATCATGTACATTCATAGCCATCACTTGACGTGCATTGCACCGACAAGGTAAATTACAACACACTTTCATCTCCTCATCGTTGACTTGATTCATATCACGTATTAGTCCTCCTGGCGGGACTCTCATCGCCTAAGGAGACCAATGTGACTATGATCATCATGTTACTCCTCCTGGCGTGACTTGCACCGTCGAAGGAGGACGTAACCCATAAATTGCAACACTGTAGAACCTCATTCATCATCCCATGTCTATGCATGAGATGCCAATGCATGTATGCCATTTGTTAATGTATAATATATCATTTGAAACACATAAAATAAAACGAGAGTCTCATAAGAAAACTGGGGTAAAACTGTGGTTACAAGTAGGTAGGAAACCTACTGAAACTTTGCTTAAGTGTCTGTTCCTTTTTGAGCTTCACCCGGTCACGACTCGTGCGCCTTTCGAGTTCCGTTACCTTATCCATATAACAACAAGTTAACACTCAATATTCTTGACTTCTAATCAAGTCTAGATCCCATAAATCAATTCCTTTGTTCAATCCTTTCATATTGAACTTTGACTAGTAATTACGGTTTTGCCATTGACCTTAAACCATATTAAACTAACGTCCATAACTATTCCAACTTAGTGGGGTTCAGCCATACTACTTGGCCAAACCTCACCACCTTTCTTTAGTCCTTTACATCATACATACTTACATCTCCCATTCATTATGAATTAGCCCAATGTCCATCAATAATCATTGGTGGGGTTCGGCCATACTACATGGCCGAACCTCACCCTATGTATTTTTATCCCATACTCCCTTATCTATCATGCTTGGTTATTTAATGATATTAAGTACATAAATACATACATGATTCTTGAATCAAAATCATACAACCCAATCAGTAACCATAACCCTAAGTAAACCAAATAAAAACCATAAAGCAACCCATGGGGTTCGGCCATTCACATGGCCGAACCTCATGGTTCTTTGGATACAATTCTTCTAATGATCTTTCATCATTTATCATGCATCTTAGCCATAAAAAATAGCAAACATATTTCTATTTAAAATCCCATAGAAACCCCATGATATTGCATGTTTCTAACTCTCCAAATTCATGACCATCATCAATCTCTTTCATGGGGTTCGGCCATTCAAGCTGGCCGAACCCTATGTCCATGAATTGATCTTTCAAACATGCTTTAGGCATTAATTAAACATGCAATATCAGTATCATATTGTTGCCTTTATACCTCTTAGAAACCATCTAATTAAATTCATCCAAAAACAGTCCATAAAAGTCCATGGTTTCCATGTTTCACAACATGAAAACCAACAATCTTTTACATGGGGCTCGGCCCTCCATGGTGGCCGAACCCAATGGTTATTCTTACTATTTTTAAACCTACAACAATCATGTAATAAACAATATATTATTACCGAGTTTTACTAATCAAACATCATCCAATAACTAACCCAATTTCATAGGGTTCGGCCATGCTCATTGGCCGAACACCATGACCTTTGGTTTTGAAACATTTAACCATTTATCTTAGGTCTGAACCAAACATCCAAATCCATGTTTTAACCTTCTTAAAACATGCATTTTAAATCTAACACAAACATCTAATAACAGTCCCAATTTTATATGGTTTTAATTTCCAAAAATCATCAACATCAACCACTTGTTTCCATGGGGTTCGGCCATGCAAAGTGGCCGAACCCAATGGTCCATTTCCAACCCTTTTTAGACAACGTCTTCCATGGTTTAATCCTATGACAAATTCGGCCATACTTGACCAAATTATGTCATCCAAAGTCATAACTTAATACTCATATTTAGAACCAAAATCCATAAGAATTCTTACCAAATTTCTCAAGCTTCTTGTCTTGCCTTTTGATCCTTGATTCCTATCCTTCTTAGCCTCCCTTCCTTTGCTGATTATATGCTTGATCAATGGTGAAATCACCAAGGTAAAACTCGGCCAAGAGAGTGTGTTCTTGAGAGAGGGAGAGAGAGATGAATTATAGGCTTTTGCAATGTGAAATTCAGCCAAACATGGGGGTTCAATCCTTTTGTATTTCAGCCCCCAAAACCCCTCCACTTCCTCATCAATTCTTGCACAAAACGATGGGTTTGGGTGCTATCCAAGGCACCCCTTGGCACCTACCCATGCAGCCATTCAGCTTTCCATGCACCTCATCTCAAACCTATCATTTGCATTTAACATTCATCATGGAAATCACCAAAACAAGTCCCCAATGTGTGGGACTTGTTTTGGTTGGTTTGAGACCAAGCTACCTCTTCAAATTCTCCCTCAACTCACTGATTTACAGTCCCTTTAATTTCCATTTTGACTCACTTGAACTCAAGGTCATTTAGATTTCCATCTCAACTCACCCAACTCACATACTTAATGCATTCATTTAATGCACATGAGTTGACTCACCACTTGATTTAATTCTAACTCACTTCAGTCCCACTCAAACTGATTTAAGTCATATTTTAGCTCCCTTGAGGGTCCACATGGTCAACCATAGTCAACTCGACCCGTTGGGTCCACCTTTAGCTCCTTGACCCGTTTTTGACTTCATGACCCAATTATGGGTATTTTGGTCATTTGTAACTGGTTTTTACATATGGGTCAAGCCTACCCATTTTTCCTCCACTTGATTTCCAATCAAATCAGCCTAACCCCATTTAATTTAAGTTCACAAAACGGTCAAATCATCCATTTTGACCCGATGGGTCCCATTTGGGCCCTTTGACCCATTTATCCATTTCTGACCCAATTGACGTAAATTACCCATCCAATCAAACTTAACATTCATAATGTGCTCATATGATCTTAATTTGAACAATGGGCCCCACCATTTCCTTATTTGTCATCACAAAATAATTAATTTAACACATCAGGGGCATTTTGGTAATTATCCATTTCATTGAGAAATTGGGGTGTTACAATATAACCCTCTTTTTAAAATTTTCGTCCCGAAAATCGAGTGAAGTAAGGTTCTCAAATAATTACATAAATAGTTCGGGGTGAGCTGTTCTCATCTCCGATTCAAGTTCCCATGTGGCCTCTTCATCACCATGACGGTCCCATACCACTTTTACGAACTGAATCGCTCTGTTTCGCAACACCCTTTGTTCGGTCTCCACTATCCTGACCGGCTTCTCGACGTACGTCACGTCAGTTTGTACTTCAATATCCTGAACATTCAAAACATGGGATGGATCCGAATTGTATTTCCTTAGCATCGACACGTGAAACACATCGTGTAGAGCTGCTAATTGTGATGGGAGTGCTATCTGATAAGCCACCTCCCCCACTCTTCTCATGATGGAAAACGGTCCCACAAATCTTGGTGACAGTTTTCCCTTCTTTCTGAACCTCATATGTCCCTTCTGTGGCGAGACCTTTAGGAATACCAAGTCTCCCACTTCAAATTCCAGAAATCTTCTTCTTTTGTCAGCATAGCTCTTCTGCCGACTTTGTGCGGTCAATAAGTGTTGACGTATCAACTTAATTTGTGCGGTAGTCTCTGCTACTAATTCCGATCCGATCAATGCAGGCTCTCCAGCCTCTGTCCAACACACTGGGCGACCTACACGGTCTACCATATAAAGCCTCATAAGGAGCCATTTGAAGGCTTGCCTGATAGCTGTTATTATAGGAGAACTCCACCAGTGGTAAGTGGTCCTCCCATCCACCCTTAAAATCTAACATACATGCTCTCAGCATGCCTTCCAAGGTTTGTATTGTTCTTTCAGACTGTCCATCAGTCTGTGGATGGAAAGCGGTGCTAGTCAATAAGTCGGTCCCCATGGCTGACTATATACTTTGCCATACTCTGCCGGTAAAACGGCCATCTCTGTCCGATACTATCGTTTGAGGAATTCCATGTAGTCGAATGATCTCTTTAATATACCGCCGACCCAACGTTTCAGATGAATCCGTCATCTTGATAGGAATGAAATGTGCGGACTTGGTCAGCCGGTCGACTACGACCCATATGGCGTCAATGCCCTTTGAAGACCTCGGCAACCCCGATACAAAGTCCATGGAAATGTGTTCCCATTTCCATTCTGGCACTGCTAAGGGTTTGTGTAACCCTGGTGGCTTTTGGTGTTCAGTCTTAACTTGCTGACAAGTTGGACAATGTGCCACGAATTTCGCCACATCCCTTTTTAGTCCATGCCACCAATAATGCCTCTTTAGATCATGGTACATTTTGGTGCTGCCCAGATGGACAGAAAGCTTGGACTGATGTGCCTCAACCAGTAGATTTTTCCTGCAACTCTTTGGCACATATGTCTTTCCCCGGAATACAAGAAACTGTCCTGGTCGTAATTCCCATTCCGGTACGACGGTGCCAGTAGACATCTTGGCCCAAATGTCCTCCACTTCCGGATCTGTTCTTTGTTCTTGCAATCTTGGTGACTATATTGGACCGTATGATCAAATTATACACACTCCCACGGTTGTTGATATGAAGATTGAACTCTCGAATGGTGTGCAACATCTCCCATTCTGTTCTGATCAAGCATACGACCGATGCATGAGATAGGCGGCTGAGAGCATCCCCCACCTTGTTCGCCTTGCCTGGATGGTATCGAAGCTCGAACTCATAGTCCGCCAGATACTCCATCCATCTACGCTGCCTTAGATTGAGCTCCTTCTGATCAACTAAATATTTTAAACTCTTATGATCAGAAAATACCTCAAATTTTTCGCCGTACAGGTAGTGTCTCCAACTTTTAAGAGCAAAGACCACTGCCGCTAGCTCCAGATCATGTGTGGGGTAGAGACGTTCATGTATTTTTAACTGTCTTGACCCATATGCCACCACAGATGACCTTGCATGAGTGAACACCCTAGTCCTTCTCCTGAAGCATCGCATTGTACTTCATAACCTTTGCCCCTTTCTGGCAAAATTAAAACAGGAGCTCTTATAAGTTTCTCTTTCAGCGTTTCAAATCTCCGGTTACACTGATCTGTTGACTCATGCTTGACTCCTTTCTGAATAAGTCGAGTCAACGGAGACGCTATCTTGGAAAAGTCCATGATAAATTTCCGATAATAACCCGCCAATCCTAAGAAACTGCGGATCTCAGTTACATTCTTTGGCTCTTTCCATTCACTTACTGCCGCCACTTTTGCTGGATCCACGGCTATACCGTTTTCTGTTATGACATGTCCCAAGAAGTTGACCTCGGATAGCCAGAATTCACATTTACTGGCCTTGGCATATAGTTTATTCTGCCTAAAAATATTCAAATCTATCCGTAAGTGCTCTGCATGTTCCTCCTGACTCTTAGAATAGATCAGGATATCATCAATGAATACGATTACAAATTGATCTAAATAGGGACGGAATATTCTGTTCATCAAATCCATGAACACAGCCGGCGCATTTGTGAGTCCAAATTGCATGACTACGAACTTAAACAGTCCATACCGCGTCCGAAAAGCTGTCTTTTCTATATCTTCCTCCCTAACTCGGATTTGATGATAACCAGACATCAAATCAATCTTTGAAAAATGGCTTGAACCCCTCAATTGATCAAATAAATCATCGATCCTGGGTAGAGGGTACTTGTTCCGAACTGTTAGCTGATTCAGCTTCCGATAGTCCACGCACATTCGTAGTGAACCGTCCTTCTTCTTCACAAACAGTACTGGTGCTCCCCATGATGATGTACTGTTCCGGATGCAACCCAGCCTAAGCAGTTCATCAATCTACTTCTTTAGCTCCGACATTTCTGCTGGTGCCATCCGATAGTGTGGTAACGACACTGGTGTTGTGCCAGGGTACAACTTGATTTCAAAATTAATCTCCCTCATAGGTGGTAAACCAGGGAGTTCCTTTGGAAATACATCCACAAATTCTTGTATAATTGTCGGAAGTTCAGTTACTGGCACTTTATTTATGGTGATATTATTCAATACCACGTGGTTTAACCCTTCCTGCAATCCACTCTGTTTATCTGTACGGACTACGTATTGCTTGCCCTCGGTGACTTAAATGTCACTATTCGACGATAACAGTCGATGTTGGCATGAAACTTCGCCAACCAATCCATACCGAATATAATATCATATTCAGACATGTCCAGCACTAGATAATTGAATTCAAATCTAAATCCAGCTAACTCAGTGTTAATCGCCGTACATATAAGTCCCAATGCCGAATCTCCGACAGGGGATACAATAGTAAGTGCTGTGGCTAATCTTTGAACTAATGTACCAGTAGCAGTAATAAATGATGCAGCTATGAAGGAGTGTGATGCTCCAGAATCAAATAGTGCATATGCATAAGAGCTACTCACTACCGCCATACCTTGTATCACATCATGGTCCTCCTCTTTCTCTGGAGAAGTTAGAGTAAATAATCGTCCCACCCCAGCAGGGTTAGACCTTCGACCTCCCCGACTTTGCATTCTGCCACCTCTGGAGTTTACCGTTCTAGCTGGCGGACGAAATGATCCTCTGGAATATGACAGCCTGTTGAGCTTTGGGCAGTCCTTTTTGTAGTGACCTGGTTGATCACAGTGAAAACAGGTGTTCACTCCTCGAGAAGCTTGTGTGACTGCTACTGATTGAGTGGGCTGGTTGGGGCGAAAGCCCCCACTTGATCCAACAGACGGTGAAGGTCTGCTGAAGTTCGATCTGAACCTCTTGTTGGGTTGGTACGCACCCCTCCCGCTCGGAGCTCGGCGGTTGTCCACTTTTGCGAATTCCGCCATTTCTTGTTCTACTATGCTTGCCCTGCTGACCACTTCCGCCAGCGTGGCTGCTTTGAACACGGTTACCCTGGCCCTTATGTTTGGACGTAACCCAAGCTCGAACTTGCGAGCCTTTCGATATTCCGTGTCCACAACATAGAATGCATAGATTGACAGGCTCAGGAATTCTTGGTGATACTCAGCCACCGTCATTGAGCCTTGTACTAATGTCATGAAGGCCTGAATTTGTCGTTCCCTCTCTTCCTCCGGGAAATAGCGCTCGAAGAATGTCGCTGAGAATTGCTCCCGGGTCATAGCAATTATTTCTCTTCTTGGTACAAGTGCCTGCTGTCTCTCCACCACCTTCCACCATTTGGCAGCGTCATCTACCAGCTGTGACGTGGCCGATAGTATTTTATGAGCATGACTCTTGATGTTCAAAAGAGTCAATATGTGAGAAATCTTCTCCAACCAATTCTCGGCTCCGACATGCCCTTCTCTGCCCTTGAAGTAGGGTGGGCGCTGTTGTTGAAAATCTCTGACCATGTTACGGTCATTATTTTCACTTGTGCTTCCCCCTCCGTTCATATGTTGTTGGAGGACAGATGTTACTACAGCTTGCACCAAGCTGTGCAGTTCAGGAGGCACATAGGGTACAGTCAGGTTGCTGTTCTCTTCCTCCTCTTGTCGATATGACGAGTCATATTCCTCCTCGTCCCGTTGATACGTAGGGTCACTATCCCCCTCCTCTCGCCTGGAATGTTGTGACTCTTCCTCATCGCACGATCGTTCATGAAATGACCTTTCCTCATAAGGAATTGACCGCTCTTCATCATGTACCGATGGCACCTTCTCGTGTACCACCTTCTTGCGTTGAGGTACCACCTTCCCTCGTGGTGTGATTATGAGCACCTCATCTTTCTTCTTATCGTCCTGACGGGTCCTTCTCTTTGATGCCCTCTCACCTAATTCGATTTGTAAAACTTTTCCTTTTCCTTTCGGATCCTTTACCACCTTTTTCTGTGGCGCCATTTATTCCTAATTCATGGAAACATCATAGACTTAGTTTCCATTATCAATATGCATCAAATGCCATAAATCCTCATAAAATAATAAAATCACATATTTTATATAAATTCAAACTTCATCTTTGTACAAAGGTGGGTAGGGTGAAACAAAACCCTATGTATAACAAAATATGCACCCTTACAAAATAACCCTCTTTTTTAATACCCCTACTATTACTTCCTAGCCTAGTCTTCCGTAGAAGACTCCGCATCAAAAGCGAACTTGAAACGGTTATCAGGACACGTCATCGCCGTGTGCCCCAATACTTCACATGTCGTGCAGGGTATTAATCCAGGTCCTCCAATATAAGGACAGTTAGTCCTTGCCTCTCCATGTCCATGTAGTCCACAGGACGGGCAGACAACACCCAGAGGATGAGGACAATACCTACAGTTGTGCCCATCTTGATTCCACAACTCACATGTATCGTATGGGTCTATCTCCCCAAGCGATTCCATTATAATAGGAACACCTGCCATAGGATCGTCCAGAAAAGGTGCTAGATCCTCCTCTTCTTCCTCAAAAGGTTCCACCATCCCAGGGATGTCATCGATCAAATCTTCTGGAACAAGTGCTAAGTCCACATCAGCTTCCTCAGGAGGTCCCTCCTGAAGGTCCACATTAACTTCCATGCTGATACTGTCGGAAGTCGATACCAAATCCACTGGACAACTAGGTGTCCCTTTATCCCATAATTCTGTGTATTCCTCATTGCTCGACATATCTGTGCCACAACATTTAAAACACAAGAACATTCAACCATAATTCTAAATAAACCACTCTTGGTTTCCAGGGAATTTGATCATGCATAATATCATGTACTTTGTTTGGGAAGATTACCAAATCAACATTCTTTGTTTTCTTTTGTTTCTGGGGAAATCTCTAATTCCTATTGTTTGTTTCTCAGTGTGGGGATTTCAGGGGAGTACATCCTACTTTGCTATGTTTGATATGTCCAGTTATGATGACTGTACTTTACTTTGCTATCTTTCATTATCGTTCTCGTATTGATTGTTCAGTCTTAGTCACTTGAAGTAAATTAATCCGGCCCCCAGTCAGCGGACTCCGAAGAGTTGCTCAGTTGGAATTCTTATCCGTCAGTGAGACATGAAACCGTCTTAATCTTACTACGGTGATTCAACTTCCCGTTTCGCTCTGATACCAACTGTAACGCCCCGCCCTCTCCGAGAATTTCAGAGTCTAATTTTTTTTTAAAGTAATAATAAAACATCGAAAGAGAGCGGGCGACGTCATGACGCGAGTTAAGTTCAGACTACCCAAGTCTGAACCTTAACTGGCCATCCATGTGTACATGGACTAGACCATGATAATGAATCACACATGGAACTAACATCAACATGCGGAATATCCTAGATTACTGCGGAATAGAAAGACTAGATAGCAAGTAACAGTCTCAAACATTAATTAACATAAATCATCCATCCAAAGTTATTAACCTAATCAAACCATAGCAAGTACTGACTTATTACATGTCCAACAAAATATAGTTCAAATGACAGTAATGTAAAGAAGTCCAGTCCATCACTCAAGCGCTTAAGCTTGGCTCCCCTCCCGGTCAACGACCTTTTCTTTCCCTTTGCTTGTACCTGCATTCTCCTCTGAGGATAGATTTAGGGCGTTAGATCAACGCGCCCAGTAGGTTCCCGAATCAGGGCTACCACATGATTCGCATATAAAACATGCATATATAATCATAGTACATGATTAGAAAAAAAACAGGTAAAACAATGCTATGAAATATGCACATGCAATGAGCATCCCCCATCATGTACATTCATAGCCATCACTTGACGTGCATTGCACCGACAAGGTAAATTACAACACACTTTCATCTCCTCATCGTTGACTTGATTCATATCACGTATTAGTCCTCCTGGCGGGACTCTCATCGCCTAAGGAGACCGATGTGACTATGATCATCATGTTACTCCTCCTGGCGTGACTTGCACCGCCGAAGGAGGACGTAACCCATAAATTGCAACACTGTAGAACCTCATTCATCATCCCATGTCTATGCATGAGATGCCAATGCTTGTATGCCATTTGTTAATGCATAATATATCATTTGAAACACATAAAATAAAACGAGAGTCTCATAAGAAAACTGGGGTAAAATTGTGGTTACAAGTAGATAGGAAACCTACTGAAACTTTGCTTAAGTGTCCGTTCCTTTTTGAGCTTCACCCGGTCACGACTCGTGCGCCTTTCGAGTTTCGTTACTTTATCCATATAACAGCAAGTTAACACTCAATATTCTTGATTTCTAATCAAGTCTAGATCCCATAAATCAATTCCTTTGTTCAATCCTTTCATATTGAACTTTGACTAGTATTTACGGTTTTGCCATTCACCTTAAACCATATTAAACTAACATCCATAACTATTCCAACTTAGTGGGGTTCGGCCATACTACTTGGCCGAACCTCACCACCTTTCTTTGGTCCTTTACATCATACATACTTACATCTCCCATTCATTATGAATTAGCCCAATGTCCATCAATAATCATTGGTGGGGTTCGGCCATACTACATGGCCGAACCTCACCCTATGTATTTTTATCCCATACTCCCTTATCCATCATGCTTGGTTATTTAATGATATTAAGTACATAAATACATACATGATTCTTGAATCAAAATCATACAACCCAATCAGTAACCATAACCCTAAGTAAACCAAATAAAAACCATAAAGCAACCCATGGGGTTCGGCCATTCACATGGCCGAACCTCATGGTTCTTTGGATACAATTCTTCTAATGATCTTTCATCATTTATCATGCATCTTAGCCATGAAAAACAGCAAACATATTTCTATTTAAAATCCCATAGAAACCCCATGATATTGCATGATTTCTAACTCTCCAAATTCATAACCATCATCAATCTCTTTCATGGGGTTCGGCCATTCAAGTTGGCCGAACCCTATGTCCATGAATTGGTCTTTCAAACATGCTTTAGGCGTTAATTAAACATGCAATATCAGTATCATATTGTTGCATTTATACCTCTTAGAAACCATTTAATTAAATTCATCCAAAAACAGTCCATAAAAGTCCATGGTTTCCATGTTTCACAACATGAAAACCAACAATCTTTTACATGGGGTTCGGCCCTCCATGGTGGCCGAACCCAATGGTTATTCTTACTATTTTTAAACCTCCAACAATCATGTAATAAACAGTATATTATTACCGAGTTTTTCGAATCAAATCATCCAATAACAAACCCAATTTCATAGGGTTCGGCCATGCTCATTGGCCGAACACCATGACCTTTGGTTTTGAAACATTTAACCATTTATCTTAGGTCTGAACCAAACATCCAAATCCATGTTTTAACCTTCTTAAAACATGCATTTTAAATCTAACACAAACATCTAATAACAGTCCCAATTTTATATGGTTTTAATTTCCAAAAATCATCAACATCAACCACTTGTTTCCATGGGGTTCGGCCATGCAAAGTGGCCGAACCCAATGGTCCATTTCCAACCCTTTTTAGACAACGTCTTCCATGGTTTAATCCTATGACAAATTCGGCCATACTTGACCAAATTATGTCATCCAAAGTCATAACTTAATACTCATATTTAGAACCAAAATCCATAAGAATTCTTACCAAATTTCTCAAGCTTCTTGTCTTGCCTTTTGATCCTTGATTCCTATCCTTCTTAGCCTCCCTTCCTTTGCTGATTATATGCTTGATCAATGGTGAAATCACCAAGGTAAAACTCGGCCAAGAGAGTGTGTTCTTGAGAGAAGGAGAGAGAGATGAATTCTAGGCTTTTGCGATGTGAAATTCGGCCAAACATGGGGGTTCAATCCTTTTGTATTTCAGCCCCCAAAACCCCTCCACTTCCTCATCAATTCTTGCACAAAACGATGGGTCTTGGGTGCTATCCAAGGCACCCCTTGGCACCTACCCATGCAGCCATTCAGCTTTCCATGCACCTCATCTCAAACCTATCATTTGCATTTAACATTCATCATGGAAATCACCAAAACAAGTCCCCAATGTGTGGGACTTGTTTTGGTTGGTTTGAGACCAAGCTACCTCTTCAAATTCTCCCTCAACTCACTGATTTACAGCCTCTTTAATTTCCATTTTGACTCACTTGAACTCAAGGTCATTTAGATTTCCATCTCAACTCACCCAACTCACATACTTAATGCATTTCATTTAATGCACATGAGTTGACTCGCCACTTGATTTAATTCTAACTCACTTCAGTCCCACTCAAACTGATTTAAGTCATATTTTAGCTCCCTCGAGGGTCCACACGGTCAACCATAGTCAACTCGACCCGTTGAGTCCACCTTTAGCTCCTTGACCCGTTTTTGACTTCATGACCCAATTATGGGTATTTTGGTCATTTGTAACTGGTTTTTACATATGGGTCAAGCCTAGCCATTTTTTCTCCACTTGATTTCCAATCAAATCAGCTTAACCCCATTTAATTTAAGTTCACAAAGCGGTCAAATCATCCATTTTGACCCGATGGGTCCCATTTGGGCCCTTTGACCCATTTATCCATTTCTGACCCAATTGACGTAAATTACCCATCCAATCAAACTTAACATTCATAATGTGCTCATATGATCTAAATTTGAGCAATGGGCCCCACCATTTCCTTATTTGTCATCACAAAATAATTAATTTAACACATCAGGGGCATTTTGGTAATTATCCATTTCATTGAGAAATTGGGGTCTTACAAAATCATGATTTTTGAATTGGGGGATTTTGTTTGTTTTAGCTGGCTTAGACCGAAATTGAGTGAGACAGTGGAAGTGAATATTTCATGAGTTGATTTTTTTTTCCATTAATTAATTGTTCCTTCCAAAATCAGTGGATTACACTTGATTAAATTAAATAGAGCAAAAAACCGTTGTGAACAGCAAAAAAACGCAATAAACCGTATAAAACCGCAAACAGTGAACCGCGGTTCACAATATTTGAAAAATTTTTATTTTAAAAAAATAGATGTAATGACATTTAAAGGTTTCTTACTATTTTAATCACATATCTTTCACCGTTTTGATATATTACTTAGAGTTTGAATGTTATTTGTGATATTTATATTAATATTCCTTAGAGTTTGAATGTCATTTGTAATATTTATATTAATACTACTCATATTAATGTTATACACAATATTTATTTCAAATTATTACTTGACCGGTTTTAACAGGAGTTGAACCCGGTTGAATCCGGTTGAACCCAGTTGAACCCGGTTAGATAGTCCGGCCCTGATAACATTGGCACAAATGGTGACACCCTGATTTCCTATGCCGAACCAGCCAACACCATCTTTTCCTTCTCCCTCCATCGCCTCTCTTCTCCTTCTCTCTTCATCGCCTCTCTTCTTATTTCGCAGTATATGAGAAATCATAAAACAAAATACGAAGAAGAGCATTGATATCTCTTTTCATTTCGCAAAAAATGAGAAATCTTAAAACAAAATACGAAGAAGAGCAGTGATATATCTTCTCATTTCATAGAAAATGAGAAATCATAAAACAAAATACGAAAAGGAGCAGTGGATATCACATTCAGTTAGTAATGCAAAGAAGAGCAATGGGTACAAATCATAAAAAGAAAGATATACCGTGGAATGAACATCAAAATGGTAACAAAGACGGAGACCAGAAGTATTGCAATGAAGATGGACCTGAAAATACCCATTTCAGTAGTAGAAACGAGAGCGCAGAAATCGAAATCGATGCTTTCTGGTGATGCAATGAGGATGGATCTGAAAATTCCCATTTCACTAGTAGAAATGAGAGCGCAATAATCGAAATGGATGCTTCCCGTTACCCAGAGGTTTCAGCGTCGTAATTTAACCTAGAGGTCCGAGTTCTTACACTGAGTATCAGTTCTTTCTGTTAGTCTCTAGTAGTCTAGGCCTAGGTCTGTAGTAGTCTAAAAGGGTGGTACGGCATGACAGCGAAACATGTGTAGAAGTGATACAAATAAAATCCAGCTGAAACAAACAAAATCTCCAGATTCTAAAATCGTGATTTGGACACTAATGTTTTTGTTCTAGAGGGAACACTGAGTAATTTTTTTCCAAAATACCAGTTTTACCCATCTATCTCTGGTGCTGCCATGGAAGGAATGGGAAAAGAACTTGGTGCTGTGATGGAATAGATGGGAAAACAACTAAGGCATTGCCATTTTCCTCATCTTCCTCTCTTCCATCAATGGGAAATGGATGAAAAAAAATGTGGAGTGAAGAGAGAACGGAAGGAAACGAAGGAAGGGGAAGAGACCAAATTGAAAGAAGTATTTCAAAAAAAATTAAAAGAAAGGCGACCACCAAGCCAAGTCCTAATCTAAGCAGGCAGTTTTTCTCCCTCTCTCTCCGTCTCTCAGTTTCATTTCTTAGAGGTCCGGCAGAATTACTTCAAGGACGGTGCACAAACGATGACACTCTGATTTCCTAGGCCGGACCAGCCAACACCGTTTTTTCCTTCTCCCTCGATCGTCTCTCTTCTCCTTCTCCTCGATCGTCTCTCTTCTCATTTTGCAAAAATGAGAAATCATAAAACAAAATACGAAGAAGAGTAGTGGGTATCGGGGGTTTTTCATCACCTCTCTTCTCCTTCTTCCTCGATCGCCTCTCTTCTCATTTTGCAGAATACGAGAAATCATAAAACAAAATACAAACAAAAACAGTGATATCTGTTCTCATTTCGCAGAAAATGAGAAATGGTAAAATAAAATACGAAGTAGTAAAAATCATAAAAAGACATACATACTGTGGAATGAACTTCAAAATGGCAAGGCAGACATAGACCAGAAGTAATGCAATGGGGATGAACCTGAGAATTCTCAACTTCTCTTTTAACCTACAGGTCCTAGTTCTTACACTGTATCACTCCTTTCTTCCTTTCTATTATTCTCTAGTAGTCTAGGCATATGTCTGTAGTAGTCTAAAATGGTCGTACTACAGAAGAGCGAAACACGTGTGGAAACCGACTCGCGGGAGTGTTTTTTTTTAAATATGTTTTTTATTCTATATTTTTAAAATCTGATATCATTTTATTTTATTTTATTTACAATTGGCTCGATTTTTCTTGGCCAACTTATTCTTCGGGGCATGGCTTCTAGCTTTTTCGGCTTCCTTTCTCTAGTGCGGATGCAGATGCGTGGTCTCGGCATCTTCTGTATCTCTCTTAGATAGTCCGGCCCTGATAACATTGGCACAAATGGTGACACTCTGAATTCTTATGCCGGACCAGCCAACACCATATTTTCCTTCTCCCTCCATTGCCTCTCTTCTCCTTGTCCCTTCATCGCCTCTCTTCCCATTTCGCAGAATTTGAGAAATCATAAAAAAACATACAAAGAAGAGTAGTAATATCTCATCTCATTTCGCAGAAAATGAGAAATCATAAAACAAAATACGAAGAAGTGCAGTGATATATCTTCTCATTTCGCAGAAAATGAGAAATCATAAAACAAAATACGAAAAGGAGCAGTGGGTATCACATTCAGTTAGTAATGCAAAGAAGAGCCAATGGTAAAAATCATAAAAAGAAAGACATACCGTAGAATGAACATCAAAATGGCAACGAAGACGGAGACCAGAAGTATTGCAATGATGATGGAACTGAAAATTCCCATTTCAGTAGTAGAAACGAGAGCGCAGAAATCAAAATCGATGCTTTCTGGTGATGCAATGAGAATGGATCTGAAAACTCCCATTTCACTAGTAGAAATGAGAGCGCAATAATCGAAATGGATGCTTCCCGTTACCCAGAGGTTTCAGCGTCGTATTTTAACCCAGAGGTCCGAGTTCTTACACTGAGTATCACTTCTTTCTGTTAGTCTCTAGTAGTCTAGGCCTAGGTTTGTAGTACTCTAAAAGGGTGGTACGGCATGATAGCAAAACATGTGTAGAAACCTGCCACCCTCCCCCCTGAGGAGAAGACGCCGCAAATGAAGAGAGATACAGAACATGCCGAGACCACGCGTCTGCATTCGCACAAGATAAAGGAATCCGAAAATGCCAGAAGCCATGCCCCGGAGAATAAGCCGGCCAAGAAAGACCAGCCTAATAGTAAAAAAAAAAAATGATATCAAATTTTAAAAATATAAAATAAAAAACATATTTAAAAAAAAAACTCCCGCGAGTCGGTTTCCACACGTGTATCGCTCTCCTTTCGTACGACCATTTTAGACTACTACAGACATAGGCCTAGACTACTAGAGAATAAAAGATAGGAAGAAAGGAGTGATATAGTGTAAGAACTGGGACCTCAGGGTTAAAAGGGAAGCTGAGACCTCTGGATAATAGAAGCATCCAATTCGATTTCTGTGTTCTCATTTCTACTAGTGAAATGAGAATTCTCAGGTTCATCCCCATTGCATTACTTCTGGTCTCTGTTTGCTTTGCCATTTTGAAGTTCATTCCATGGTATGTATGACGTTTTATGATTTTTACTGCTTCGTATTTTATTTTACCATTTCTCATTTTCTGCGAAATGAGAACAGATATCACTACTTTTGTTTGTATTTTGTTTTATGATTTCTCATATTCTACGAAATGAGAAGAGAGGCGGTGGAGGAAGAAGGAGAAGCGAGGTGACGAAAAACCCCCGATATCCATTGTTCTTCTTCGTATTTTGTTTTATGATTTCTCATTTTTTGCAAAATGAGAAGATAGACGATCGAGGAGAAGGAGAAGAGAGGCGATGGAGGGAGAAGGAAAAGACGGTGTTGGCTGGTCCGGCCTAGGAAATCAGAGTGTCATCGTTTGTGCACCGTCCTTGAAGTAATGCCGTCGGACCTCTGAGAAATGAAATACTTCTTTCAATTTGGTCTATTCCCCTTCCTTCGTTTCCTTCCGTTCTCTCTTCATTCCACCTTTTTTTTCATCCATTTCCCATCGATGGAAGAGAGGAAGATGAGGATAATGGCAATGCCTTAGTTGTTTTCCCATCTATCCCATCACAGCACCAAGTTCTTTTCCCATTCCTTCAATGGCAACACTAGAGATATACGGGTAAAACCGGCATTTTGAAAAAAATTACACAGTGTTCCCTCTAGAACAAGAATATTAGTGAGCAAATCATGATTTTAGACTCTAGGGATTTTGTTTGTTTTAGCTGGATTAGGCCGAAATTGAGTGAGACAGTGGAAGTGAATATTCCACGAGTTAATTTTTTTTTCATTAATTAATTGTTCCCTTCAAAATCAATGGATTACACTTGCTCAAATTAAATTGAAGAAAAAACCAAATCCTACACTAAATACCCTAAAAAATCGTTGTGAAATGCAAGAAACCACAATGAACCGTATAAAACCACAAACAGTGAACCGCGGTTCACAATATTTGAAAATTTTTTATTTAAAAAAAATAGATATATTTGAAATTTAAAGGTTTCTTACTATTTTTATCACATACCTTTTAGTTTTGATATATTACTTAGAGTTTTAATGTTATTTGTGAGACCTCTGGATAATAGAAGTATCCATTTCGATTTCTGTGTTCTCATTTCTACTAGTGAAATGACAATTCTCAGGTTCATCCCCATTGCATTACTTCTGGTCACTGTCTGCCTTGCCATTTTGAAGTTCATTCCATGGATTGTATGTCTTTTTATGATTTTTACTGCTTCGTATTTTATTTTACCATTTCTCATTTTCTGCGAAATGAGAACAGATATCACTGCTTTTGTTTGTATTTTGTTTTATGATTTCTCGTATTCTGCGAAATGAGAAGAGAGGCGATGGAGGAAGAAGGAGAAGAGAGGTGATGAAAAACCCCCGATACCCACTGCTCTTCTTCGTATTTTGTTTTATGATTTCTCATTTTATGACAATGAGAAGAGAGATGATCGAGGAGAAGGAGAAGAGAGGCGATGGAGGGAGAAGGAAAAGACGGTGTTCGCTGGTCCCTCCTAGGAAATCAAAGTGTCATCATTTGTGCACCGTCGTTGAAGTAATGCTGCCGGACCTTTGAGAACTGAAACTGAGAGATGGAGAGAGAGGGAGAAAAGCTGCCTGGTCAGATTAGGGCCTAGCTTGGTGGTCGCCTTTCTTGTATTTTTTTTTTTTGAAATACTTCTTTCAATTTGGTTTCTTCCCCTTCCTTCGTTTCCTTCCATTCTCTCTTCACTCCACTTTTTTTTTCATCCATTTCCCATCGATGGAAGAGAGGAAGATGAGGAAAATGGCAATGCCTTAGTTGTTTTCCCATCTATTCCATCACAGCACCAAGTTCTTTTCCCATTCCTTCCATGGCAGCACCAGAGATATATGGGTAAAACCGGTATTTTGAAAAAAAATTACTCAGTGTTCCCTCTAGAACAAAAATATTAGTGTCTAAATCACGATTTTAGAATCTAGAGATTTTGTTTGTTTCAACTGGATTAGACCGAAATTGAGGGAGACACTGGACGTGAATATTCCACGAGTTGATTTTTTTTTCATTAATTAATTGTTCCCTCCAAAATCAGTGGATTACACTTGCTTAAATTAAATAGAAGAAAAAACCAAATCCTACGCTAAATACCGTAAAAAACCGTTGCGAACTGTAAAAAACCGCAATGAACCGTATAAAACAGCAAACAGTGAATCGCGGTTCACAATATTTGAAATTTTTTTATTTTAAAAAAATAGATATATTTGAAATTTATAGCTTTCTTACTATTTTTATCACATATCTTTCACCGTTTTGATATATTACTTAGAGTTTGAATGTCATTTGTAATATTTATATTAATATTACTCATATTAATGTTATATACAATATTTATATTAAATTATTACTTGACCGGTTTTTACCGGCTTTAACCGCAGTTGAACCCAGTTGAATCTGTTTGAACCCGTTTGAATCCGGTTAAACCCGGTTGAAGCTAAAATGCCTCGAAAACGATCTGTTAGATAGTTCGGCCCTAATAACATTGGCACAAACGGTGACACTCTGATTTCCTATGCCGGACTAGCCAACACCATCTTTTCCTTCTCCCTCCATCGCCTCTCTTCTCCTTCTCCCTTCATCGCCTCTCTACTCATTTCGCAGAATATGAGAAATCGTAAAGTAAAATACGAAGAAGAGCACTGATATCTCTTCTCATTTCGCAGAAAATGAGAAATCATATTCAACATACGAAGAAGTGCAGTGATATATATTCAAATTTCGCAGAAAATGAGAAATCATAAAACAAAATACGAAAAGGAGCAGTGGGTATCACATTCAGTTAGTAATGTAACGAAGAGCAATGGGTAAAAATCATAAAACGAAAGACATACCGTGGAATAAATATCAAAATGGCAACGAAGACGGAGACCAGAAGTATTACAATGAAGATGGACCAGAAGTATTCCGGTATTTAGCGTAGGATTTGGACAGACAACCCCAAAGATGTAGAAATCAGTATTTCCAGATATTATGCCTTTACACTCTGTACTCATATATCTCGTGGTTCCATCATAACCTCATCATTAATGATTTTATAAACCAAACAAAAAAACATGTTAAAAAAGTAATCTCATTCCTCAAAGACATAATTTGGAACTTCTTTAAATGAAATCCCAAATAAAAATCAATAATTCAAAAAATACAAAACAATACTAAAATTAATAACCTAAAAACAAGCTATAGTATATATAACACCCAAAGATTCACCCAACCTAGCCATCTTATAATTTATGTAAATGAGAGATTACATGTACATTGTAGAGCTTTTCAAAATGTTCTAGAATGATCCAGAATGCTCAAGAAGAGTCTGGAACAATTCGGAAGGTTCCGGAAGATTTCGGACGGTTCAAGAAGATTCTAGAGAATTTTGGAGTTCTCTAGAAGAATCTAAAATTGTGTAGAAGTGTGTGGAGTCTTGTAGAACACTCTGGAATGTTCTAGAAGCTTATGGAAGAAGGAAGAAGTAGGGTCTAAAAAGCTTATAGATGATTCTTATTGTGTAGAAATTTGTAAAAAATGTTAGGAGTTTCTAGAATTCTTCACAGCACCAGCCTTGACGTTGAAGGAGATTCTTGTGTTTTGATGAATTTATCATAGTTGTCATCTCCCTTGGAAAGGTGTCTCTAAAATACTTCTCTTTGTTAACATTTTTAATAGCTATAGTCTTACTAGAGGTGAGTACACCTCTGTACACAGTCCCAGCAGACCCTACTCCTATACGTTTACTAGAATGGAATCTCTCTGTTGCAGATCTTATCTCAAAGAGAGATAACTTTGAAAGATTTTCTTCACATGGTTCTCAACAATATGTTGAAATTCCCCCTTTCTCCTTTCAATTATTCCTTGTCCGATTCCATGGAGCTACCATCACTGCTATGGAGAAGTTGAATGTTGCTACCCCAATGCCATGTATTAGCCCTATTCCTCTTGTATTCCTTCCTTGAGGCCAATATCACCTGTCCCATTATTGCTGTTTTTGCTATTGGCAACACTATTATCAGAAAAGTCCACCAAGTCAAAGGTCCCGAAGCTCCATTGCTGAAGGAGGTGAAGCGTCATTCCCTATCCATTCGAAGAAAAATTGATGAGCACAGGAAAATGACTAATTTACCCTTCTATTTGGACTAGTTAGCCCATTGTTTTGTGTGTTTTTGGATATGATTAATGGGATTCAAAAGGTAAATTTTGTAATTTATGGGCATAAGTTGATATTTTTGGAACGTTGGAATTTTTAATAATTATTTTACCACAATTTTAGGGGTCTTATTAGTAAAATAATTAATTTAAATCCATTTATGAGAGTTTGGATTAATTTAGTTATTTTTAGAATTAATTGTAAGTGGTAAAATTATTTATTAGATTTTCATAATTTGAAAAGCCCAATTATTAGGCCTATTAAGAAAAACCCATAAAGAAATCCACATGTGTGAAGACTATTTTCATCATCTCAAGACACATGATGAGGAAATTCGATATTTACAAGCCAGTATAAGAACATTTTTGAATTTGGCAAGTGAATTAAGGGAAAAGAAACAAAATAAGAAGGGGAGAAAAAGAAGGAAGGTTTGATATATCTTCAGTATTTTTGCCATAACGTTTCTGTAGCGACCCGACCCGATTTTTCGGGATTTTAGGGTCTCAGTAGCAGTGGGGAGGGGATAAATCCCGTTATAGGCCTCGTCTCGCCTGATCCCGAGCTCAGAAGCTCAAAGGGCGTTTTAGTAATTTAAACTATTTAATACCTTGTCATACAAAAAAATATTTGAAAATCACACTTTTCCTCATCCGAGGTTTGACATCCGATTTTTTTTCTTCTGATTTTGAAACACTGTTTTTGCAAAAATCTGATTTTATGGAAAAAAAAAAAAAGAAACCCTAAACCCTAAAACCCTCCCCCTTATAAATTCTTTCCTTCGCCGCGCCCTGTAGCACGCAGCTACAGTGCCGCGGCACCCTTACCGCCTCCTCTCCGTGCTCCTTCTCCCTCTCTCGTCTCCGGCTCCCTTCTCTTTTCGTTCAGTCAACTGGCACCTCGGAGTCGCCGTCGCCGGCCAACCGAGCCAGGTATCTTCTTCTCTTTCTTCCCTCATCCTCCAATCTGCCTCCCATTTCCGTCGGTTCTTCCCCCTTCCTCGGTTTTCACCGATTTTCCATGTTTTTTTCCCTTCCATTCTCTCTGATTTCCTAGGATTTTTCCCGATTTTCCGATGGATTTCTCAATCCCCTCGGTTTCTTTCCCTCTTCCCTCTTCCTCCTCTCCTTCCTGCTTTTTCTTCCTCTTTCTTCTTCCCCCTTCGGCTGGGCAGCCGAGTCAACTCAGCTGAGCAGCCGAGTTGGCTCAGCTGGGCAGCCAGTTGATTCGGCTTAGTCCGAGTGTGGGCCCTACTGGGCCGGCGCAGCTCAGCTCGCCACTGATCCATCTCGGCCCAGCTCGGCCCAGTCCAGTTTTGGGCTCGGCCCAGTTTCAGCTTTGGGCCCGGCCCAGTTTCAGGCCCGGCCCATTTCGGGCCCATTTTTCAGTTCGAGCTTAGTTTAGCCTGTTTTATCTCCCTTACTTATTCTGTGCTCTTGTTTCTGCAAATCGAGCCCCCTTAAAACCAGGGGAACCGTTTTCTCATGATTGATTTTCAAACGCACACCGGTGAGGGAACTTTGACACTTTTAACATACGCATTTCTGCATTTATTTATCTTCGAATCATGTGGATGCGGAATGCACAGAATGGGACCCCTTATATCTGGTTTGGCCACTCGGCAAGGGAACCGTTCAGATAAGCATGTGGCAAGGGGACCACTCTGTGTATTCGCGTCCGGTAATGATGAAAGAATAATAGTTGGGCTTGATGTTGTACCAGTTGTGCATGATTAAGTAATTGGATGTGATTGATTGATAACATGATGAAATGTCAACATGCTAGTATGTGGTAGACTGTGATATACATGATTGACTGGGATTTGATGTTGCTTTTTTTAGAACCTATCTATTGTTAACTGTACCCGCACATGCCTATTGTTAATCGTACATGCAATTGTTGGATACGTAGAATGTCGGAGGGGCTTGGGCATTAAGTAACATTAGGGTTATGTGGGGCCACGCGGCGGACGCGCGATGGGATGTGTATTGCCTTGTGATTGGATGTGGGTTGTCATGCCCCTAGCTTGAATAAAATGGTCGGTCTATCTTGTGGTCACCAGATACACCTTTGAGGGAGGTGTAACCTGACTTGGGGAACAAGGTGCCTGGAAGTTCCCAATAGGGATCCTTTGGGGAAGTAGTCGTGTCAATCCTAGATAGGCCATCAGGCTGAATGTTGGTTCACCCAAGGTAACCTTAGAAGCCTCTCGTAGTTCCGATACCCGACGGTGGGACGGATGAGATGATTCCTGTGGACCGAGTAGGCTGAGGAGGTGCTCGCCTAGGTCGAGGGATGAAGCAGTGAGGGGCAGCTCCCGCTGGCATGGGTTGTGATCCCTGTGGACCGAGTAGGCTGAGGAGGTGCTTGCCTAGGTCGAGGGATGAAGCGGTGAGGGACAGCTCCCGCTGGGATGGGTCGTGATCCCTGTGGACCGAGTAGGCTGAGGGGTGCTCGCCTAGACCGAGGGACGAGGCGGTGAGGGGCAGCTCCCACTGGCATGGGTTGTGATCCCTGTGTGACCGAGTAGGCTGAGGAGGTGTTCGCCAAGGTCGAGGGACGGAGCGGTGAGGGACAGCTCCTGCCGGTATAGTTTGTGACCCCTAGATGATCGAATAGGCTGAGGATGTGCTCGCCTGCTCATTGGTTAAGGGATTGAGGTTGTCTAGGTAAGGTGGTTGTGGGCCATGTTGAGTACCTACCGAATGGCCGTACGGTGGGTCGAGTGCGTGTTGTGTGGGAACCATGTACGTGGACCTTTGTTATTCCTTAGTGGTAGATATGCAGTGTGTGATATATGTTGTGTGATTATATGCATGTGTTCCCTTGCTGAGTATGTAGTACTCACCCCCTTGCCTTTCAGGTGGCTCGATGGATGCGGGATCCAGCGGGTCCCAAGACCAGGCTTAGGCGATGATGCTTTCGGATTGCTTAATTACTCTCCTTTTTATTAATTAGAAAGAACCTTGTGTTTAATTTGGATATTGTTTATCGTTGTGGATGACTGTACTAGCCACCTATTGCACTGTTGTGTTAACTGAACTTATGGTATTTCTTTTCTCTTATGGTGATTGATGTTTAGTCAAAAAAAAAAATATATGCCGGTAGTTTGGAATGTGTGATATTTCGGTTTAGTATCGGCAGTAACATGCCCGTTTCGGGATGGGGTGTTACAGTTTCACTCCGATATCCGATTGCTTTGATTCTTCTTGGGTTAGAAAGAATACTTCAAGGGCTACAATTTTGTAGTTTAGGACTTGTCCTGATTCAGATGTTAACTATGTCAAAACTGAGATGCAAGGTGGTACATGTGTATAAAACGGGATTTTGCACCCATTTTCCTTACACGAATTTTACTATTTTTTGGGTGATTGGATATATATTTCCATTGTTTGTTATAGTAGAAGATCCGAATTACGAAACAAGTTAGATAAATAATCAACAATCCCATCAATTAATAGAAAATACTTCACATTAAATTTAAATGACACTTTAGCTAATAAGTCAATCAATTAATTCTTGAAATCAACATTTTAAACAGTAACCGTAGGAAATCCTATAAGTTCATCAGGATTATGAAAAGTACCACATACATTGTCTAAATGGATCCTGTTTAAGGACATGACTAAATGTACATACACTGTTCTCTCCAGCACTTCTCCATCCCCATAGATCTACATACTGCTGCAAATAACCGTAGAAAATAACATAAAGGATGGATTTGGAAACAGCCAAAAAAACATAAGCAAAATAAAAATTCAAATGAAATATCCAAATTATATCAAACATGTAAAGAGGGGTGTGCCGGGGGTGTTAGGATTGACATGGTAACATGACACATTAAGCCTGCAAAAAAGAGCAAATTGTACAACCAACTGACTGTAAATTGTAACCAATTTAGATGCTGACATCTAAATTCAATTTCTTGCACACTATCTTTTTAGATAGACTAGCAGGAAGTGCTTCATGCAAGTGAAAATGGTCAAAATTTTATAGTTAACAATTCTTTCTTCAATGTACAAGTTTTTGCACATTGTAGAGCTTTTTGGAATGTTTTAGAATGATCCGGAATGCTCAAGAAGAGTCTGGAACAATCCGAAAGGTTCCAAAAGATTCCGGATGGTTCAAAAAAACTCTAGAGAATTTTGGAGTTCTCTAGAAGATTATAGAATTGTGTAGAAGTGTGTGGAGTCTTGTAGAACACTCTGGAATGTTCTAAAAGCTTATGGAAAGAAGGAAGAAGTAGGGTCTAGAAAGCTTTTAGATGATTCTTGGTGTGTAGAAATTTATAGAATATGTTAGGAGTTTCTAGAATTATCCACATCCATTGGATGATTGGCATGTGGCATCATTTTTGCCATTAATAGGGGTGAGGTTCCCATTTGTAACCTACTCCTCAAGAGTTGTAAATTTCCAAGTGCAAAACAAGTGCATTCCTTCCAAGTGTTCAAGTGTGCTCTTGTAATTGCCTAAGTGAGAGTTTGAGTGAAGTTGGTCTTGAGTGTTTAAGTGAAGAAGGCTGACTTGTTCAACAATCCGGGTGTTGTTCAAGTGCCACACGGGCAATTCGTGAAATCAATCTCTAAGTCCGTGACATGTAGGTGTCTTACTCTTACAGTACTGAGACACACTAACATAATTAAATAAACAAATATAGGTTTCTGATGAAGCATGTGTGTCCACACATGACAACTGAGTGACTGAGTACAAGAGGAGTGGTCCAACTTAAGGACGGCACCCAGCAGAATCTCAGTAAAATTTGAATGGGTTTAGGTTTTATAGAGAGAACCTAATTCAACATCAGCAAAATCCTGTTGGATATTCAAGAGAATTTCCTATAGAGTTTTAGCATAATCCTAATGGTAATCATGGAGAAAACCCCCACAAAGAATTTTTTTATCAGTACCCCAATAGATATTACAGTGAGAATGTCAGAGAAGATTCCTAGCATGCTTCAAATGGATACTCCATAGAAACTCCAAAGGAATTTCAACAAAACCAAACTGGATATTAGAAAGAAATGTATTATGCTAGTAATGGGGTAGTGCGATTCCAAATGTTAAAGCACCTAATTCAATTGGCAGTAGCAGGTATAAAGGAACAGTTGCGAGCTTGATGACTTTATTTGATTGATCAATAGTTCTATAACATAGTACAAGAAATCAATTTGTATTGTATCATACCATTACATATCGAAGTAGCTACCATTCATATCTAGCAGAACTTACTGATTCTTATGGCTCCATGCAAGGTGATATTGATCTATCCTCAGAATTCCTTGACAGATTGTAGTTTGTTAATGGAGTAGGGATAGGGCCTTCTGGTATTAGCGTCCTCATGATCTCCCTTATGTAAGGTGATGCCAAATCATATTCAATAGGTGATGATTCAATTGATGCCGATCCATCTGTAGTATTCCTTGGCAAATCGTAGTCTGAATGAAGGTTTGTACCGGGTAGCTCAGGGAGATAGGCTTTTCCTTTTAATAGTTGTATAACATCCCTCATTATTGGCCTTTTGGAGGCACTTGGAAGCACACATGATAACCCAACAATGCGCATTCTCTCCATTTCCTCTACTTCAAAATCTTGCAATCTTGGATCAACAGATTTAAGCAATTTGTTCTTGGCCTTCTTATCCCGAACCCAACTTATGAGTATGAAGTTCGGATCACAATCACTACACTGCCTCATTCCCGTTGTGACCACCAGACAGATAACCCAAAGATGTAGAAATCAGTATTTCCAGAGATTATGCCTTTACACAGATACTCTGTACTCATATATCTCGCGGTTCCATCATAACCTCATCGTAAATGATTTTATAAACCAAACAGCAAACATGTTAAAAAAATAATCTCATTCCTCAGAGACATAATTTGGAACTACTTTAAATGAAATCCCAAATAAAAATCAATAATTCAAAAAATACAAAACAATACTAAAATTAATAACCTAAAAACAAGCTATAGTATATATCACATTTAGAGATTCACCCAACCTAGCCATCTTATAATTTATGTAAATAAGAGATTGCATGGACAATGTAGAGCTTTTCAAAATGTTCAAGAATGATCTAGAATGCTCAAGAAGAGTCTGGAATAATCCGAAAGGTTCCGGAAGATTCCGGATGGTTCAAGAAGATTCTAGAGAATTTTGGAGTTCTCAAGAAGATTTTAAAATTGTGTAGAAGTGTGTGGAGTCTTGTAGAACACTCTGGAATGTTCTAGAAGCTTATGGAAGAAGGAAGAAGTAGGGTCTAAAAAGCTTCTAGATGATTCTTGGTGTGCAGAAATTTGTAAAATATGTTAGGAGTTTCTAGAATTCTTCACAGCACCAGCTTTGAAGTTGAAGGAGATTCTTGTGTCTTGATGAATTTATCATAGTTGTCATCTCCCTTGGAAAGGTGTTTCTAAAATACTTCTCTTTGTTAAAATTTTTAACAGCTATAGTCTTACTAGAGGTGAGTACACCTTTGTACACAGTCCCAGCAGGCCCTCCTCCTAGACGTTTACTAGAATGGAATGTCTGTGTTACAGATCTTATCTCAGAGAGAGATAACTTTGAAGGATTTTCTTCACATGGTTCTCAACAATATGTTGAAATTCCCCCTTTCTCCTTTCAATTATCTTCTTCCTTATCCGATTCCACGTAGCTACCATCACTGCTATGGAGAAGCTGAATGTTGCTACCCCAATGCCATGTATTAGCCCTATTCCTCTTGTATTCCTTCATTAAGGCCAATATCACCTGTCCTCGGGGGGGAGGGTGGCAGGTTTCTACACATGTTTCGCTCTCATGCCGTACCACCCTTTTAGATACTACAGACCTAGGCCTAGATTGGTAGAGACTAACAAAAAGAAGTGATACTTAGTGTAAGAACACGGACCTCTGGGCTAAAAGACAACGCTGAAACCTCTAAGTAACGGGAATCATCCATTTCGATTTTTGCGCTCTCATTTCTACTAGTGAAATGGGAATTTTCAGGTCCATCGTCATTGCATTACCAGAAAGCATCTATTTCGATTTCTGCGCTCTCATTTCTACTACTGAAATGAGAATTTTCAGGTCCATCTTCATTGCAATACTTCTGGTCTCCGTCTTCGTTGCCATTTTGATGTTCATTCCACGGTATGTCTTTCTTTTTATGATTTTTACCCATTGCTCTTCTTTGTATTACTAACTGAATGTGATACCCTCTGCTCCTTTTCGTATTTTATTTTATGATTTCTCATTTTCTGTGAAATGAGAAGATATATCAGTGCTCTTCTTCGTATTTTATTTTATGATTTCTCATATTCTGCTAAATGAGAATAGAGGCAATGGAGGGAGAAGGAAAAGATGGTGTTCGCTGGTTCGGCATAGTTAATCAGAGTGTCACAGTTTGTGCCAATGTCACCAGGGCCGGACTACCTAACGAACCGTTTTTGAGGTATTTTAGGTTCAACCAGATTCAACCGGGTTCAACCGGATTCAACCGGGTTCAACTATGGTTAAAGCAAGTAAAAACAGGTCAAGTAATAATTTAATATAAATATTGTATATAACATTAATATGAGTAATATTAATATAAATATTACAATTGACATTCAAACTCTAAGTAATATTAATATAAATATCACAAATAACATTCAAACTCTAAGTAATATATCAAAACGGTGAAAGATATGTGATAAAAATAGTATGAAACCTTTAAATTTCAAATATATTTATTTTTTTTAAAATAAAAAGTTTTCAAATATTGTGAACCACGGCTCACTATTTGCGGCTTTATACGGTTCATTGCGGTTTTTTGTAGTTCACAATGGTTTTTTACGGTATTTAGCGTAGGATTTGGTTTTTTCTTCTATTTAATTTAAGCAAATGTAATCCACTGATTTTGGAGGAAACAATTAATTAATGGAAAAAAAATCAACTCGTGGAATATTCACTTCCACTGTCTAACTCAATTTCGGTCTAATCCAGCTGAAACAAACAAAATCCCCAGATTCTAAAATCATGATTTGGACACTAATATTTTTGCTTTAGAGGGAACAATGAGTAATTTTTTTTCAAAATACCGGTTTTACCCGTATATCTCTGGTGCTGCCATGGAAGGAATGGGAAAAGAACTCGGTGCTGTGATGGAATTGATAGGAAAATAACTAAGGCATTCCCATTTTCCTCATCTTCCTCTCTTCCATCGATGGGAAATGGACGAAAAAAAAAAGTGGAGTGAAGAGAGAATGGAAGGAAACAAAGGAAGTGGAAGAGACCAAATTGAAGGAAATATTTCAAAAAAAATTCCAAGAAAGGCGACCACCGAGCCAGGCCCTCATCTGACCAGGCAGTTTTTCTCCCTCTCTCTCCGTCTCTTAGTTTCACTTCTCAGAGGTTCGGCAGCATTACTTCAAGGACGGTGCACAAATGATGACACTCTGATTTCCTAGGCTGGACTAGCCAACACTGTCTTTTCCTTCTCCCTCCATCGCCTCTCTTCTCCTTCTTCTCATCGCCTCTCTTCTCATTTTACATAAAATGAGAAATCATAAAACAAAATACGAAAAAGAGCAGTGGGTATTGGGGGTTTTTCATCACCTCTCTTCTCCTTCTTCCTCCATCGACTATCTTCTCATTTCGCAGAATACGAGAAATCATAAAACAAAATACAAACAAAAGCAGTGATATTTGTTCTCATTTCGCAGAAAATGAGAAATGGTAAAATAAAATACGAAGCAGTAAAAATCATAAAAAGACATACATACCGTGGAATGAACTACAAAATGGCAAGGCAGACATAGACCAGAAGTAATGCAATGGGGATGAACCTGAGAATTCTCATTTCACAAGTAGAAATGAGAACACAGAAATTGAAATAGATGTTTCTATTAACCAGAGGTCTCACAAATAATATTTAAACACTACGTAATATATCAAAACGGTAAAAGATATGTGATAAAAATAGTAAGAAACCTTTAAAATTCAAATATATCTATATTTTTTAATAAAAAAATTTCAAATATTGTGAACCGCGGCTCACTGTTTGCCATTTTATACGGTTCATTGCGGTTTTTTGCAGTTCACAACTATTTTTTACAGTATTTAGCGTAGGATTTGGTTTTTTCTTATATTTAATTTAAGCAAGTGTAATCCACTGATTTTGGAGAGAACAATTAATTAAAGAGAAAAAAATCAAATCATCTCGTGGAATATTCACTTCCACTGTCTCACTAAATTTCGGTTTAATCCAGCTGAAACAAACAAAATCAACAGATTCTAAAATCATGATTTGGTCACTAATATTTTTGTTCTAGACGGAACACTAAGTAATTTTTTTTCAAAATACCGGTTTTACTCGTATATCTCTGGTGCTGCCATGGAAAGAATGGGAAAAGAACTTGGTGCTGTGATGGAATAGATGGGAAAACAACTAAGGCATTGCCATTTTCCTCATCTTCCTCTCTTCCATCGATGGGAAATGAATGAAAAAAAAAAGTGGAGTGAAGAGAGAACGGAAGGAAACAAAGGAAGGGGAAGAGACCAAATTGAAAGAAGTATTTCAAAGAAAATTATAAGAAAGGCGACCGCCAAGCTAGGCCCTGATCTGACCAGGCAGTTTTTCTCCCTCTCTCTCCATCTCTCAGTTTCATTTCTCAGAGGTCCGGCAACATTACTTCAAGGACGGTGCACAAACGATGACACTCTGATTTCTTAGGCCGGACTAGCCAACACCGTCTTTTCCTTCTCCCTCGATCGTCTCTCTTTTCCTTCTCCTCGATCGTCACTCTTCTCATTTTGCAGAAATGAGAAATCATAAAACAAAATACGAAGAAGAGTAGTGGGTATCGGGGGTTTTTCATCACCTCTCTTCTCCTTCTTCCTCCATCGCCTCTCTTCTCATTTCGCAGAATACGAGAAATCATAAAACAAAATACAAACAAAAGCAGCGATATCTGTTCTCATTTCGCAGAAAATGAGATATGGTAAAATAAAATACAAAGCAGTAAAAATCATAAAAGGACATACATACCATGGAATGAACTTCAAAATGGCAAGGCAAACAGAGACCAGAAGTAATGCAATGGGGATGAACCTGAGAATTATCATTTCACTAGTAGAAATGAGAATACAGAAATCGAAATGGATGCTTCTATAATCCAGAGGTCGTACAAATAACATTTAAACTCTAAGTAATATATCAAAAAAGGTAAAAGATATGTGATAAAAATAGTAAGAAACCTTTAAATTTCAAATAAATCTATTTTTTTTAAATAAATTTTTTTCAAATATTGTGAACCGCGGCTCACTGTTTGCCATTTTATACGGTTCATTGCGGTTTGTTGCAGTTCACAACTGTTTTTTACAGTATTTAGCGTAGGATTTGGTTTTTTCTTATATTTAATTTAAGCAAGTGTAATCCACTGATTTTGGAGAGAACAATTAATTAAAGAAAAAAAAAATCAAATCATCTCGTGGAATATTCACTTCCACTGTCTCACTAAATTTCGGTCTAATCCAGCTGAAACAAACAAAATCAACAGATTCTAAAATCATGATTTGGTCACTAATATTCTTGTTCTAGTGGGAACACTAAGTAATTTTTTTTCAAAATACCGGTTTTACTCGTATATCTCTGGTGCTGCCATGGAAAGAATGGGAAAAGAACTTGGTGCTGTGATGGAATAGATGGGAAAACAACTAAGGCATTGCCATTTTCCTCATCTTCCTCTCTTCGATCAATGGGAAATGGATGAAAAAAAAAGTGGAGTGAAGAGAGAACGGAAAGAAACGAAGGAAGGGGAAGAGACCAAATTGAAAGAAGTATTTCAAAAAAAATTACAAGAAAGACGACCACGAAGCCAGGTCCTAATCTAACAAGGCAATTTTTCTCCCTCTCTCTCCGTCTCTCAGTTTCATTTCTCAAAGGTCCGGCAACATTACTTCAAGGACGGTGTACAAACGATGACACTCTGATTTCCTAGGCCGGACTAGCCAACACCGTCTTTTCCTTCTCCCTCTATCGTCTCTCTTCTCCTTCTCCTCGATTGTCTCTCTTCTCATTTTGCAGAAGTGAGAAATCATAAAACAAAATACGAAGAAGAGTAGTGGGTATCGGGGGTTTTTCATCACCTCTCTTCTCCTTCTTCCTCCATCGCCTCTCTTCTCATTTCGCAGAATACAAGAAATCATAAAACAAAATATAAAGAAAAACAGTGATATCTGTTCTCATTTCGCAGAAAATGAGAAATGGTAAAATAAAATACGAAGCAGTAAAAATCATAAAAAGACATACATACCGTGGAATGAACTACAAAATGGCAAGGCAGACAGGGACCAGAAGTAATGCAATGGGGATGAACCTGAGAATTCTCAGCTTCTCTTTTAACCTACAGGTCCCAGTTTTTACACTGTATCACTCCTTTCTTCCTTTCTGTTGTTCTCTAGTAGTCTAGGCATATGTCTGTAGTAGTGTAAAATGGTCGCACTACAGGAGAGCGAAACACGTGTGGAAACCGACACGCGGGAGTGTTTTTTTTTTTTAAATATGTTTTTTATTCTATATTTTTAAAATCTGATATCATTTTCTTTTATTTTATTTACAATTAGCTCGGACTTTCTTGGCCAACTTATTCTCCGGGGCATGCCTTCTAGCGTTTTCGGCTTCCTTTCTCTTGTGCGGATGTAGACGCGTGGTCTCGGCATCTTCTGTATCTCTCTTAGATAGTCCGGCCCTAATAACATTGGCACAAATGGTGACACTCTGATTTCCTATGTCGGACCAGCCAACACTATCTTTTCCTTCTCCCTCCATCGCCTCTCTTCTCCTTCTCCCTTCATCGCCTCTCTTCTCATTTCGCAGAATATGAGAAATCAAAAAATAAAATGCGAAGAAGAGCACTGATATCTCTTCTCATTTCGCAGAAAATGAGAAATCATAAAACAAAATACGAAGAAGAGTAGTGATATATCTTCTCATTTCGCAGAAAATGAGAAATCATAAAGCAAAATACGAGAAAGAGAGCAGTGGGTATCACATTCAGTTAGTAATGCAAAGAAGAGCAATAGGTAAAAATCATAAAAAGAAAGATATACAGTGGAATGAACATCAAAATGGCAACGAGGACGGAGACCAGAAGTATTGCAATGAAGATGGACCTGAAAATTCTCATTTCAATAGTAGAAATGAGAGCGCAGAAATCGAAATAGATGCTTTCTGGTAATGCAATGACGATGGACCTGAAAATTCCCATTTCATTGGTAGAAATGAGATCTCAAAAATCGAAATGGATGTTTCCCGTTACCCAGAGGTTTCAGCGTCGTCTTTTAACCCAGAGGTCCGAGTTCTTACACTGAGTATCACTTCCTTCTGTTAGTCTCTAGTAGTCGACACCTAGGTCTGTAGTAGTATAAAAGGGTGGTACAACATGAGAGCGAGACATGTGTAGAAACCTGCCACCCTTCGTCCCCGAGGACAGGTGATATTGACCTCCAGGAAGGAATACAAGAGAAATAGGGCTAATACATGGCATTGGGGTAGCAACATTCAGCTTCTCCATAGCAGTGATGGTAGCTACATGGAATCGGATAAGGAAGAAGAAAATTGAAATGAGAAAGGGGGAATTTCAACATATTGTTGAGAACCATGTGAAGAAAATCCTTCAAAGTTATCTCTCTCTGAGATAAGATCTGCAACACAAAGATTCCATCTAGTAAACGTCTAGTAAGACTATAGCTGTTAAAAATTTTAACAAAGAGAAGTATTTTAGAGACACCTTTCCAAGGGAGATGACAACTATGATAAATTCATCAAGACACAAGAATCTTCTTCAACTTCAAGGCTAGTGCTGTGAAGAATTCTAGAAACTCCTAACATATTTTACAAATTTCTACAAACCAAGAATCATCTAGAAGTTTTTTAGACCCTACTTCTTCCTTCTTCCATAAGCTTGTAGAACATTCCAGAGTGTTCTACAAGACTCCACACACCTCTACACAATTTTAGAATTTTTTAAGAACTCCAAAATTCTCTAGAATCTTCTTGAACCATCCGAAATCTTCCGGAACCTTCCGGATTGTTCCAGACTCTTCTTGAGCAGTCTGGATCATTCTAGAACATTTTGAAAAGCTCTACAATGTACATGTAATCTCTTATTTACATAAATTATAAGATGGATAGGTTGGGCGAATCTCTAGGTGTGATATATAGTATAGCTTGTTTTTAGGTTATTAATTTTAGTATTGCTTTGTATCTTTTGAATTATTGATTTTTATTTTGGATTTTATTTAAAGAAGTTCCAAATTATGTCTTTGAGGAATGTGATTACTTTTTTAACATGTTTTACTGTTTGGTTTATAAAATCATTTACGATGAGGTTATGATGGAACCGCGAGATATATGAGTACAGAGTATCTGTGTAAAGGCATAATCTCTGGAAATACTGATTCCTACATCTTTGGGGTTATCTGTCTGGTGGTCACAGCGGGAATGAGGCGGTGCAGTGATTGCGATCCGAACTTTATACTCATAAATTGCGTTCAAGATAAGAAGGCCAACAACAAATTGCTTAAATCTACTGATCCAAGATTGCAAGATTTTGAAGTAGAGGAAATGGAGGGAATGCGCATTGTTGGGCTATCATATGTGCTTCCAAGTGCCTCCAAAAGGCCAATAATGAGGGATGTTATACAGCTATTAAAAGGAAAAACCTATCTCCCTGAGCTACCCGGTACAAAACCTTCATTCAGACTACGATTTGCCAAGGAATACTACAGATGGATCGGCATCAACTGAATCATCACCTATTGAATATGATTTGGCATCACCTTACATAAGGGAGATCATGAGGACGCTAATACCAAAGGCCCTATCCCTACTCCATTAACAAACTACAATCTGTCAAGGAATTCTGAGGATGGATCAATATCACTTTGCATGGAGCCATTAGAATCAGTAAGTTCTGCTGGATATGAATCAGCATCTGAATCACTTACAGAAGGAAGAGCAACAAACACACCGTGTCAGATTCAATGGTAGCTACTTCGATATGTAATGGTATGATACAATACAAATTGATTTCTTGTACTATGTTATAGAACTATTGATCAATCAGACAAAGTCATCAAGCTCACAACTGTTCCTTTATACCTGCTACTACCAATTGAATTAGGTGCTTCAACATTTGGAATCGTACTACCCCATAACTAGCATAATACATTTCTTTTTGATATCTAGTTTGGTATTGTTGAAATTCTCTTGGAGTTTCTATGGGGCATCCATTTGGACATGTTGGGAATCTTCTCTGACATTCTCACTGTAATATCTATTGGGGTATTGATAAAAATATTCTTTGTAGGGGTTTTCTCCATGATTACCATTAGGATTATGCTAAACTCTATAGGAAATTCTCTTGAATATCCAACAGGATTTTGCTGATATTGAATTAGGTTCTCTCTATAAAACCAAAACCCATTCAAATTTTGTTGAGATTCTGCTAGGTGTTGTCCGTAAGATGGACCACTCCTCCTGTACCCAGTCACTCAGTTGTCACGTGTGGACACACGTGCTTCATCAGAAATCTATATTTGTTTATTTAATAATGTTAGTGTGTCTCAATACTGTAAGAGTAAGACACCTACATGTCACGGACTTAGAGATTGCACTCACGAATTGCCCTCGTGGCATTTGAACAACACCCGGATTGTTGAACAAGTCAGCCTTCTTCACTTAAACACTCAAGACCAACTTCACTGAAACTCTCACTTAGGCAATTACAAGAGCACACTTGAACACTTGGAAGGAATGAACTTGTATTGCACTTGGAAATTTGCAACTCTTGAGGAGTAGGTTACAAATGGAAACCTCACCCCTATTTATACTAAAAGCCTTGAGAATTAATGGCTAAAATGATGCCACATGCTAGTCATCCAATGGATGTGGAGAATTCTAGAAACTCCTAACATATTCTACAAACTTCTACACACCAAGAATCATATAAAAGCTTTTAGAACATTCCAGAGTGTTCTACAAGACTCCACAGACTTTTACACAATTTTAGAATCTTCTAGAGAACTCCAAAATTCTCTAGAGTTTTCTTGAACCATCCGGAATCTTCTGGAGCCTTCCGAATTGTTTCAGACTCTTTTTGAGCATTCTGGATCTGTCTAAAACATTCCGAAAAGCTCTACAATGTACAAAAACTTGTACATTGAAGAAAGAATTATGAACTATAAAATTTTGACCATTTTCACTTGCACGAAGCACTTCCTGATAGTCTATCTAAAAAGATAGTGTGCAAGAAATTGAATTTAGATGTCAGCATCTGAATTGGTTACAATTTACAGTCTGTTGGTTGTACAATTTGCCCTTTTTTGCAGGCTTAATTATGTCATGTTACCATGTCAATCCTAACACCCCCGGCCCATCCCTCTTTACATGTTTGATATAATTTGGATATTTCATTTGAATTTTTATTTTGCTTATGTTTTTTGGCTGTTTCCAAATCCATCCTTTATGTTATATTCTACGGTTATTTGCAGCAGTATGTAGATCTATGGGGAAGGAGAAATGTTGGAGAGAACAGTCTAGGTACATTTAGGCATGTCCTTAAACAGGATCCATGTACACAATGTATGTGGTACTTTTCATAATCCTGATGAACTTATAGGATTTCCTACGGTTACTGTTTTAAAATGCTGATTTCAGGAATTAATTGATTGACTTATTAGCCAAAGTGTCATTTAAATTTAATGTGAAGTATTTTCTATTAATTGATGGGATTGTTGATTATTTATCTAACTTGTTTCCTAATTCGGATCTTCTACTATAACAAACAATGGAAATGCATATCCAATCACCCAAAAAATAGTGAAATTCGTGTAATGAAAGTGGGTGCAAAATCCCGTTTTATACATATGTACCACCTTGCATGTCAGTTTTGACCTAGTTAACTTCCGAATCAGGACAAGTCGTATGACAAAGTTGTAACCCTTGAAGTATTCTTTCCAACCCAAAAAGAATCAAAGCAAATGGACATTAGAGTGAAACTTTATGGCAAAATTACTGAAGATATGTCAACCTTCCTTCTTTTTCTCCCCTTCTTATTTTGTTTCTTTTTCCTTAGTTCACTTGCCAAATTCAAAAATCTTCTTATACTGGCTTGTAAATTTCGAATTTCCTCATCATTATCTTGAGATGATGAAAGTAGTCTTCACACATGTGAATTTCTTCATTGCTTTTTCTTAATGGGCTTAATAGTTGTGCTTTTCAAAGTATGAAAAATCTAATAAATAATTTTACCACTTACAATCAATTCTAAAATAACTAAATTAATCCAAAGTCTCATAAATGGATTTAAATTAATTATTTTGTGAATAAAACCCCTAAAATTGTGGTAAAATAATTATTAAAAATTCCAACTTTCCAAAAATATCAACTTATGCCCATAAATTGCAAAATTTACCTTTTGATTTCTCATATCTTATATGTCCTTTTAAATCCTGCAAAACGACCAAAATATCATTAATCATATCCAAAAACACACAAAACAAGGGGCTAACTAGTCCAAATAGAAGGGTAAAATAGTCATTTTCCTGTGCTCATCAATTTCTCTTCGAATGGATAGGGAATGACGCTTCACCTCATTCAGCAATGGAGCTTCAGGACCTTTGGCTTGATAATAGTGTTTCCAATAACAACAATAGCAATAATGGGACAGGTGATATTGGCCTCAAGGAAGCAATACAAGAGGAATAGGGCTAATACATGGCATTGGGGTAGCAACATTCAGCTTCTCCATAGCAGTGATGGTAGCTCCATGGAATCAGATAAGGAAGAAGATAATTGAAAGGAGAAAGGGGGAATTTCAACATATTGCTGAGAACCATGTGAAGAAAATCCTTCAAAGTTATCTCTCTCTGAGATAAGATCTGCAACACAGAGATTCCATTCTAGTAAACGTCTAGGAGGAGGGTCTGCTAGGACTGTGTACAGAGGTGTACTCACCTCTAGTAAGACTATAGCTATTAAAAATTTTAACAAAGAGAAGTATTTTAGAGACACCTTTCCAAGGGAGATGACAACTATGATAAATTCATCAAGACACAAGAATCTCCTTGAACTTCAAGGCTGGTGCTGTGAAGAATTCTAGAAACTCCTAACATATTTTACAAATTTCTACACACCAAGAATCATCTAGAAGCTTTCTAGACCCTACTTCTTCCTTCTTCCATAAGCTTGTAGAACATTCCAGAGTGTTCTACAAGACTCCACACACCTCTACACAATTTTAGAATTTTCTAGAGAACTCCAAAATTCTCTAGAATCTTCTTGAACCATACGAAATCTTCCGGAACCTTCCGGATTGTTCTAGACTCTTCTTGAGCAGTTTGGATCATTCTAGAACATCTTGAAAAGCTCTACAATGTACTTGTAATCTCTTATTTACATAAATTATAAGATGGCTAGGTTGGGCGAATCTCTAGGTGTGATATATAGTATAGCTTGTTTTTAGGTTATTAATTTTAGTATTGTTTTGTATCTTTTGAATTATTGATTTTTATTTTGGATTTTATTTAAAGTAGTTCCAAATTATGTCTTTGAGGAATGAGATTACTTTTTTAACATGTTTTTCTGTTTGGTTTATAAAATCATTTACGATGAGGTTATGACGGAACCGCGAGATATATGAGTACAGAGTTTCTGTGTAAAGGCATAATCTCTGGAAATACTGATTTGTACATCTTTGGGTTATCTGTCTGGTGGTCACAACGGGAATTAGGCGGTGCAGTGATTGTGATCCGAACTTCATAGTCATAAATTGCGTTCAAGATAAGAAGGCCAACAACAAATTGCTTAATTCTGCTGATCCAAGATTGCAATATTTTGTAGTAGAGGAAATGGAGGGAATGCGCATTGTTGGGCTATCATATGTGTTTCCAAGTGCCTCCAAAAGGCCAATAATGAGGGATGTTATACAACTATTAAAAGGAAAAGCCTATCTCCCTGAGCTACTCGGTACAAAACCGTCATTCAGACTACGATTTGCCAAGGAATACTACAGATGGATCGGCATCAACTGAATCATCACCTATTGAATATGATTTGGCATCACCTTACATAAGGGAGATCATGAGGACGCTAATACCAAAGGCCCTATCCCTACTCCATTAACAAACTACAATCTGTCAAGGAATTCTGAGGATGGATCAATATCACTTTGCATGGAGCCATTAGAATCAGTAAGTTCTGCTAGATATGAATCAGCATCTGAATCACTTACAGAAGGAAGAGCAACAAACACACCGTGTCAGATTCAATGGTAGCTACTTCGATATGTAATGGTATGATACAATACAAATTGATTTCTTGTATTATGTTATAGAACTATCGATCAATCAGATAAAGTCATTAAGCACACAACTGTTCCTTTATACCTGCTACTACCAATTGAATTAGGTGCTTCAACATTTGGAATCGCACTACCCCATAACTAGCATAATACATTTCTTTTTGATATCCAGTTTGGTTTTGTTGAAATTCTCTTGGAGTTTCTATGGAGCATCCATTTGAACATACTGGGAATCTTCTCTGACATTCTCACTCTAATATCTATTGGGGTATTGATAAAAATATTCTTTGTGCAGGTTTTCTCCATGAATACCATTAAGATTATGCTAAAACTCTATAGGAAATTCTCTTGAATATCTAATAGGATTTTGCTGATGTTGAATTAGGTTCTCCTCAAGAGTTGTAAATTTCCAAGTGCGATACAAGTTCATTCCTTCCAAGTTTTCAAGTGTGCTCTTGTAATTGCCTAAGTGAGAGTTTGAGTGAAGTTAGTCTTGAGTGTTTAAGTGTAGACGGCTGACTTGTTCAACAATCCGGGTGTTGTTCAAGTGTCACACGGGCAATTCGTGAGTGCAATATCTAAGTCCGTGACATGTAGGTGTCTTACTCTTACAGTACTGAGACACACTGACATAATTAAATAAAAAAATATAGACTTTTGATGAAGCACGTGTGTCCACACGTGACAACTGAGTGACTGGGTACAGGAGGAGTGGTCCATCTTAAGGACGGCACCCAGCAGAATCTCAGCAAAATTTGAATGGGTTTAGGTTTTATAGAGAGAACCTAATTCAACATCAACAAAATCCTGTTGGATATTCAAGAGAATTTCCTATAGAGTTTTAGCATAATCCTAATGGTAATCATAGAGAAAACCCCCACAAAGGATATTTTTATCAATACCCCAATAGATATTACAGTGAGAATGTCAGAGAAGATTCCCAGCATGCTTCAAATGGATACTCCATAGAAACTCCAAGAGAATTTCAACAAAACCAAACTGGATATCAAAAAGAAATGTATTATGCTAGTAATGGGTAGTGCGATTCCGAATGTTGAAGCATCTAATTCAATTGGCAGTAGCAGGTATAAAGGAACAGTTGTGAGCTTGATGACTTTATCTGATTGATCAATAGTTCTGTAACATAGTACAAGAAATTAATTTGTATTGTATCATACCATTACATATCGAAGTAGCTACCATTGATTATGACACGGTGTGTTTGTTGCTCTTCCTTCTGTAAGTGATTCAGATGCTGATTCATATCCAGCAGAACTTACTGATTCTAATGGCTCCATGCAAGGTGATATCGATCCATCCTCAGAATTCCTTTGACAGATTGTAGTTTGTTAATGGAGTAGGGATAGGGCATTCTGGTATTAGCGTCCTCATGATCTCCCTTATGTTAGGTGATGCCAAATGATATTCAATAGGTGATGATTCAGTTGAAGCCAATCCATCTGTAGTATTCCTTGGCAAATCGTAGTCTGAATGAAGGTTTTGTACCGGGTCACTCAGGGAGATATGCTTTTCCTTTTAATACCTATATAACATCCCTCATTATTGGCCTTTTGGAGGCACTTGGAAGCACACACGAGAGCCCAACAATGCGCATTCTCTCCAGTTCCTCAACTTCAAAATCTTGCAATCTTGGATCAGCAGATTTAAGCAATTTGTTGTTGGCCTTCTTATCCCAAACCCAATTTATGAGTATGAAGTTCGGATCACAATCACTGCACCGCCTCATTCCCGTTGTGACCACCAGACAGACAACCCCAAAGATGTAGAAATCAGTATTTCTAGAGATTATACCTTTACACAGATAGTCTGTACTCATAATCTCGCAGTTCTATCATAACCTCATCGCTACTTTAAATGAAATCCAAAATAAAAATCAATAATTCAAAAAATACAAAACAATACTAAAATTAATAACCTAAAAACAAGCTATACTATATATCACACCCAAAGATTCACCCAACCTAGCCATCTTATAATTTATGTAAATAAGAGATTACATGTACATTGTAGAGCTTTTCAAAATGTTCTAGAATGATCTAGAATGCTCAAGAAGAGTCTGGAACAATCCGGAAGGTTCCGGAAGATTCCGAATGGTTCAAGAAGATTCTAGATAATTTTGGAGTTCACTAGAAGATTCTAAAATTGTGTAGAAGTGTGTGGAATCTTGTAGAACACTCTGGCATGTTCTAGAAGCTTATGGAAGAAGGAAGAAGTAGGGTCTAAAAAGCTTCTACATGATTCTTGGTGTGTAGAAATTTGTAAAATATGTCAGAAGTTTCTAGAATTCTTCACAGCACTAGCCTTGAAGTTGAAGAAGATTCTTGTGTCTTGATGAATTTATCAAAGTTGTCATCTCCCTTGGAAAGGTGTCTCTAAAATACTTCTCCTTGTTAAAATTTTTAACAGCTATAGTCTTACTAGATGTGAATACACCTCTGTACACAGTCCCAGTAGACCCTCCTCCTAGACATTTACTAGAATGGAATCTCTCTGTTGTAGATCTTATCTCAGAGAGAGATAACTTTGAAGGATTTTCTTCTCATGGTTCTCAACAATATGTTGAAATTCCCCCTTTCTCCTTTCAATTATCTTCTTCCTTATCCGATTCCATGGAGCTACCATCGCTGCTATGGAGAAGCTGAATGTTGCTACCCAACGCCATGTATTAGCCCGATTCCTCTTGTATTCCTTCCTTGAGGCCAATATCACCTGTCCCATTATTGTTGTTGTTGCTATTGGTAACACTATTATCAGAAAAGTCCATGAAGTCAAAGGTCCTGAAGCTCCATTGCTGAATGAGGTGAAACACCATTCCCTATCCATTCGAAGAGAAACTGATGAGCACAGGAAAATGACTATTTTACCCTTCTATTTGGACTAGTTAGCCCATTGTTTTGCCATAAAGTTTCACTTGAATGTCCGATTGTTTTGATTCTTTTGGGTTGGAAAGAATACTTCAAGGGCTACAACTTTGTAGTTTACGATTTGTCCTGATTCGGACGTTAACTAGGTCAAAACGGAAATGCAAGGTGGTAAAATCAGTGGATTACACTTGCTTAAATTAAATAAAAGAAAAAACCAAATCCTACGCTAAATACCTTAAAAAACCGTTGTGAACTACAAAAAACCGCAATAAACCGTATAAAACCACAAACATTGAACCGCGGTTCACAATATTTGAAAATTTTTTATTTTAAAAAAATAGATATATTTGAAATTTAAAGGTTTCTTACTATTTTTATCACATATCTTTCACCGTTTTGATATATTACTTAGAGTTTGAATTTATTTGTGATATTTATATTAATATTACTTAGACTTTGAATATCATTTGTAATATTTATATTAATATTACTCATATTTATGTTATATACAATATTTATATTAAATTATTACTTAACCGGTTTTTACCGGCTTTAACTGCAGTTGAACCCGGTTGAATCCGGATAAACCCGGTTGAATCCGGTTGAACAGAGCCCAAAAATAATGCAATGGGGATGAACCTGAGAATTCTCATTTCACTAGTAGAAATGAGAACACAAAAAACGAAATGGATGTTTCTTTTATCCAGAGGTCTCACTCCTTTCTTCCTTTCTGTTATTCTCTAGTAGTCGAGGCCTATGTCTGTAGTAGTCTAAAATGGTCGTACTATAGGAGAGCGAAACACGTGTGGAAACCGACTCGCGGGAATCTTTTTTTTTAAAATATGTTTTTTATTCTATACTTTTAAAATCTGATATCATTTTATTTTATTTTTTTTACAATTAAGTTGGTCTTTTTTGGCTGGCTTATTCTCCGGGGCATGGCTTCTGGCGTTTTCGGCTTCCCTTCTCTGGTGCAGATGCAGACGCGTGGCCTCGGCTTCTTCTGTACCTTTCTTCATTTGAGGCCCCTTTTCCTCTTGGGGGAGAGTGGCAGATTTCTGCACATGTTTCACTCTCATGCCCTACCACCCTTTTAGACTACTACAGACCTAGGCTTAGACTACTAGAGACTAACAAAAAGAAGTGATACTTAGTGTAAGAACTCGGACCTCTAGGTTAAAAGATGACGCTGAAACCTCTAGGTAACGGGAAACATCCATTTCGATTTTTGCGCTCTCATTTCTACTAGTGAAATGGGAATTTTCAGGTCCATCGTCATTGCATTACCAGAAAACATCTATTTCGATTTCTGCGCTCTCATTTCTACTACTGAAATGAGAATTTTCAGGTCCATCTTCATTGCAATACTTTTGGTCTCCATCTTCGTTGCCATTTTGATGTTCATTCCACAGTATGTCTTTCTTTTTATGATTTTAACCCATTGATCTTCTTTGCATTACAAACTGAATGTGATACCCACTGCTCCTTTTTTGTATTTTGTGTTATGATTTCTCATTTTCTGCGAAATGAGAAGATATATCACTGCTCTTCTTCGTACTTTATTTTATGATTTCTCATTTTCTGCGAAATGAGAAGAGATATCAGTGCTCTTCTTCATATTTTGTTTTATGATTTCTCATATTCTGCGAAATGAGAAGAGAGGCGATGAAGGGAGAAGGAGAAGAGAGGCGATGTGGGAGAAGGAAAAAATGGTGTTGCCTGGTCCGGCATAGGAAATCAGTGTGTCACCATTTGTGCCATTGTTATCAGGGCCGGACTATGTAACGAACCATTTTCGAGGCATTTTAGGCTCAACCGGGTTCAACCGGATTCAACCGGGTTCAACAGGATTCAATCGGGTTCAAAGGCGGTTAAAGCAGGTAAAAACCAGTCAAGTAATAATTTAATATAAATATTGTATATAACATTAATATGAGTAATATTAATATAAATATTACAAATGACATTCAAACCCTAAGTAATATTAATATAAATATCACAAATAGCATTCAAACTCTAAATAATATATCAAAACGCTCAAAGATATGTTATAAACATAGTAAGAAACATTTAAATTTCAAATATATCTATTTTTTTTAAACAAAAAAATTTCAAATATTGTGAACCCCGGTTCACTGTTTGTGGTTTTATACAGTTCATTGTGGTTTTTTCCTGTTCACAACGGTTTTTTACGGTATTTATCGTAGGATTTGGCTTTTTTCTTCTATTTAATTTAAGCAAGTGTAATCCACTGATTTTGGAGGGAACAATTAATTAATGAAAAAAAAATCAACTAGTGGAATATTCCCTTCTAGTGTCTCACTCAATTTCGGTCTAATTCAACTGAAACAACAAAATCCCTAGATTCTAAAATCATGATTTGGACACTAATATTTTTGTTCTAGAGGGAACACTGAGTAATTTTTTTTCAAAATACCTGTTTTACCCGTATATCTCTGGTACTGCCATGGAAGGAATGGGAAAAGAACTTGGTGCTGTGATGGAATAGATGGGAAAACAACTATAGCATTGCCATTTTCCTCATCTTCCTCTCTTCCATCGATGGGAAATGGATGAAAAAAAGGAAGTGGAGTGAAGAGAGAACGAAAGGAAACGAAGGAAGGGGAAGAGACCAAATTGAAAGAAGTATTTCAAAAAAAAATTCCAAGAAAGGTGACCACCAAGCCAGGCCCTAATCTGACTGAGCAGTTTTTCTCATTCTCTCTCCGTATCTCAATTTCATTTCTCAAAGGTCCGGCTGCATTACTTCAAGGATGGTGCACAAACGATGACACTCTAATTTCCTAGGCCGGACCAGCCAACACCATCTTTTCCTTCTCCCTCCATCGCCTCTCTTCTCCTTCTCCTCGATCGTCTCTCTTCTCATTTTGCAGAAAATGAGAAATCATAAAACAAAATACGAAGAAGAGTAGTGGGCATCGGGGGTTTTTCATCACCTCTCTTCTCCTTCTTCCTCCATCGCCTCTCTTCTCATTTCGCACATGTAACACCTCAGATTTTCAAACTATTATTTTATATGACAATTATTCTTTTAAATGGTGGATTTTAGAATTGGACCTTATTTGGATCAAGAATTGGGCCATGACCCAATTAGGACCCAACCAATGTTGGAATTGGTTTTATTAAATACAAATGGGTTGAATTAATTTAGTGATGAATTATATCTAATTTTAAACAAAAGATTTTTATGGCCGAATTTTGAATGTGAAACCTTTAGATTTTGCGCATGAGAGATAAGTGGGATTTTAAATCCACAATGATATGCTAGATATTTAACAAGGGATGAAATATCTATGAAATAAATAAAAGATTAAGCATGGCCGAAATTTGGATAATAATATCCATATTATGCGCATATGATATTCTAAAAAGGAAGGTAGATTGTCTTAAATTAAATTAAAAGATTATTTGGATTATGATTAAGGTTATGCGCATAGTACTTACTAATTAGAGTTAAATGGAAGGTTTTAAATTAAGAAGGAGAGGTCGGCCATGGCTAAATAAGACAAGGGAAAGTCGGCTATGGCTAATTAAAAAGGGAAAGTCGGCCATGGTTAAATAAGGAAGGTTTGACATATGTCCAGTGTTTTGGTTATAACTTTTCACTCCGATATCCGATTATTTTGATTCTTTTTGCTTTGGAAAGAAGACGTCAAGGCTACAACTTTTTTGTTTACCACTTTTTCTGATTCAGAAGCTAACAAGGTCGAAACGGAGCTATAATATAGTATACATGTAAAAAAACAACGGAAAACACAAGGGGCGCACGGATAAGAGTTGCTTATCTTAAGAACATTCTAATATTGGATTAAGAAAGGCTATAAAAGGAGAGATCAAGAGGGATACACGGTTTTGGACATCTTTTATTGTTGAGTATATTCCTCTCTCTCCCTCTCTCAATTCATCACTCTCTTCCACGCCATGAGCAAGAGAAGAAAGGGCAGCAACAAGAAGGAGTTCTTGTTTGGAGAAAAGCAAAGGGAAAAGAAAGAAAATTGGAAGAACAAGAAATCAAAGGGGAAAAGGTTAGTATCTTGCTTAATAATTTTATGTTTTGAAACAAAAAGAATCATAGGGTTCGGCCATGCATGGAGAAAGATTGGTGATGAGTATTAATGGATTAAATGGAGAGAAAGAACCATAGGGTTCGGCCATAGTGCATGGCCGAACCCCATGGAAAGATTTTATTTAATTGTTGATTTTAAGATTGAAAACCATGGAGAGATTTGATTTATGAATTGGGTTTATGTTCTTAAATTTTGGAACATGGAAAGACATGGTGATTTCATGATAAAAACCATGGGGATTTATGGTTTAGAATTACAAATTTCAATGATGAAAATCCATGGAAGAATTTGATAATTTCAAAAGGGGATTTGGATAGGGATATGGATCAGCCATGGCATGGCCGAACCATGATGTTTTTTATGGTTAAGTATTGGATCTAAAATAATAAAAACGAAGGGGTGAGGTTCGGCCATGGTGTATGGCCGAACCCCACCAAACATTTTATGGATTGATGATCGGTTTTGATTGGATCGAAACCAATGGCCAAGATCATGAACCCCATGGGTTAAGTTTGGAATGTTAGATGGAAAATGGTTGCTAAATTTGGAAAGCAATCTAAAAATGGAAGGAAGGTGGTTATTTTTGGAAACAATCTATTTTTAGGAAGTGTTTCCAATTATGGAAAGGAGGATTGAATATTAAGAAAGTTTCTATTCTTGGAAGTTGCTATTAAAATTAGAAAATATCTACTTGTTGACCATGAAGATTATTTATGGAAACTATCCAAGAATGGAAAGTGGGGTTTTGTTTATAGAGTTAGAACCTTGTAATTAGGTGAGACTTGGTGTTGACTTATCATTACATTATAAGGTAACGGGATCTCGCAAGCGGTGTGCGATCGGTGATCGAATCTTGGACGGAAACGCAAGGACTTGTGAACGGTCTTAGGTAGGATTCCACCTCTTTGAAACCATGGATTATGTACTTTGTTCTTATCTTATTTTTTTATGAAAATATGTTTCAAAGGATATGCTTTATTATGGATTTTAAATGCTATGTTCATGTTGTAAATAGCATGTATTGATATATTTCAAAGGTGGATTTTATATGCTTTGTTTATATGAGGAAAGAGCATGGGTTTTAAGAGTATGATTTTTAAATGCTATGTTTATGTTATAAAATAGCATGTGTTTCATTGGCATCTCATGGATGGCATGGGGTGGAGGATTTATAACCGGAGGGGTCACACTCCGTCGGGGCGTCCGAAAAACCTATGTGCAATACCTTGATGTGATTTCCATCAAGAAGAATCCGGAGGGTCCACACTCCGCCTGGGCGTCTGGAAGACCTATGTGGTGGGTACATTTATGTACATGTGATGGTTGGGACTCATTGCATTTGTCATCATTGCATGGCATGGATTTTATATGGTTTTGACATTACGATGTTATTATATATGTTTTGTACTAACCATGTGTTAGCCGTAACTGGAATACCTACTGGGCGCGTTGTACTAACGCCCTACTTCTACCCTTTAGTGGATAATGCAGGAAATGAGGAAAACACTGAACGCGGAAGGGGACAAGAATAGGAGCTTGGAACGCTTTTAGTTTTATATTTTGTTAAAGATACTCATGGGCTTGTATTTTGAGTATCTAGAGTTCGGATGTAATAACTTAGATGGATTTACTATGGTTGGATATTTTACTGAATAATTATGTTATGGTAATGATGATTAAGGATTTGACGTACTTTGCTATCTGAATGGAATAGAACTTGGTTCTATTATGATTCCGCAGTTTATGATTTTATTCCGCAAATCGGTATTGTTATGTGTGAACCATTTTATTGGACTGAGTCCATACACACATAGGGTTGGCCAGTTAAGGGTCGGACTTTGGAAGTTCGGACTTAGCTCGCGTCGTGACGTCCGGCGCTCTATCACTCTACTCTGTTACAAAAAAAAAATATACACTAAATTTACGTGAAGAAGTGAGTGAAAAAGAGCGGGGCGTTACAGTTGGTATCAGAGCGAACCCGAAACTTGAATCTCTCAGAGTAAATTAATCCGGTCTCGTGCATTAATTTACTTCGTTAGACTCAGACGGATGATAGCAAAGGAAGTACAGTCATAATAATTAGATTTATCCAACATAGCAAAATAGGATGTATTCCCCAGAAACAAAGAAAAATCAAAGAGTACTAATTTGGCAATTTCCCCAAGGACAAGAAACACAAGATGTTTATTTGGAAATTTCCCCAAAACAAGAGACATTATGGGATACATAGGGAAATTCCCCCAAAACAAAGATTAGTTGATTAGATTTACTGTTGGCATTTGATATGCTTCTGTTGTTGTGATATAGAAGATTAGTCTAGGGAGTAGTAAGAGAATGTCGGGGAAAGGGGAAATTTTGTAAAGGTTATGGTTACGTTTTGAAGGGTTTGTTCTAACCCTAGCAATCCTTGTAATGTGATGGAAGTTCGAATGAAATTTCAATAAAACTTTGCAAATTTAAGAGTTTATGAGGATTTTGGCACTGAGATGTAGGTGACGAGGTCACTTGATTTTATTGAGATGTGACATTGGTGCGTATCACACGTGATATTGATGAGATAAGTATATAGATTCCATGAGTAACGCTTAGAGTAGCTGTAAGATCGTGGGAACCTCGATATGAAGTACTGAGATTTGGACCCGTAGGGTTATCGTTGACGAGTGGGTCCCTCGCATGCTTCACGCTGGAGGGCGCTCTCACGGCTGTTTTGCACACTAGATGTGCTTGGATGCGCAGAACTAGGTACTATTTTACCTCGTGGGGGTGGTACTAGCTTCGTCAGACGCGGTTCGACCGCCTTAGAGTTTGACTGAATCACCCTTGGGGTGAAGGGATGCAGGGCGAGGTAGACAGGATCACGTTGGACATGGGTCTCCCGCTTAGTAAGTCATGGGGCCCTAAGTCTTGCTAAGGGGTCGGGGTATATTTATGATTTGGCATTGTTACTACAGTGATTCATCCGAGTGTTGTTCCTACGGATAAAATATCTCATGGTGGAAGATGTGCCTGGATTAATTATGCTCAAGGATGGATTAGTCACGCCGTGAATGGATTATACCCAGAAGGAGGATTATATTCATGGATGGTTATTAACCATGGATGGATGATACTCACTGATAGTGTAACACCCCGATTTCTCAATAAGATGAATATTTACGAAAATGCCCTTGGATTGGTCAATTTATTAATTATGATGTTAAATGAGAAAATAGTGGGGCCCATTGCTCAAACTAAGATCCCATGAACATATTATAAGGGTCAAATTATAATGGATGGGTAATGTACATCAAATTGGGTTAAAATGGTTAATTGGGTCAAAGAATTCTCAATGATTGGAATAATTACGAAAATGCCCCTGGTTTGTTAAATTAAATGTTTGTAATGTTAAATAAGGAAAAGGTGGGGGCCATTGCTCAAATTAAGATCCTATGAACACATTATAAATGTCAAATTTGATTGGATGGGTAATGTGCATCAATTGGGTCAAAAATGCTTAAATGGGTCAAAGGGCCCAAATGGGACCCAACGGGTCTTAATGGATTATTTGACCGTTGTGTGAGCTTAAATTAAATGGGGTTCAGCTGATTTGATTGGAAATCAAGTGGAGTAAAAATGGGTAGGCCTGATGCACATGTGAAAACCAAGTACAAATGACCAAAATACCCATAATTGGGTCATGGAGTCAAAAACGGGTCAAGTAGCTAAAGGGGGACCCAAAGGGTCGGGTTGACTTTGTTGACCACAGCCGACCATGTGGGTCCACAAATGAGTTCAATGGTGAGTTAAATCAGGTTAAGTGGAACTGATTTTATTTAATTTGAATTAAAAATGAGTTGATTCAAATGCATTAAATGATTGTCAATTAATGAGGTGAGTTGGACATGTGAGTTGGACATGTGAGTTGGGTGAGTCAAAGTGGAAGTCAATGGGACTGTAAATCAGTGAGTTCAGAGGGAATAGGAGTAGTTTGGCTCAGTCATAACCACCAAAACAAGTCCCACACGTTGGGGACTTGTTGGGGTGATTTTCATGATGGGTTTTTAAATGAAATACATGGAAATGGGAGGGTGATGCTTGGGAAGTTGAAAGGCTGCATAGGCAGGTACCAAGGGGTGCATTGGATAGCACCCAAGACCCATCGTTTTTGGTAAGAATTGATGAGGGAATGGAGGGGTCTTGGGGGCTGAAGTACTAAAGGAAACAATCACCAAGGTTGGCCGATTTTTACTTTGCAAAGCCAAGATTTCCCATCTCTGTCTCCCTCTCTCCACTTCGTTTTTCCTAGCTGGAACATCAGAGGTGTTTGCACCAGTAGATCAAGCACAAAACAACAAAAGAAGGGAAGAAATAAAAGGGAGAAACCAAGGACCAAAGGCAAGAAGAAAGATTGGAAGTTTGGTAAGTATTTATATGTTATTTTGGTTCAATAACATGGAACAAATGGGGTGTGTATTGGGCCATGATTATGGCCGAATACACTAAGGTTTTAACCTTGATTAATAGAGGTTTAAAAATGGTAAAAATAGCCATTGGGTTCGGCCACCATGGAGGGCCCATGTAAAAGATTGGTTGGTTTTCATGTTTTGAAACATGGAAACCATGGAGTTTTATGGACTGTTTTTAGATGATTTAAAGTGTATGTTTTAAAGAGGTTAAAACATAAATAAGGAAGTTTGATTTAGACCTAGATGAATGATTAGGAAATTCAAAACCAAAGGTCATAGGGTTCGGCCACCATGGAGGGCCGAACCCCATGCAAATGATGGTTTGGTTTTGATGTGTTTGAAACATATAAACCATGAAGTTGGTGGACTGTTTTTGATGTTTCATTAAGACTCAATTGCATGTTTTAAAGAGGGTTAAAAATATGGATCTGAATGACATAAGGACTGAAGGTATCATGGGTTTAAACGGTGGAGATAAACTGATGAAATGGACCATTGGACTCGACCATCTTGAATGGCCGAATCCCATGAAGTATGAGGGTCATCTAAACAAAGAGATGAACTTATTTGGATGTTTTTTAAGAGGTATAAATACAGCAATGTTATACTGATATTGTATGTTTAAATAACACCTAAAACATGTTTGAAAGACCAAAACATGGACATAGGGTTCGGCCACCTTGGATGGCCGAACCCCATGTTAGTATTTGATGATTTTAATGAGTTTAAAACCATATAAAATATGGTGTTGGATGTGATTTGGTGAAGTTTTATTTGCTGTTATTGGTTGGCCAATGTAGGGCTGAACCATGTCAATATTAGGGTTAAGTTAGCATGATTAAACCATGAGTAATCATGGTGATTATCGGATCAAGTGAACCCTAGGGTTCGGCCATGGGGCTGTTTTTGGGATGAATGGACTAAGTATATGGGTTAAGTTTGTTATTGTTTCCATGATTTCATAAAGGGTTTGAATTATTTTAATAGAGAACCATTTGATGACAGATAAGTGTGGAACAAAATCAGATTTGGTGAAGTTCGGCCATAGGCATGGCCGAACCCCACTAAGGGTCTTTTGGTGACCCTATTGTGTAGCCGACTTTGGGATTGAATTATGAGAAAGAATGATTTATTGACCAAAGGTGGAATGATCATCTGTATGATTATATGAACCCTACCAAAGTATTTTGTAGAAAGTGATGCTTAATAAGGGATTAAACGAATGAGAAACCAAAAGGATAAATAGGTGAGGTTCGGCCATGGCCATGGCCGAACCCCACATAGTATATTTTGGGAAATTGACTAAGTTGGAACTACATGATAAACGTTTGGTTTGCTGCTATTTAAATAGGTTATCCAGACTTGCGAATACAGCATACGAGTCGTGAACGGCCGACGATTAAGAAAGATCAAGTACTGAAGTAAATCTTCAGTAGGTTTCCTACCTACTTGTAACCACAATTATGATTTGGTTTTATTATGTTTTTATGAGATATGTTGTATTTGATATTATGTTTCAAATATGGTTTTGAATGATGAGTTATGTATTTACAAATAACATACATGTACATTGACATCTCATGCATGGCATGGGGTGATGATTATGGATTACCTTGACTTGAGAGTCCCAATGAAAGAACACCGTGAAACAACTCAGTGATGAAGTGTCTTTCCATAGGTAACGAGGATTACTGTGGATTACCTTATCATGTGAGTCCCGATGAAAGAATACTGTGAAACAACTCAATGATGAAGTGTCTTTCCACAGGTAACGAGGATTAATGTGGATTACCTTATCATGTGAGTCCCAAATGAAAGTGTATAGTGATTTACCTTGACGGTGAGAGTCCCGTCAAGTGATGGCTATGTATGTGTGATGGGGTGGGGCTCATTACATATGCACTTACATACATAGCATTGTTTTCAGATGTTTTATTGATAATCATGTACTATGATATATATGCATGTTTTATAGGCTAACCATGTGGTAGCCCTGATCGGGAACCTACTGGGCGCGTTGATCTAACGCCCTAATTCTATCCTAGAGGATAATGCAAGAACAAGGAAGGGGAAAGAGAAGGACGATGACCAGGAGGGGAGCCAAGCCTAAGCGCTTCATTGATGAACAGGACTTCTTATTTATTGTCGTTTGAGTTATATTTGATGGACATGTAATAAGTTAATACTTTGCTATGGTGTGATTAGGTTATTAACTATGGATGGTTGTTTTATGTTAATTATTAATTGAGACTGTTACTTACTATCTATTCATTCTATTTCCGCAGTTAATCTAGTTTATTTCGCATGTTGTTGTTAGTTCCATGTGTGATTCATTATCATGGTCTAGTCCATGTACACATGGGTGGCCAGTTAAGGTTCAGACTTGAGTAGTCTGAACTTAACTCGCGTCGTGACGCCGCCCGTTCTCTTTCGATGTTTTATTATTATTATTTAGAAAAAAAAATTAGACTCTGAATTCTCGGAGAGGGCGGGGCGTTACAGATGAGTGGTACCAGTGATGGATGTGTATAACCGTGGATGATGGATTCCATGACAGTTTGGATTAATGTCAGATATCGGTACCATGGTAGTCAAGTAGAAAGTATGATGGACTTTATAGATCCAATGATTGGAACATGTTTCGATATACATTTCACGGTATAAGGAAAAGGTGTTAGTCGTATTATGACTTGTATCACAAGAAAGTCAGTGATGAAAGATACCGGTATCATAGAAATTTTGAACAAAAGGTGTTAGTCACATAATGACTTATGTGCAAATGAAGATATGCATATACTTGGAGATATACTTAAAGGAAAAGTCTAGTGAGACTTGAATGGAAAACTATGGGCGACTGCCGAGTTAGACTGATCAACCTGACTCTATAGTTAGCCGATGGAATTCCAGGAAAGTGAAATTAAGAGTCTAGTGAAACTCGAATGGGAAGCGATGGGCGACTGCTGAGTTAGACTAGCCATCTGACTCTGTAGTTTAGCCAATGGAATTCCAGGAGAGTGCAACTAGAAAACCTAGTTAATGGAATCAGTAAAAGACTTGAGCATAGGCTCGTATTGGTAGGCTACCTCACACAGAAAGTAGACGAATGAACGTTTTGATCAATTATGTATAGAAAATATTTTGGTAGCAGGTAAAGTGAAACAGAGTATATTGATTTACATAGGAATTGTAAATGGGTTCACGAGGAAAAGAGATAACGTGAGACAGAGTAAATTCTGCGAAAAAGAAACTCATAGGTTGATATGAGTGATTTTGATAATAATTGAGTGATACTTGACAAGATTAAACAGGAACAACAGGTATATCCGGAAATAAAGGAGATACGGGCCAAGACGTTTATTGACGAAGTCATATCAGAATGGGAGTTAAGACCGGGATAGGGTCTTGTATTCCAAGGAAAGATATATGTACCTAAGGGTTGCCAAGGTCACCAAAGGGCAACGATATGATATGGGTCGTGATAGACCGATTGACCAAGTCTGTACATTTTATTTTTATTAAGATGACAGACTCATCTGAGACTTTGGGTCGGCGGTATATTAAGGATATCATCAAATTGCATGGTATACCTCGGACTATTGTGTCTGATAGAGATGGTCGATTCACAGGCAGAGTATGGCAGAGCATGCAGTCAGCCATGGGAATCGATTTATTGATTAGTACGGCTTTTCATCCTCAGACTGATGGACAGTCTTAGAGGACAATACAGACACTAGAAGACATTTTGAGAGCATGTATGCTAGATTTCAAGGGTGGATGGGAGAATCACTTGCCGTTGGTAGAATTCTCATACAACAATAGTTACTAGGCAAGCCTCCAGATGGCACCATTTGAGGCATTATATGGTAGACCATGTAGGTCACCAGTATGCTGGATAGAGGCCGGTGAGCCTGCATTGATTGGACCTGAGTTAGTTGCAGAGACTACAATGCAAATACAGTTGATATGACAGAATTTATTGATTGCGCAGAGTCGTCAGAAGAGTTATGCTGACAAGAGAAGGAGGTTTCTTGAATTTGAAGTGGGAGACATGGTGTTCTTGAAAGTCTTGCCATGAAAGGGACATATGAGATTTGGAAGGAAAGGAAAATTATCGCCAAGATATGTGGGACCATTTTCAATCACAAGAAGGATGGGGGATGTGGCTTATCAATCGGCACTCCCATCACAGTTGGCATCTTTACATGATGTGTTCCATATATCTATGTTGAGAAAGTATAATCCTGATCCTTCTCACGTATTGAACGTACAAGATATAGAGTCCAAAGCGACGTGACATACGTCGAGAAGCCTGTCCGAGTGGTGGACACAGAACAAAGGGTATTACAGAACCGAGCGATCCAGTTTGTCAAGATAGTATGGGATCGACACGGCGTTGAGGAAGCAACATGGGAACTCGAGTCAGAAATGAGAAAGGCTCATCCTGAATTATTTCGGTAAATGCTTGAAAACCCTACTTCACTCGATTTTCGGGACGAAAATTATAAAAATAGGGTTGTATTGTAACACCTCGGATTTTTAGACTATTATTTTATATGACAATTATTCTTTTAAATGGTCGATTTTAGAATTGGACTTTATTTGGATCAAGAATTGGGCCATGACCCAATTAGGACCCAACCAATGTTGGAATTGGTTTTATTAAATACAAATGGGTTGAATTAATTTAGTGATGAATTATATCTAATTTTAAACAAAAGATTTTTATGGCCGAATTTTGAATGTGAAACCTATAGATTTTGCGCATGAGAGATATGTGGGATTTTAAATTCACAATGATATGCTAGATATTTAAAAAGGGATGAAATATCTATGAAATAAATAAAAGATTAAGCATGGCCGAAATTTGGATAATAATATCCATATTATGCGCATAGGATATTCTAAAGGGAAGGTAGATTGTCTTAAATTAAATTAAAAGATTATTTGGATTACGATTAAGGTTATGCGTATAGTACTTACTAATTAGAGTAAAGGGAAGGTTTTAAATTAAGAAGGAGAGGTCAGCCATGGCTAAATAAGACAAGGGAAAGTCGGCTATGGCTAATTAAAGAGGGAAAGTCGGCCATGGTTAAATAGGAAGGTTTAACATATGTCCAGTATTTTGGTTATAACTTTTCATTCCAATATCCGATTGCTTTAATTCTTTTTGCGTTCGAAAGATGACGTCAAGGGCTACAACGTTGTTGTTTACCACTTTTTATGATTCGGAAGTTAACAAGGTCGAAACGGAGCTACAATATAGTATACGTGTAAAAAAAAAAAGGGAAACACAAGGGGCGCACGGATAAGAGTTGTTTATCTTAAGAACATTCTAATATTGGATTAAGAAAGGCTATAAAAGGAGAGATCAAAAGGGATACACGGTTTTGGACATCTTTTATTGTTGAGTTTATTCCTCTCTCTCCCTCTCTCAATTCATCATTCTCTTCCACGCCAAGAGCAAGAGAAGAAAGGGCAGCAACAAGAAGGAGTTCTTGTTTGGAGAAAAGCAAAGGGAAAAGAAAGAAAATTGGAAGAACAAGAAACCAAAGGGGAAAAGGTTAGTATCTTGCTTAATAATTTTATGTTTTGAAACAAAAAGAACCATAGGGTTCGGCCATAGTGCATGGCCGAACCCCATGGAGAAAGATTGGTGATGAGTATTAATGGATTAAATAGAGAGAAAGAACCATAGGATTCGGCCATAGTGCATGGCCGAACCCCATGGAAAGATTTTATTTAATTGTTGATTTTAAGATTGAAAACCATGGACAGATTTGATTTATGAATTGGGTTTATGTTCTTAAATTTTGGAACATAGAAAGACATGGTGATTTCATGATAAAAACCATGGGGATTTATGGTTTAGAATTACAAATTTCAATGATGAAAATCCATGGAAGAATTTGATAATTTCAAAGGGAGATTTGGATAGGGATATGGATCGGCCATGGCATGGCCGAACCATGATGTTTTTTATGGTTAAGTATTGGATCTGAAATAATAAAAATAAAGGGGTGACGTTCGGCCATGGTGTATGGCCGAACCCCACCAAACATTTTATGGATTGATGATCGGTTTTGATTGGATCTAAACCAATGGCCAAGATCATGAACCCCATGGGTTAAGTTTGGAATGTTAGATGGAAATTGGTTGCTAAATTTGGAAAGCAATCCAAAAATGGAAGGAAGGTGGTTATTTTTGGAAACAATCTATTTTTAGGAAGTGTTTCCAATTATGGAAAGGAGGATTGAATATTAAGAAAGTTTCTATTCTTGGAAGTTGCTATTAAAATTAGAAAATATCTACTTATTGACCGTGAAGATTATTTATGGAAACTATCCAAGAATGGAAAGTGGGGTTTTGTTTATAGAGTTAGAACCTTGTAATTAGGTGAGACTTGGTGTTGACTTATCATTACATTATAACGTAACGGGATCTCACAAGCGGTGTGCGATCGGTGATCGAATCTTGGACGGAAACGCAAGGACTTGTGAACGGTCTTAGGTAGGATTCCACCTCTTTGAAACCATGGATTATGTACTTTGTTCTTATCTTATTTTTTTATGAAAATATGTTTCAAAGGATATGCTTTATTATGGATTTTAAATGCTATGTTCATGTTGTAAATAGCATGTATTGATATATTTCAAAGGTGGATTTTATATGCTTTGTTTATATGAGGAAAGAGCATGGGTTTTAAGAGTATGATTTTTAAATGCTATGTTTATGTTATAAAATAGCATGTGTTTCATTGGCATCTCATGGATGGCATGGGGTGGAGGATTTATAACCGGAGGGGTCACACTCCGTCGGGGCATCCGAAAAACCTACGTGCAATACCTTGATGTGATTTCCATCAAGAAGAATCCGGAGGGTCCACACTCCGCCTAGGCGTCCAGAAGACCTATGTGGTGGGTACATTTATGTACATGTGATGGGTGGGACTCATTGCATTTGTCATCATTGCATGGCATGGATTTTATATGGTTTTGACATTACGATGTTATTATATATGTTTTGTACTAACCATGTGTTAGCCGTAACTGGAATACCTACTGGGTGCGTTGTACTAACGCCCTACTTCTACCCTTTAGTAGATAATGCAGGAAACGAGGAAAACACTGAACGCGAAAAGGGACAAGAATATGAGCTTGGAACGCTTTTAGTTTTATATTTTGTTAAAGATACTCATGGGCTTGTATTTTGAGTATCTAGAGTTCGGATGTAATAACTTAGATGGATTTGCTATGGTTGGATATTTTACTGAATAATTATGTTATGATAATGATGATGAAGGATTTGACGTACTTTGCTATCTGAATGGAATAGAACTTGGGTCTATTATGATTCCGCAAATTGATGTTATGATTCCGCAGTTTATGATTTTATTCCGCAAATCGGTATTGCTATGTGTGAACCATTTTATTGGACTGAGTCCATACACACATAGGGTTGGCCAGTTATGGATCAGACTTTGAAATTTCGGACTTAGCTCGCGTCGTGACGTCCCGCGCTCTATCACTCTAGTCTGTTACAAAAAAAAAATATACACTGAATTTACGTGAAGAAGCGAGTGAAAAAGGATGGGGTGTTACAGTAGAATACGAGAAATCATAAAACAAAATACAAACAAAAGCAGTGATATCTGTTTTCATTTCGCAGAAAATGAGAAATGGTAAAATAAAATACGAAGCAGTAAAAATCATAAAAAAACATACATATCGTGGAATGAACTTCAAAATGGAAAGGCAGACAGAGACCAGAAGTAATGCAATGGGGATGAACCTGAGAATTCTCATTTCACTAGTAGAAATGAGAACACAAAAATCGAAATGGATGCTTCTATTATCCAGAGGTCTCAGCTTCTCTTTTAACCCAGAGGTCCCAGTTCTTACACTGTATCACTCCTTTCTTCCTTTCTATTATTCTCTAGTAGTCTAGGCCTATGTCTGTAGTAGTCTAAAATGATTGTACTACAGGAGAGCGAAACACGTGTGGAAATCGACTCGCGGGAGTGTTTTTTTTTTTAAATATGTTTTTTATTCTGTATTTTTAAAATCTGATATCATTTTATTTTATTTTTTTTACAATTAGACTGGTCTTTCTTGGCTGGCTTATTCTCCGGGGTATGGCTTCTGGCGTTTTCGGCTTCCTTTCTCTGGTACGGATGCAGACACGTGGTCTCGGCATTTTCTGTATCTCTCTTCATTTGCAGAGCCTTCTCCTCAAGAGGGAGGGTGGCAGGTTTCTACACATGTTTCGCTCTCATGCCGTACACCCTTTTAGACTACTACAGACCTAGGCCTAGACTGTTAGAGACTAACAGAAATAAGTGATACTCAGTGTAAGAACTCGGACCTCTAGGTTAAAAGACGACGCTGAAACCTCTCGGTAACGAGAAACATCCATTTCTATTTTTGCGCTCTCATTTCCATAGTAAAATGGGAATTTTCAGGTCCATCGTCATTGCATTACCAGAAAGCATCTATTTCGATTTCTGCGCTCTCATTTCTACTACTGAAATGGGAATTTTCAGGTCCGGTTGAACCCCGTTGAACCTAAAATGCCTCGAAAATGGTTTGTTAGATATTCCGGCCCTGATAACATTGGCACAAGCGGTGACACTCTGATTTCCTATGCCGAACCAGCTAAGACCATCTTTTCCTTCTCCCTCCATCTTCTCTCTTCTCCTTCTCCCTTCATCACCTCTTCTTATTTCGCAGAATATGAGAAATCATAAAACAAAATACGAAGAAGAGCACTGATATCTCTTCTCATTTCGCAGAAAATGAGAAATCATAAAACAAAATACGAAGAAGAGCAGTGATATATCCTCTCATTTTGCAGAAAATTAGAAATCATAAAACAAAATTCGAAAAGGAGCAGTGGGTATCACATTCAGTTAGCAATGCAAAAAAAGGGCAATGGGTAAAAATCATAAAAAGAAAGACATACCGTGGAATGAACATCAAAATGGCAACGAAGATGGAGACTAGAAGTATTGCAATGACGATGGACCTGAAAATTCCCATTTCACTAGTAGAAATGAGAGCGTAAATATCGAAATGGATGCTTCCCGTTACCCAGAGGTTTCAGCGTCGTCTTTTAACCCAGAGGTCTGAGTTCTTACACTGAGTATCACTTCTTTCTGTTAGTCTCTAGTAGTCTAGGCCTAGGTTTGTAGTAGTCTAAAAGGGTGGTACGACATGAGAGCGAAACATGTGTAGAAACCTGCCACCCTCCCCCCCCCCCCCCCCCCCCCCCCCGAGGACAGGCGATATTGGCCTCAAGGAAGGAATACAAGAGGAATAGGACTAATACATGGCATTGGGGTAGCAACATTCAGCTTCTCCATAGCAGTGATGGTAGCTACATGGAATCGGATAAGGAAGAAGATAGTTGAAATGAGAAAGGGGGAATTTCAACATATTGTTGAGAACCATGTGAAGAAAATCCTTCAAAGTTATCTCTCTCTGAGATAAGATCTGCAACAGAGAGATTCCATTCTAGTAAACGTCTAGGAGGAGGGTCTGCTGGGACTGTGTACAGAGCTGTACTTAGCTCTAGTAAGAGTATAGCTGTTAAAAATTTTAACAAAGAGAAGTACTTTAGAAACACCTTTCAAAGGGAGATGACAACTATGATAAATTCATCATGACATAAGAATCTCCTTCAACTTCAAGGCTGGTGCTGTGAAGAATTCTAGAAACTCCTAACATATTTTACAAATTTCTACACACCAAGAATCATCTAGAAGCTTTTTAGACCCTACTTCTTCCTTCTTCCATAAGCTTTTAGAATATTCCAGAGTGCTCTACAAGACTCCACACACTTCTACACAATTTTAGAATCTTCTAGAGAACTCCAAAATTCTCGAGAATCTTCTTGAACCATCTGGAATCTTCCGGAACCTTCCGGATTGTTCCAGACTCTTCTTGAGCATTTTGGATCATTCTAGAACATTTTGAAAAGCTCTATAATGTACATATAATCTCTTATTTACATAAATTATAAGATAGCTAGGTTGGGTGAATCTCTGGGTGTGATATATAGTATAACATGTTTTTAGGTTATTTATTTTAGTATTGTTTTGTATTTTTTGAATTATTGATTTTTATTTTGGATTTCATTTAAAGTAGTTCCAAATTATGTCTTTGAGGAATGAGATTACTTTTTTTAACATGTTTTTCTGTTTGGTTTATAAAATTATTTACGATGAGGTTATGATGGAACCGCGAGGTATATGAGTACAGAGTATCTGTGTAAAGGCATAATATCTGGAAATACTGATTTCTACATTTTTGGGGTTGTCTGTCTGATGGTCACAACGGGAATGAGGCAGTGCAGTGATTGTGATCCGAACTTCATACTCATAAATTGGGTTTAGAATAAGAAGGCCAACAAGAAATTGCTTAAATCTGATGATCCAAGATTGCAAGATTTTGAAGTATAGGAAATGGAGAGAATGCGCATTGTTGGGCTCTCGTGTGTGCTTCCAAGTGCCCCCAAAAGGCCAATAATGAGGGATGTTATGCAGGTATTAAAAGGAAAAACCTATCTCCCTACCCGGTACAAAACCTTCATTCAGACTACAATTTGTCAAGGAATACTACAGATGGATCGGCGTCAATTGAATCATCACCTATTGAATATGATTTGGCATCACCTTACATAAGGGAGATCATGAGGACGCTAATACCAGAAGGCCCTATCCCTACTCCATTAACAAACTACAATCTGTCAAGGAATTCTGAGGATGGATCGATATCACCTTGCATATTCAATGGTAGCTACTTCAATATGTAATGGTATGATACAATACAAATTGATTTCTTGTACTATGTTATAGAACTATTGATCAATCAGGTAAAGTCATCAAGCTCACAACTGGTCCTTTATACCTGCTAGTGCCAATTGAATTAGATGCTTCAACATTTGGAATCGCACTACCCCATTACTAGCATAATACATTTCTTTCTGATATCCAGTTTGGTTTTGTTGAAATTCTCTTGGAGTTTCTATGGAGTATCCATTTGAAGCATGCTGGGAATCTTCTCTGACATTCTCACTGTAATATCTATTGGGATATTGATAAAAATATTCTTTGTGGGGGTTTTCTCCATGATTACCATTAGGATTATGCTAAAAACTCTATAGGAAATTTTCTTGAATATCCAACAGGATTTTGCTGATGTTGAATAAGGTTCTCTCTATAAAACCTAAACCCATTCAAATTCTGCTGAGATTCTGCTGGGTGTCGTCCTTAAGATGGACCACTCCTCCTGTACCCAGTCACTCAGTTGTCACGTATGGATACACGTGCTTCATCAGAAATCTATATTTATTTATTTAATTATGTCAGTGTGTCTCAGTACTGTAAGAGTAAGATACCTACATGTCACGGACTTAGAGATTGCATTCACGAATTGCCCGTGTGGCACTTGAACAACACTCGGATTGTTGAACAAGTCTGCCTTCTTCACTTAAATACTCAAGACCAACTTCACCCATTCTCTCACCTGGGCAATTACAAGAGCACACTTGAACACTTGGAAGGAATGAACTTGTATTGCACTTGGAAATTTACAACTCTTGAGGAGTAGGTTACAAATGGGAACCTCACCCCTATTTATACTAAAAGCCTTGGGAATTAATGGCTAAAATGATGCCACATGCAAATCATCCAATGGATGTGGAAAATTCTAGAAACTCTTGACATATTCTACAAATTTCTACACACCAAGAATCATCTAAAAGCTTTCTAGACCCTACTTCTTCCTTCTTCTATAAGCTTTTAGAACATTCCAGAGTGTTCTACAGGACTCCACACACTTATACACAATTCTATAATCTTCTAGAGAACTCCAAAATTCTCTAGAGTTTTCTTGAACCATCCGGAATCTTTTGGAACCTTCCGGATTGTTCCAGACTCTTCTTGAGCATTCCGGATCATCCTAAAACATTCCGAAAAGCTCTACAATATACAAAAACTTGTACATTGAAGAAAGAATTATTAACTATAAAATTTTGACCATTTTCACTTGCACGAAGCACTTCCTGCTGGTCTATTAAAAAGATAGTGTGCAAGAAATTAAATTTAGATGTCAGCATCTGAATTGGTTACAATTTACAGTCAGTTGGTTGTACAATTTGCTCTTTTTGCAGGCTTAATTGTGTCATGTTACCATGCCAATCCTAGCACCCCTGGCCCACCCCTCTTTACATGTTTGATATAATTTGGATATTTCATTTGAATTTTTATTTTGCTTATGTTTTTTGGCTATTTCCAAATCCATCCTTTATGTTATTTTCTACAGTTATTTGCAACAGTATGTAGATCTATGGGGATGGAGAAGTGCTGGAGAAAACAGTCTAGGTACATTTAGTCATGTCCTTAAACAGGATCCATTTAGACAAAGTATGTCGTACTTTTCATAATCCTGATGAACTTATAAGATTTCTTATGGTTACTATTTAAAATGCTGATTTCAGGAATTAATTGATTGACTTATTAGCCAAAATCATTTAAATTTAATGTGAAGTATTTTCTATTAATTGATGGGATTGTTGATTATTTATCTAACTTGTTTCCTAATTCGGATCTTCTACTATAACAAACAATGGAAATACATATCCAATCACCTAAAAAATAGTAAAATTTGTGTAAAGAAAGTGGGTGCAAAATCCTGTTTTATACACATATACCACCTTGTATCTCAGTTTTGACCTAGTTAGCGTCCGAATCAGGACAAGTCGTAAACTAAAAATTTGTAGCGCTTGAAGTATTCTTTCCAACCGTAGAAGAATCAAAGCAATCGGACGTTGGAGTGAAACTTTAAGGTAAAAATACTGAAGATATGTCAAACCTTCCTTCTTTTTCTCCCCTTCTTATTTTGTTTCTTTTTCCTTAATTCACTTGCCAAATTCAAAAATCTTCTTATACTGGCTTGTAAATTTTGAATTTTCATGTATCTTGAGATGATGAAAATAGTCTTCATACATGTGGATTTCTTCATGGGTTTTTCTTGATGGGCTTAATAATTGGGCTTTTCAAAGTATAAAAAATCTAATAAATAATTTTACCACTTACAATCAATTCTAAAAATAACTAAATTAATCCAAACTCTCATAAATGGATTTAAATTAATTATTTTATGAATAAAACCCCTAAAATTGTGGTAAAATAATTATTAAAAATTCTAACTTTCCAAAAATATCAACTTATGCCCATAAATTGCAAAATTTACCTTTTGAATGCTCATATCTTATATTTCCATGTAAATCCTGCAAAACGTCCAAAATCCCATTAATCATATCCAAAAACACACAAAACAAGGGGCTAACACAAACGGTGACACTCTGATTTCCTATGCCGGACCAGCCAACACCATCTTTTCTTTCTCCCTCCATCGCTTCTCTTCTCCTTCTTCCTTCATCGCCACTCTTCTCATTTCGCAGAATATGAGAAATCATAAAACAAAATACGAAGAAGAGCACTGTTAGTCTCTTCTCATTTTGCAGAAAATGAGAAATTATAAAACAAAATACGAAGAAGAGCAATGATATATCCTCTCATTTTGCAGAAAATGAGAAATCATAAAACAAAATACGAAAAGGAGTAGTGGGTATCACATTCAGTTAGTAATGTAAAGAAGAGCAATGGAAAAAAATCATAAAAAGAAAGACATGCTGCCGAAAGAACATCAAAATGGCAACGAAGACGGAGAACAAAAGTATTGCAACGAAGTTGGACCTGAAAATTCCCATTTCAGTAAAAGAAATGAGAGCGCAGAAATCAAAATAGATGCTTTCTGGTAATTCAATGACGATGGACCTGAAAAATCCCATTTCACTAGTAGAAATGAGAGCCCAAAATTCGAAATGGATGTTTCCCGTTCCCTAGAGGTTTCAGTGTCGTCTTTTAACCCAGAGGTCCGAGGTCTTACACTGAGTATCACTTCTTTCTTTTAGTCTGTAGTAGTCTAGGCCTAGGTCTGTAGTAGTCTAAAAGGATGGTACGACATGAGAGCGAAACATGTGTAGAAACCTGCAACCCTCCCCCTAGAGGAGAAGGCGCTGCAAATAAAGAGAGATACAGAAGAAGCCGAGACCACGCGTCTGCATCCGTACGAGAGAAAGGAAGCCGAAAACGCCATAAGCCATGCCTCGGAGACTAAGTCGGCCAAGAAAGACCAGCCTAATTGTAACAAAAATAAAATAAAATGATATCAGATTTTAAAAATATAGAATAAAAAACATATGTAAAAAAAACACTCCAGCGAGTCAGTTTCGACACGTGTTTCACTCTCCTGTAGTACGACCATTTTAGACTACTACAGACATAGGCCTAGACTACTAGAGAATAACAGAAAGGAAGAAAGGAGTGATACAGTGTAAGAACTGGGACCTCTGGGTTAAAAGAGAAGCTGAGACCTCTGGATAATAAAAGCATCTATTTCGATTTCTGTGTTCTCATTTCTATTAGAGAAATGAGAATTCTCGGGTTCATCCCCATTGTATTACTTCTGGTCTCCGTCTGCCTCGCCATTTTGAAGTTCATTCCATGGTATGTATGTCTGTTTATGATTTTTACTGCTTCATATTTTATTTTACCATTTCTCATTTTCTACGAAATGAGAACAGATATCACTACTTTTGTTTGTATTTTGTTTTATGATTTCTCGTATTCTGCGAAATGAGAAGAGAGGTGATGGAGGAAGAAGGAGAAGAGAGGTGATGAAAAACCCCCGATACCCACTGCTCTTCTTCGCATTTTGTTTTATGATTTCTCATTTTCTGCAAAATGAGAAGAGAGACGATTGAGGAGAGGGAGAAGAGAGGCGATAGAGGGAGAAGGAAAAGACGGTGTTGGCTGGTCCAGCCTAGGAAATCAGAGTGTCATCGTTTGCCCCTGTCTTTGAAGTAATGCTGCCGGACCTCTGAGAAATGAAACTGAGAGAGGGAGAGAGAGGGAGAAAAACTGCCTGGTCAGATTAGGGCCTGGCTTGGTGGTCGCCTTTCTTGGAATTTTTTTTGAAATACTTCTTTCAATTTGGTCCCTTCCCCTTCCTTCGTTTCCTTCCATTCTTTTGACTCCACTTTTTTTTTTATCCATTTCCCATCGATGGAAGAGAGGAAGATGAGGAAAATGGCAATGCCTTAGTTGTTTTCCCATCTATTCCATCATAGCACCAAGTTCTTTTCCCATTCCTTCCATGGTAGCACCAGAGATATACGTGTAAAACCGGTATTTTGAAAAAAAAATTACTCAGTGTTCCCACTAGAAAAAAAATATTAGTGTCCAAATCATGATTTTAGAATCTCGGGATTTTGTTTGTTTCAGCTTGATTAAACTGAAATTGAGTGAGACAGTGGAAGTGAATATTCCACGAGTTGATTTTTTTTTTCATTAATCAATTGTTCCCTCCAAAATTAGTGGATTACACTTGTTTAAATTAAATAGAAGAAAAACCCAAATCCTACGCTAAATATCGTAAAAAACCGTTGTGAACTGCAAAAAACTGCAATGAACCGTATAAAACGACAAACAGTGAACCGCGGTTCACAATATTTGAAAAATTTTTTATTTAAAGAAATACATATATTGAAATTTATATGTTTTTTACTATTTTTATGACATATCTTTCACCATTTTGATATATTACTTAGAGTTTGATCGTTATTTGTGATATTTATATTAATATTACTTGACCGGTTTTTACCGGTTTTAACTGTAGTTGAACTCGGTTTAATCCAGTTGAACTTGGTTGAATCCGGTTGAACCCAGTTGAACCTAAAATGCCTCGAAAACGGTTCGTTAGATAGTCCGGCCCTGATAACATTGGCACAAACGGTGACACTCCGATTTCCTATGCCAGACTAGCCAACACCATCTTTTCCTTCTCCCTCCATCGCCTCTCTTCTCCTTGTCCTTTCATCGCCTCTCTTCTCATTTCGCAGAATATGAGAAATCATAAAACAAAATACGAAGAAGAGCACTGATATCCCTTCTTATTTTGCAGAAAATGAGAAATCGTATTCAAAATACAAAGAAGAGTAGTGATATACCTTCTCATTTCGCAGAAAATTAGAAATCATAAAACAAAATACGAAAAGCAGCAGTGGGTATCACATTCAGTTAGTAATGCAAAGAAGAGCAATGGGCAAAAATCATAAAAAGAAATACATACCGTGGAATGAACATCGAAAGAGAAGCTGAGGCCTCTAGATAATAGAAGCATCCATTTCGATTTCTGTGTTCTCATTTCTACTAGTGAAATGAGAATTCTCCAGTTCATCCCCATTGCATTACTTATGGTCTCTGTCTGCCTTGCCATTTTGAAGTTCATTCCACGGTATTTATGTCTTTTTATGATTTTTATTGCATCGTATTTTATTTTACTATTTCTCATTTTCTGTGAAATGAGAATAGATATCATTGCTTTTGTTTGTATTTTGTTTTACGATTTCTCGTATTCTGCGAAATGAGAAGAGAGGCGATGGAGGAAGAAGGAGAAGATAGGTGATGAAAAACCCTCGATACCCACTGCTCTTCTTCGTATTTTGTTTTATGATTTCTCATTTTCTACAAAATGAGAAGAGTGACGATCGACGAGAAAGAGAAGAGAGGCGATGGAGGGAGAAGGAAAAGACGGTGTTGACTGGTCCGGCCTAGGAAATCAAAGTGTCATCGTTTATGCACCGTCCTTGAAGCAATGCTGCCGGACCTCTGAGAAATGAAACTGAGAGACGGAGTGAGAGGAAGAAAATGGCAATGCATTAGTTGTTTTCCCATCTATTCCATCACGACACCAAGTTCTTTTCCAATTCTTTCCATGGCAGCAACAGAGATATACGGGTAAAACCGGTATTTTGAAAAAAAATTACTTAGTGTTCCCCCTAGAAGAAAAATATTAGTGTCCAAATCATGATTTTAGAATCTGGGTATTTGTTTGTGTTAGCTGGATTAGACCGAAATTGAGTGAGATAGTGGAAGTGAATATTCCACGAGTTGATTTTTTTTTCATTAATTAATTGTTCCCTCCAAAATCAGTGGATTACACTTGTTTAAATTAAATAGAAGAAAAACGCAAATCCTACTTTAAATACCGTAAAAAACAGTTGTGAAGTGGCAAAACCGAAATGAATCGTATAAAATGACAAACAGTGAAATTTATATGTTTTTTACTATTTTTATGACATATCTTTCACCGTTTTGATATATTACTTAGAGTTTGATCGTTATTTGTGATATTTATATTAATATTACTTAGAGTTTGAATGTCAATTGTAATATCTATATTAATATTACTCATATTAATGTTATATACAATATTTATATAAAATTATTACTTGACCGGTTTGTACCGACTTTAACTGCAGTTGAATCCGGTTGAATGCGGTTGAATTCAGTTGAATACGGTTGAACCCGGTTGAACCTAAACTGCCTCAAAAACGGTTCATGAGATAGTCCGGCCCTGATAGCATTGGCACAAATAGTGACACTTTGATTTCCTATCCCGGACCAGCCAACACCATTTTTTCCTTCTCCCTCCATCGCCTCTCTTCTCCTTCTCCCTTCATCTCCTCTCTTCTCATTTCGTAGAATATGAGAAATCATAAAACAAAATACGAAGAAGAGCATTGTTAGTCTCTTCTCATTTCGCAAAAAATGAGAAATCATAAAACAAAATACGAAGAACTGCAGTGATATATCTTTTCATTTCGCAGAAATGAGAAATCGTAAAACAAAATACGAAAAGGAGCAGTGGGTATCACATTCAGTTAGTAATGCAAAGAAAAGCAATGGGTAAAAAACATAAAAAGAAAGACATACCGTGGAATGAACATCAAAAGAGAAGCTGAGACCTCTAGATAATAGAAGCATCCATTTCGATTTCTGTGTTCTCATTTCTACTAGTGAAATGAGAATTCTCCAGTTCATCCCCATTGCATTACTTCTAGTCTCTGTCTACCTTGCCATTTTGAAGTTCATTCCAAGATATATATCTTTTTATGATTTTTATTGCATCGTATTTTATTTTACTATTTCTCATTTTCTGCGAAATGGGAACAAATATCGTTGCTTTTGTTTGTATTTTGTTTTATGATTTCTTGTATTCTGTGAAATGAGAAGCGAGGCGATGGAGGAAGAAGGAGAAGAAAGGTGATAAAAAACCCCCCGATACCCACTGCTCTTCTTCTTACTTTGTTTTATGATTTCTCATTTTCTGCAAAATGAGAAGAGAGACGATCGACGAGAAGGAGAAAAGAGGCGATGGAGGGAGAAAGAAAAGGCGGTGTTGGCTGGTTCGGCCTAAGAAATCAAAGTGTCATCGTTTGTGCACCGTCCTTGAAGTAATGCTGCCGGACATCTGAAAAATGAAACTGAGAGACGGAGAGAGAGGACGAAAAACTACCTGGTCAGATTAGGGCCTGGCTTGGTGGTCGCCTTTCTTGGAATTTTTTTTTGAAATACTTATTTCAATTTGGTCTCTTCCCCTTCCTTCGTTTCCTTCCGTTCTCTCTTCACTCCACTTTTTTTTTCATCCATTTCGCATCTATGGGAGAGGAAGATGAGGAAAATGGCAATGCCTTAGTTGTTTTCCATTCCATCACAACACCAAGTTCTTTTCCCATTCTTTCCATGGTAGCACCAGAGATATATGGGTAAAACCGGTATTTTGAAAAAAAATTACTCAGTGCTCCCTTTAGAACAAAAATATTAGTGTCCAAATCATGATTTTAGAATCGGGGGATTTTGTTTGTTTCAGCTGGATTGGACCGAAATTGAGGAAGACAGTGGAAGTGAATATTCCACGGGTTGATTTTTTTTTCATTAATTAATTGTTTCCTCCAAAATCAGTGGATTACACTTGCTTAAATTAAATATAAGAAAAAACCAAATACTATGCTAAATACCGTAAAAAACCGTCGTGAACTGCAAAAAAACCGCAATGAACAGTACAAAACCGCAAATAGTGAACCGTGGTTCGCAATATTTGAAAATTTTTTATTTTGAAAAAATTGATATATTTGAAATTTAAAGGTTTCTTACTATTTTTATTACATATGTTTTCCCGTTTTGATATATAACTTAGAGTTTAAATGTTATTTGTGAGACCTCTGGATAATAGAGGCATCCATTTCGATTTCTGTGTTCTCATTTCTACTAGTGAAATGAGAATTCTCAAGTTCATCCCCATTGCATTTCTTCTGGTCTCTGTCTGCCTTGCCATTTTGAAGTTCATTCCACGGTATGTATGTCTTTTTATGATTTTTACTGCTTCGTATTTTATTTTACTATTTCTCATTTTCTGCGAAATGAGAACAGATATCATTGCTTTTGTTTGTATTTTGTTTTATGATTTCTCGTATTATGCAAAATGAGAAGAGTGGCGATGGAGGAAGAAGGAGAAGAGAGGTGATGAAAAACCCCCGATACCCACTGCTCTTCTTCGTATTTTGTTTTATGATTTCTCATTTTCTGCAAATTGAGAAGAGAGACGATCGAGGAGAATGAGAAGAGAGGCGATGGAGAGAGAAGGAAAAGACGGTGTTGGCTGGTCCGGCGTAGGAAATCAGAGTGTTATCGTTTGTGCACCGTCCTTGAAGTAATGCTGCCGGACAAGTGAAAAATGAAAGTGAGAGACGAAAAGAGAGGGAGAAAAACTGCCTGGTCAGATTAGGGCCTGGCTTGGTGGTCACCTTTCCTGAATTTTTTTTTGAAATACTTCTTTCAATTTGGTCTCTTCTCCTTCCTTCATTTCCTTCCATTCTTTCTTCACTCCACTTTTTTTTTTTTTCATCCATTTCCCATCGATGGAAGAGAGGAAGATGAGGGAAATGGCAATGCCTTAGTTGTTTTCCCATCTATTCCATCACAACACCAAGTTCTTTTCCCATTCCTTCCATGGCAGCACCAGAGATATACGGGTAAAACCGGTATTTTGAAAAAAAAATTACTTAGTGTTCCCTCTAGAAAAAAAAATATTAGTGTCCAAATCATGATTTTGGAATCTCGGGATTTTGTATGTTTCGAGTGAGACAGTGGAAGTGAATATTCCACGAGTTGATTTTTTTTTTCATTAATTAATTGTTCCCTCCAAAATCAGTGGATTACACTTGTTTAAATTAAATAGAAGAAAAAACCAAATCCTATGCTAAATACCGTAAAAAACTGTTGTGAACTGTAAAAAACCGCAATAAACCGTATAAAACTGCAAATAGTGAACCGCGGTTCACAATATTTGAAAATTTTTTATTTTAAAAAAATATATATATTTGAAATTTAAAGGTTTTTTACTATTTTTATCACATATCTTTCGCTGTTTTGATATATTACTTAGAGTTTGATCGTTACTTGTGATATTTATATTAATATTACTTTGAGTTTGAATGTCATTTGTAATTATATTAATATTACTCATATTAATGTTATATACAATATTTATATTAAATTATTACTTGACCTGTTTTTACTGGCTTTAACTGCAGTTGCAGAAATGAGAGCGCAGAAATCGAAATAGATGCTTTATAGTAATGCAATGACGATGGACCTAAAAATTCTTATTTCACTAGTAGAAATGAGAGCAGAAAAATCGAAATGGATGCTTCCCGTTACCCAGAGGTTTCAGCGTCGTCTTTTAACCTAGAGGTGCGAGTTCTTACACGGAGTATCACTTCTTTCTGTAAGTCTCTAGTAGTCTAGGCCTAGGTCTGTAGTAGTCTAAAAGGGTGGTACGGCATGAGAGCGAAACATGTGTAGAAACCTCCCACCCTCCCCCCCCCGAGGAGAAGGCGCCGCAAATGAAGAGAGATACAGAAGATGCCGAGACCACGTGTCTGTATCCGCACAAGAGAAAGGAAGCCAAAAACTCCAGAAGCCATGCCCCGGAGAACAAGCTGGCCAAGAAAGACCAGCTTAATTGTAAAAAAAAATAAAATAAAATGATATCAGATTTTAAAAATATAGAATAAAAAACATATTTAAAAAAAAAAACACTCCCACGAGTCGGTTTCCACACATGTTTCGCTCTCCTGTAGCACGACCATTTTAGACTACTACAGACATGGGTGTAGACTACTAGAGAATAACAGAAAGGAAGAAATGAGTGATATAGTGTAAGAACTGGGACCTCTGGTTTAAAAGAGAAGCTGAGACCTCTGGATAATAGAAGCATCCATTTCGATTTCTGTGTTCTCATTTCTACTAGTGAAATGAGAATTCTCAAGTTCATCCCCATTGCATTACTTCTGGTCTCTGTCTGCCTTGCCATTTTGAAGTTCATTCCACAGTGTGTATGTCTTTTTATGATTTTTATTGCTTCGTATTTTATTTTACCATTTCTCATTTTCTGCGAAATGAGAACAGTTATCACTGCTTTTGTTTGTATTTTTTTTTATGATTTCTCATATTATGCAAAATGAGAAGAGAGGCGATGGAGGAAGAAGGAGAAGAGAGGGGATGAAAAACCCCCGATACCCACTGCTCTTCTTCGTATTTTGTATGATGATTTCTCATTTTCTTCAAAATGAGTAGAGAGACGATCGTGGAGAAGGAGAAGAGAGGTGATAGAGGGAGAAGGAAAAGACGATGTTGGCTGGTCCGGCCTTGAAGTAATGTTGCCAGACCTCTGAGAAATGAAACTGAGATATGGAGAGAGAGGAATAAAAACTGCCTGGTTAGATTAGGCCTGGCTTGGTGGTCGCCTTTCTTGGAATTTTTTTTGAAATACTTCTTTCAATTTGGTCTCTTCCCCTTCCTTTGTTTCCTTCCGGTCTCTTTTCACTCCATTTTTTTTTCATCCATTTCCCATCGATGGAAGAGAGGAAGATGAGGAAAATGGCAATGCCTTAGTTGTTTTCCCATCCATTCCATCACAGCACCAAGTTCTTTTCCCATTCCTTCCATGACAGCACCAGAGATATACGGGTAAAATCGGTATTTTGAAAAAAAATTACTCAATGTTCCCTCTAGAGCAAAAATATTAGTGTCCAAATCATGATTTTAGAATCTGGGGATTTTGTTTGTTTGAGCTGGATTAGACCGAAATTGAATGAGACAAAGGAAGTGAATATTCCACGAGTTGATTTTTTTTCCATTTATTAATTGTTCCCTCCAAAATCAGTGGATTACACTTGCTTAAATTAAATAGAAGAAAAAACCAAATCCTACGCTAAATACTGTTGTGAACTGCAAAAAACAGCAATGAACGGTATATAACCGAAAACAGTGAACCGCAGTTCACAATATTTGAAAATTTTTTATTCAAAAAAAATAGATATAGTTGAAATTAAAGGTTTCTTACTATTTTTATCACATATCTTTCACCGTTTTGATATATTAGTTAGACTTTGAATGTTATTTTGTGATATTTAAATTAATATTACTTAGAGTTTGAATGTCAATTGTAATATTTATATTAATATTACTCATATTAATGTTATAAACAATATTTATATTAAATTATTACTTGACCGGTTTTTATCGGTTTTAACAGCAATTGAACCCTGTTGGAATCCGGTTGAACCTAAAATGCCTCGAAAACAGTTCGTTAGATAGTCCGGCCCTGATAAATTGGTACAAATGGTGACACTCTGATTTCCTATGCCGAACCAGCGAACACCAACTTTTCCTTCCCCCTCCATCGCCTCTCTTCTCTTTCTCCCTTCATCGCCTCTCTTCTCATTTCGCAGAATATGAGAAATCATAAAACAAAATACGAAGAAGAGCACTGATATATCTTCTCATTTCACAGAAAATGAGACATCATAAAACAAAATACGAAAAGGAGCAATGGGTATCACATTCAGTTAGTAATGCAAAGAAGAGCAATGGGTAAAAATCATAAAAAGAAAGACATACCGTGGAATGAACATCAAAATGGCAACGAAGACGGAGACCAGAAGTATTGCAATGAAGATGGACTTGAAAATTCTCATTTCAGTAGTAGAAATGAGAACGCAGAAATTGAAATAGATGCTTTCTGGTAATGCAATGACGATGGACCTGAAAATTCCCATTTCACTAATAGAAATGAGAGCGCAAAAATCGAAATGGATGATTCCCGTTACCCAGAGGTTTCAGCGTCATCTTTTAACCCAAAGGTCCGAGTTCTTACACTGAGTATCACTTTTTTCTGTTAGTCTCTAGTGGTCTAGGCCTAGGTCTGTAGTAGTCTAAAAGGGTGGTACGGCATGAGAGGCGAAACATGTGTAGAAACCTACCACCCTCCCCCCCGACGACAAGTGATATTAGCCTCAATGAAGGAATACAAGAGGAATAGGTCTAATGCATGGCATTGGGGTAGCAACATTCAGCTTCTCCATAGCAGTGATGGTAGCTACATGGAATCGGATAAGGAAGAAGATAATTGAAAGGAGAAAGGGGGAATTTCAACATATTGTTGAGAACCATGTGAAGAAAATCCTTCAAAGTTATCTCTCTTTGAGATAAGATCTGCAACAGAGAGATTCCATTCTAGTAAACGTCTAGGAGGAGGGTCTGCTGGGACTGTGTACAGAGGTGTACTCACCTCTAGTAAGGCTATAGCCATTAAAATTTTTAACAAAGAAAAGTATTTTAGAAACACCTTTCCAAGGGAGATGACAACTATGATAAATTCATCAAGACACAAGAATCTCCTTCAACTTCAAGGCTAGTGCTGTGAAGAATTCTAGAAACTCCTAACATATTTTACAAATTTCTACACACCAAGAATCATCTAGAAGCTTTTTAGACCCTACTTCTTCCTTCTTCCATAAGCTTTTATAACATTCCAGAGTGTTCTACAAGACTCCACACACATCTACACAATTTTAGAATCTTCTAGAGAACACCAAAATTCTCTAGAATCTTCTTAAACCATCTGGAATCTTCAGGAACCTTCCGGATTGTTCCAGACTCTTCTTGAGAATTCTGGATTATTCTAGAATATATGAGTACAGAGTATCTGTGTAAAGGCATAATCTCTGGAAATACTGATTTCTACATCTTTGGGGTTCTCTGTCTTGTGATCACAACGGGACTGAGGCGGTGCAGTGATTGTGATCCGAACTTCATACTCATAAATTGGGTTTGGGATAAGAAGGCCAACAACAAATTGCTTAAATCTGCTATTCCAAGATTGCAAGATCTTGAAGTAGAGGAAATGGAGAGAATGCGCATTGTTGGGCTCTCGTGTGTGCTTCCAAGTGCCTCCAAAAGGCCAATAATGAGGGATGTTATACAGGTATTAAAAGGAAAAACCTATCTCCTTGAGCTATACGGTACAAAAACTTCATTTAGACTACGATTTAGCAAGAAATACTACACGTGGATCGGCATCAACTGAATCATCACCTATTGAATATGATTTGGCATCACTTTACAGTAGGGAGATCATGAGGACGATAATACCAGAAGGCCATATCCCTAATCCATTAACAAACTACAATCTGTCAAGGAATTCTGAGGATGGATCGATATCACCATGCATGGAGCCATTCGAATCAGCAAGTTCTGTTGGATATGAATCAGCATCTAAATCACTTACAGAAGGAAGAGCAACAAACGCACCGTGTGAGATTCAGCGGTAGCTACTTCGATATGTAAGGGTATGATACAATACAAATTGATTTCTTGTACTATGTTATAGAACTATTGATCAGTCAGATAAAGTCATCAAGCTCACGACTGTTCCTTTATACCTGCTACTGCCAATTGAATTAAATGCTTCAACATTTGGAATCGCACTACCCCATTACTAGCATAATACATTTCTTTCTTATATCCAGTTTGGTTTTGTTGAAATTCTCTTAGAGTTTCTATTGAGTATCCATTTGAAACATGCTGGGAATCTTCTCTGACATTCTCACTGTAATATCTATTGGGGTATTCATAAAAATATTCTTTGTGGGGGTTTTCTCCATGATTACCATTAGGATTATGCTAAAACTCTATAGGAAATTCTCTTGAATATCCAACAGGATTTTGCTGATGTTGAATTAGGTTCTCTCTATAAAACCTAAAGCCATTCAAATTTTGCTGAGATTCTGCTGGGTGTTGTCCTTAAGATGGACCACTGCTCTTGTACCCAGTCACTCAGTTGTCACGTGTGGACACACGTGCTTCATCAAAAATCTATATTTGTTTATTTAATTATGTCAGTGTGTCTCAGTACTGTAAGATTATGACACTTACATGTCACGGACTTAGAGATTGCACTCACGAATTGCCCGTGTGGCATTTGTACAACACTCGGATTGTTGAACAAGTCAGCCTTCTTCACTTAAGCACTCAAGACCAACTTCACTCAAACTCTCACTTAGGCAATTACAAGAGCACACTTGAACAATTGGAAGGAATGAACTTGTATTGCACTTGTAAATTTACAACTCTTGAGGAGTAGGTTACAAATGGGAACCTCACCCCTATTTATACTAAAAGCCTTGGGAATTAATGGCTAAAATGATGCCACATGCCAATCATCCAATGGATGTCGTGAATTCTAAAAACTCCTAACATATTCTACAAATTTCTACACACCAAGAATCATCTAAAAACTTTTTAGACCCTGCTTCTTCCTTCTTCCATAGGCTTTTAGAACATTATAGAGTGTTCTACAAGACTCCACACACTTCTACAAAATTCTATAATCTTCTAGAGAACTCCAAAATTCTCTAGAGTTTTCTTGAACCATCCAGAATCTTTTGGAACCTTCCGGATTGTTCCAGACTATTCTTGAGCATTCCGGATCATTCTAAAACATTCCGAAAAGCTCTATAATGTACAAAAACTTATACATTGAAGAAAGAATTATTAACTATAAAATTTTGACCATTTTCACTTGCACGAAGCACTTTCTGCGAGTCTATCTAAAAAGATAGTGTGCAAGAAATTGAATTTAGATGTCAGCATCTGAATTGGTTACAATTTACAGTCACTTGGTTGTACAATTTGCTCTTCTTTGCAGGCTTAACTGTGTCATGTTACCATGTCAATCCTAACACCCCTGCCCACTCCTCTTTACATGTTTGATATAATTTGGTTATTTCATTTGAATTTTTATTTTGCTTATGTTTTTTGGATGTTTCCAAATCCATCCTTTATGTTATTTTCTACGGTTATTTGCAGCAGCAGTATGTAGATGTATGGGGATGGAGAAGTGCTGGAGAGAACAGTCTAGGTACATTTAGTCATGTCCTTAAACAGGATCCATTTAGACAATGTATGTGGTACTTTTCATAATCCTGATGAACTTATAGGATTTCCTATGGTTACTGTTTAAAATGCTGATTTCAGGAATTAATTGATTGACTTATTAGCCAAAGTGTCATTTAAATTTAATGTGAAGTATTTTCTATTAATTGATGGGATTGTTGATTATTTATCTAACTTGTTTCCTAATTCGGATCTTCTACTATATAACAAACAACGGAAATACATATCCAATTACCCACAAAATGGTAAAATTCGTGTAAGGAAAGTGGGTGCAAAATCCCGTTTTATACACATGTACCACCTTGCATCTCAGTTTTGACCTAGTTAACATCTGAATCAGGACAAGTCGTAAACTATAAAGTTGTATCCCTTGAATCGTTCTTTCCAACCCAAAAAGAATCAATACAATCAGACATCAGAGTGAACCTTTATGGCAAAAATACTGAAGATATGTCAAACCTTCATTCTTTTTCTCCCCTTCTTATTTTGTTTCTTTTTCCTTATTTCACTTGCCAAATTCAAAAATCTTCTTATACTGGCTTGTAAATTTCGAATTTCCTCATCATGTATCTTGGGATGATGAAAATAGTCTTTACACATGTGGATTTCTTCATGGGTTTTTTTTAATGGGCTTAATAATTGGGCTTTTCAAAGTATGAAAAATCTAACAAATAATTTTACCACTTACAATCAATTCTAAAAAATAACTAAATTAATCTAAACTCTCATAAATGGATTTAAATTCATTATTTTACCAATAAAACCTCTAAAATTGTGGTAAAATAATAATTAAAAATTCCAACTTTCCAAAAATATCAACTTATGCCCATAAATTGCAAAATTTACATTTTGAATTCTCATATCTTATATTTCCTTGTAAATCCTGCAAAACGTCCAAAATCCCATTAATCATATCCAAAAACACACAAAACAAGGGGCTAACACAGACGGTGACACTCAGATTTCCTATGCCGGACCAGCCAACACCATATTTTCCTTCTCCCTTCATTGCCACTCTTCTCATTTCGCAGAATATGAGAAATCATAAAACAAAATACGAAGAAGGGCACTGATATCTCTTCGCATTTCGCGGAAAATGAGAAATCATAAAACAAAATACGAAGAATAGCAGTGATATATCTAATCATTTTGCAGAAAATGAGAAATCATAAAACAAAATACGAAAAGGAGCAGTGGGTATCACATTCAGTTAGTAATGCAAAGAAGAGCAATGGGTAAAAATCATAAAAAGAAAGACATACCGTTGAATGAACATCAAAATGGCAACGAAGACGGAGATCAGAAGTATGGCAATGAAGATGGACCTGAAAATTCTCATTTCAGTAGTAGAAATGAGAGCACGGAAATCGAAATAGATGCTTTTAGGTAATGCAATGACGATGGACCTGAAAATTCCCATTTCACTAGTAGAAATGAAAGTGCAAAAATCGAAATGGATGCTTCCCGTTACCCAGAGGTTTCAGTGTCGACTTTTAACCCAAAGGTCCGAGTTCTTACACTGAGTGTCACTTCTTTCTATTAGTCTCTAGTAGTCTAGGCCTAGGTCTATAGTAGTCTAAAAGGGTGGTACGACATGAGAGGTGAAACATGTGTAGAAACCTGCCACGCTCCCCCCCAAGGACAGGTGATATTGGCCTCAAGGAAGGAATACAAGAGGAATACATGGCATTGGGATAGCAACATTCAGTTTCTCCATAGCAGTGATGGTAGCTACATGGAATCGGATAAGGAAGAAGATAATTGAAATGAGAAAGGGGGAATGTCAACATATTGTTGAGAACCATGTGAAGAAAATCCTTCAAGGTTATCTCTCTCTGAGATAAGATCTGCAACAGAGAGATTCCATTCTAGTAAACGTTTAGGAAGAGGGTCCGCTGGGACTGTGTACAGAGGTGTATTCACCTCTAGTGAGACTATAGCTATTAAAAATTTTAACAAAGAGAAGTATTTTAGAACACCTTTCCAAGGGAGATGACAACTATGATAAATTCATCAAGACACAAGAATCTCCTTCAACTTCAAGGCTGGAGCTGTGAAGAATTCTAGAAACTCCTAACATATTTTACAAATTTCTACAAACCAAGAATCATCTAGAAGCTTTTTAGACCCTACTTCTTCCTTCCTCCATAAGCTTCTAGAACATTCTAGAGTTTTCTACAAGACTCCACACACTTCTACACAGTTTTAGAATCTTCTAGAGAACTCCAAAATTCTCTAGAATCTTCTTGAACCATCCGGAATCTTCTGGAATCTTCCGGATTGTTCCAGACTCTTCTTGAGCATTCTGGATCATTCTAGAACATTTTTAAAAGCTCTACAATGTACATGTAATCTCTTATTTAAATAAATTATAAGATGGCTAGGTTGGGTGTATCTCTGGGTGTGATATATAGTATAGCTTGTTTTTAGGTTATTAATTTTAGTATTGTTTTGTATTTTTTGAATTATTGATTTTTATTTTGGATTTCATTTAAAGAAGTTCCAAATTATGTCTTTGAGGAATGAGATTAATTTTTTAACATGTTTTTCTATTTGGTTTATAAAATCATTTAAGATGAGGTTATGATGGAACCGCGAGATATATGAGTACAGAGTATCTGTGTAAAGGCATAATCTCTGGAAATACGGATTTCTACATCTTTGGGGTTGTCTGTCTGGTGGTCACAACGGGAATGAGGCACTGCAGTGATTGTGATCCGAACTTCATACCCATAAATTGGGTTTGGCATAAGAAGGCCAACAACAAATTGCTTAAATCTGCTGATCCAAGATTGCAAGATTTTGAAGTAGAGGAAATGGAGAGAATGCGCATTGTTGGGCTCTCGTGTGTGCTTCCAAGTGCCTCCAAAAGGCCAATAATGAGGGATGTTATACAGGTATTAAAAGGAAAAGCCTATCTCCCTGAGCTACCCTGTACAAAACCTTCATTCAGACTACGATTTGACAAGGAATACTACAGATGGATCGGCATCAACTGAATCATCACCTATTGAATATGATTTGGCATCACTTTACAGAAGGGAGATCATGAGGACGCTAATACCAGAAGGCCTATCCCTACACCATTAACAAACTACAATCTGTCAAGGAATTCTGAGGATGGATCGATATCACCATGCATGGAGCCATTCGAATCAGTAAGTTCTGCTGGATATGAATAAGCATCTGAATCACTTACAGAAAGAAGAGCAACAAGCACAACGTGTGAGATTCAACGGTAGCTACTTCGATATGTAAGGGTATGATACAATACAAATTGATTTCTTGTACTATGTTATAGAACTATTGATCAATCAGATAAAGTCATCAAGCTCACAACTGTTCCTTTATACCTGCTACTGCCAATTGAATTCGGTGCTTCAACATTTGGATTCGCACTACCCCAATACTAGCATAATACATTTCTTTCTAATATCCAGTTTGGTTTTGTTGAAATTCTCTTGGAGTTTCTATGGAGTATCCATTTGAACTATGCTGGGAATCTTCTCTGACATTCTCACTGTAATATCTATTGGGGTATTGATAAAAATATTCTTTGTGGGGGTTTTCTCCATGATTACCATTAGGATTATGCTAAAACTCTATAGGAAATTCTCTTGAATATCCAACAGGATTTTGTTGATGTTGAATTAGGTTCTCTCTATAAAACCTAAAGCCATTCAAATTCTGCTGAGATTCTGCTGGGTGCTGTCCTTAAGATGGACCACTCCTCCTGTACCCAGTCACTTAGTTGTCACGTGTGGACACACTTGCTTCATCAGAAATCTATATTTGTTTATTTAATTATGTCAGTGGGTCTCAGTACTGTAAGAGTAAGACACCTACATGTCACGGACTTAGAGATTGCACTCACGAATTGCCCGTGTGGCACTTGAACAACACCCGGATTGTTGAACAAGTCTGCCCTCTTCACTTAAACACTCAAGACCAACTTCACTCAAACTCTCACTTAGGCAATTACAAGAGCACACTTGAACACTTGGAAGGAATGAACTTGTATCGCACTTGTAAATTTATAACTCTTGAGGAGTAGGTTACAAATGGGAACCTCACCCCTATTTATACTAAAAGCCTTGGGAATTAATGGCTAAAATGATGCCACATGCCAATCATCCAATGGATGTTGAGAATTCTAGAAACTCCTAACATATTCTGCAAATTTCTACACACCAAGAATCATCTAAAAGCTTTCTAGACCCTACTTCTTCCTTCTTCCATAAGTTTTTAGAATATTCCAGAGTGTTCTACAAGACTCCACACACTTCTACACAATTCTATAATCTTCTAGAGAACTCCACAATTCTCTAGAGTTTTCTTGAACCATCTGGAATCTTCTGGAACCTTCCGGATTGTTCCAGACTCTTCTTGAGCATTCCGGATCATTCTAAAACATTGCGAAAAGCTCTACAATGTACAAAAACTTGTACATTGAAGAAATAATTATTATTTTGAACATTTTCACTTGCACGAAACACTTTTTGCCTGTCTATCTAAAAAGATGGTGTGCAAAAAATTGAATTTAGATGTCAGCATTTGAATTGGTTACAATTTACAGTCACTTGGTTGTACAATTTGCTCTTTTTTGCAACCTTAATTGTGTCATGTTACCATGTCAATCCTAACACCCCCGGCCCACCCCTCTTTACATGTTTGATATAAATTGGATATTTCATTTGAATTTTTATTTTGCTTATGTTTTTTGGCTGTTTCCAAATCCATCCTTTATGTTATTTTCTATGGTTATTTGCAGCAGTATGTAGATCTATGGGGACAGAGAAGTGCTGGAGAGAACAGTCTAGGTACATTTAGTCATGTCCTTAAACAGGATCCATTTAGACAATGTATGTGGTACTTTTCATAATCCTGATAAACTTATAGGATTTCATACGGTTACTGTTTAAAATGCTGATTTCAGGAATTAATTGATTGACTTATTAGCCAAAGTGTCATTTAAATTTAATGTAAAGTATTTTCTATTAATTGATGGGATTGTTGATTATTTATCTAACTTGTTTCCTAATTTGGATCTTCAACTATAACAAACAATGGAAATACATATCAATCACCCAAAAAATAGTAAAATTCGTGTAAGGAAAGTGGGTGCAAATTCCCATTTTATACACATGTACCACCTTTCATCTCAGTTTTGACCTAGTTAACTTCTGAATCAGGACAAATCATAAACTACAAAGTTGTAGCCCTTGAATTATTCTTTCCAACCCAAAAAACAACAAAGCAATCGGACATTGGAGACAAACTGTATGGCAAAAATACTGAAGATATGTCAAACCTTCCTTCTTTTTCTCCCATACTTATTTTGTTTCGTTTTCCTTAATTCACTTGCTAAATTCAAACATCTTCTTAAAGATTGAAAATTTCGAATTTCCACATCATGTATCTTGAGATGATGAAAATAGTCTTAACACATGTGGATCTCTTCATAGGTTTTTCTTAATGGGCTTAATAATTGGGTTTTTCAAAGTATGAAAAATCTGATAAATAATTTTACCACTTATAATCAATTCTAAAAATAAATAAATTGATCCAAAGTCTCATAAATGGATTTAAATTAATTATTTTATGAATAAAACCCCTAAAATTGTGGTAAAATAATTATTAAAAATTCCAACTTTCCAAAAATATCAACTTATGCCCATAAATTGCAAAAGTTACCTTTTGAATCCCATTAATCATATCCAAAAAACACAAAACAATGGGCTAACTAGTCCAAATAGAAGGGTAAAATAGTCATTTTCCTGTGCTCATCAGTTTCTCTTCGAATGGATAGGGAATGGCGCTTCACCTCATTTAGCAATGGAGCTTCAGGACCTTTGACTTCGTGGACTTTTCTGACAATAGTAACATTCAGCTTCTCCATAGCAGTGATGGTAGCTCCATGGAATCGGATAAGGAAGAAGATAATTGAAAGGAGAAAGGGGGAATTTTAACATATTGTTGAGAACCATGTGAAGAAAATCCTTCAAAGTTATCTCTCTCTGAGATAAGATCTGCAACAGAGAGATTCCATTCTAGTAAACGTCTAGGAGGAGGGTCTACTAGGACTGTGTACAGAGGTGTACTCACCTCTAGTAAGGCTATAGCTGTTAAATTTTTTAACAAAGAGAAGTATTTTAGAGACACCTTTCCAAGGGAGATGACAACTATGATAAATTCATCAAGACACAAGAATCTCCTTCAACTTCAAGGCTGGTGCTGTGAAGAATTCTAGAAACTCCTAACATATTTTACAAATTTCTACACACCAAGAATCATCTAGAAACTTTTTAGACCCTACTTCTTCCTTCTTCCATAAGCTTTTAGAACATTCCAGAGTTTTCTACAAGACTCCACACACTTCTACGCAGTTTTAGAATCTTCTAGAGAACTCTAAAATTCTCTAGAATCTTCTTGAACCATCCGGAATCTTCCGGAACGTTTCGGATTGTTCCAGACTCTTCTTGAGCATTCTGGATCATTCTAGAACATTTTGAAAAGCTCTACAATGTACATGTAATCTCTTATTTACATAAATTATAAGATGGCTAGGTTGGATGAATCTATGGGTGTGATATATAGTATAGCTTGTTTTTAGGTTATTAATTTTAGTATTGTTTTGTATTTTTTAAATTATTGATTTTTATTTTGGATTTCATTTAAAGTAGTTCCAAATTATGTCTTTGAGGAATGAGATTACTTTTTAAGCATGTTTTTCTGTTTGGTTTATAAAATCATTTATGATGAGGTTATGATGGAACCGCGAGATATGAGTACAGAGTATCTGTGTAAAGGCATAATCTCTAGAGATACTGATTTCTACATCTTTGGGGTTGTCTGTCCAAATCCTACGCTAAATACCGTAATACTTCTGGTCCATCTTCATTGCAATACTTCTAGTCTCTGTCTTCGTTGCCATTTTTTATGTTCATTCCACGATAGCTCTTTCTTTTTATGATTTTTACCCATTGCCCTTCTTTGCATTACTAACTGAATGTGATACCCACTGCCCCTTTTCGTATTTTGTTTTATGATTTCTCATTTTCTGCGAAATGAGAAGATATATCACTACTCTTCTTCATATTTTGTTTTATGATTTCTCTTTTTCTGCGAAATGAGAAGAGATTAACAATGTTCTTCTTCGTATTTTGTTTTATGATTTCTCATATTCTGCGAAATGAGAAGAGTGGCGATGAAGGAAAAAGGAGAAGAGAGGTGATGGAGGGAGAAGGAAAAGATGGTGTTGGCTGGTCCAGCATAGGAAATCAGAGTGTCACCGTTTGTGCCAATGTTATCAGGGTCGGATTATCTAACGAACCATTTTCGAGGCATTTTAGGTTCAACCGGATTCAATCGGGTTCAACCGGATTCAACCGGGTTCAACCGGGTTCAACTAGATTAAACCGGGTTCAACTGTACTAAAGTCGGTAAAAACCGGTCAAGTAATAATTTAATATAAATATTGTATATAACATTAATATAAGTAATATTAATATAAATATTACAAATGACATTCAAACTCCAAGTAATATTAATATAAATATCACAAATAACATTCAAAGTCTAAGTAATATATCAAAACGGTGAAAGATATGTGATAAAAATAGTAAAAAACATTTAAATTTCAAATATATCTATTTTTTTAAAATAAAAATTTTTCAACTATTGTGAACCGCGGTTCACTGTTTGTGGTTTTATACGGTTCATTGCGGTCTTTTGCAGTTTACAACGGTTTTTTACGGTATTTAGCGTAGGATTTGCTTTTTTCTTCTATTTAATTTAAGCAAGTGTAATCCACTGATTTTGGAGCGAACAATTAAGTAATGAAAAAAAAAATCAACTCGTGGAATATTCACTTCCACTGTCTCACTCAATTTTGGTTTAATCTAGCTAAAACAAACAAAATCCCCAAATTCTAAAATCATGATTTGGACACTAATATTTTTGTTCTAGAGGGAACACTGAGTAATTTTTTTTAAAAATACGAGTTTTACCCGTATATCTCTAGTCCTGCCATGGAAGGAATGGAAAAGAACTTGGTGTTGTAATGGAATAGATGGGAAAACAACTAAGGCATTGCCATTTTCCTCATTTTCCTCTCTTCCATCGATAGGAAATGGATGAAAAAAGAAAAGTGGAGTGAAGAGAGAACGGAGGAAACGAAGGTAGGGGAAGAGACCAAATTGAAAAAAGTATTTCAAAAAAAAATCCAAGAAAGGCGACCACCAAGCCAGGCCCTAATCTGACCATGCAGTTTTTCTCCCTCTCTCTCCATCTCTCAGTTTCATTTCTCAGAGGTCCCGCAGCATTACTTCAAGGACAGTACACAAACGATGACACTCTGATTTCCTAGGCCGGACCAGCCAACACCGTCTTTTCCTTCTCCCTCCATCGCCTCTTTTCTCCTTCTCCTCGATCGTCTCTCTTCTCATTTTGCAAAAAATGAGAATTCATAAAACAAAATACGAAGAAGAGCAGTGGGTATCGACGGTTTTTCATCACCTCTCTTCTCCTTCTTCCTCCATCGCCTCTCTTATCATTTCACAGAATACGAGAAATCATAAAACAAAATACAAACAAAAGCAGTGATATCTGTTCTCATTTCATAGAAATGAGAAATGGTAAAATAAAATACGAAGTAGTAAAAATCATAAAAAGACATACATACTGTGGAATGAACTTCAAAATGGCAAGGCAGATAGAGATGAGAAGTAAGGCAATGGGGATGAACCTGAGAATTCTCATTCCACTAGTAGAAATGAGAACACAGAAATCGAAATGGATGCTTCTATTATCCAGAGGTCTCAGCTTCTCTTTTAACCCAGAGGTCCCACTTCTTACTCTATATCACTCCTTTCTTCCTTTCTGTTATCCTCTAGTAGTCTAGGCCTATGTCTGTAGTAGTCTAAAATGGTCGTACTACAGGAGAGCGAAACACGTGTGGAAACCAACTCACAGAGTGTTTTTCTTTTAAATATGTTTTTTATTTTATATTTTAAAAATCTGATATCATTTTATTTTATTTTTTTTACAATTAGGCTGGTCTTTCTCGGCCAGCTTATTCTACAGGGCATGGCTTCTAGCATTTTCGGCTTCCTTTCTTTGGTGCGGATGCAGACGCGTCGTCTCGGCATGTTCTGTATCTCTCTTCATTTGCGGCGCCTTGTCCTCTGGGGGGAGGGTGGCAGGTTTCTACACATGTTTCGCTCTCATGCCGTACCACCCTTTTAGACTACTACATACCTAGGCCTAGACTACTAGAGACTAACAAAAAGAAGTGATACTCAGTGTAAGAACTCGGACCTCTGGGTTAAAAGACTACGCTGAAACCATTGGGCAACGGGAAGCATCTATTTCGATTTTTGCGCTCTCATTTTCGAGGCATTTTATGTTTAACCGAGTTCAACCGAGTTCAACCGGGTTCAACCGAATTCAACCGGGTTCAACCAGATTAAACCGAGTTCAACTGCAGTTAAAGCTGGTAAAAACCGGTCAAGTAATAATTAAATATAAATGTTGTATATAATATTAATATGAGTAATATTAATATAAATATTACAAATGACATTCAAACTCCAAGTAATATTAATACAAATATCACAAATAATATTCAAAGTCTAAGTAATATATCAAAACGGTGAAATATATGTGATAAAAATAGTAAGAAATATTTAAATTTCAAATATTTATATTTTTTTAAAATAAAAAATTTTCAAATATTGTGAACCCCGGTTCACTGTTTATGGTTTTATACTGTACATTGCGGTTTTTTGCAGTTCACAACAGTTTTTTAATGTATTTAGCGTAGGATTTGGTTTTTTCTTCTATTTAATTTAAGCAAGTGTAATCCACTGATTTTGTAGGGAACAATTAATTAATGAAAAAAAAAATCAACTCGTGGAATATTCACTTCCACTGTCTGACTCAATTTCAGTTTAATCCAGTTAAAACAAACAAAATCCCCAAATTCTAAAATCATGATTTGGACACTAATATTTTTGCTCTAGAGGGAACACTAAGTAATTTATGTAATGCCCCGCCCTTTCTCACTCTCTTCTTCCCGTAAATTCAGAGTCTATTTTTTTTTTTTTATAACAGAGTAGAGTGATAGAGAGCGGGACGTCACGCCACGAGCTAAGCCCGAACGTCTAAAGTCTGACCCTTAACTGGCCAACCCTATGTGTGCATGGACCCAGTCCACTAAAATGGTTCATACATAGCAATATCAACATGCGGAATAAAAATCATAACATCCAATTTGCGGAATCATAATAGAACCAAGTTCTATTCCATTGATAGCCAAGTACATAGTCAAATAATCACATTAACCATTATCCAAATAAAACATCCAACCATAGCAAATTCATCTAAGTTATTACATTCCGAAATCTAGATACTCTAAATACTAATCCCTGAGTATCTTAAACAAAATATAAAACTAAAAGCGTTCCAAGCTCCTATGCTTGTCCCTTTCCGCGTTCAGCGTTTTCCTCGTTTCCTGCATCATCCACTAAAGGGTAGAAGTAGGGCGTTAGTACAACGCGCCCAGTAGGTATTCCAATTAGGGTTAACACATGGGTTAGTACCAAAAATCCAGATATAATAAATATATCAAATCAGTTATAATAAATCATAACATACTCATAAAGCATCGTATCAAAACAGTGTATGATAATAGAGATCCAATCATGCCTATAAAAATCAAAACCTTGCATGATAATAAAAGTCATAATCATGCCGATTCAATGCCATGCCATGCTATCATATGCAATGAGTCCCACCCATCACAAAATATATGATATACTCTTGATGGAATTCTCCTCATCAAGGTATCTTCCTGGTGGAATTCTCATCACCAAGGTCTTCTCTCTTGATGGAATTCTCATCATCAAGGTATTTCTCACAGTTGCCTTACGGACATTCCGACGGAGTGTGAGCTCCGGTTACTTAGTATCCTCTTGATGGAATTCTCATCATCAAGGTATCCCTTGATGGAATGCTCATCACCAGGTTCTTCATACATAGTATTCCTCTTGATGGGATTCTCATCATCAAGGTATTATACACAGTATCTCTTGATGGGATTCTCATCATCAAGGTATCCCTCATTAATGCTTTACGGACGCCCCGACGGAGTGTGGGTCCCCGGTTACCTGTCATCCCTCCCATGCCATGCATGAGATGCAAATACCACATGCTTTGCAATTATACAAAATCATAGCATTTAAAAGCTCATATTTAAAACACATGTTATTTTATCAAATAAACATAGCATATAAAATCACCATTTGAAACATATCCTTTGCAATATAAATTCATCAAAAATAGGATAATACAATGTACATAAACCCATGGTTTCAAAGAGGTGGAATCCTACCAAGATCGCTAACGCGTGCTTACGTCTTTCGTCCAATAATCGATCGCCGATCGCGCACCACTTGCGAGATCCCATTACCTTATAATGTTATATTAAGTCAACACCAAGTCCTACTTGATTTGCAATATTTAAATCCATAAACACCAACTTGTGGGGTTCGGTCATACCTATGGCTGAGCCTCACCCTTTTTGTTCATTTATTCCATTAATTACCAAAATGCCATTAGTCCAAACCTTAGTCAATATTCTATTTATTTTAATCCAAAGTACATAACCCTAGGTCCGCCAATCAATTCCCATGTTTAGATCCAAATACATAGATCCTAAACATCTAAGTTCTCCAAATAATTTCTCATATAATTACCTTATTGCCATACAAGGTTAAACTTCCATCTTTAACAAGTATTTACAATTTTTGCCACTCATGGCTTACATAACCCATAGTTTCTTTTAAAATCTTTCACCCTTACATGGTCCATAATAATTTCTCAACAACTTAAGTTTATACTTAGAAAGTCCACATTTAGAAACTTTCCAATTTCATTAACCAACTTCCATACTTACAAAGTCCCTAAAATGGAAACTTTCTAAATTTATCATTTCCTAATCTTGGATCCATAATTCCAAGTTCTTTCCATAAATAGGTCCTTTCTAAATTAAAGACTTTCCATTTTAATCCTACCTTCCAAAAACAATTAACATACTTTAAAAATGCTATTACAACTCCATGGGGTTCGACCATACACCATGGCCGAACCCTATGGTTCATAAGGTTCTCTTTTAAAATCCATTCATAGTATTCAATGGCTTTCATCATTCACACTTCCATAAATAATTAGTTTCCAAATTTAATCTCCACCTTTCCATAATTGGAAGGTTTCTATAATTAAACTCCACCTTCTATTATTAGGAGGTTTCCATATTTTACCATCCAAAATTAGAAGCTTTCTAATTTAGCCAACTCCTTCCAAAATAGAAACTTCCCAAATTAGTAACCATTTTCCATACTTAGATAGTTTCCTAGATTAGAAACCACCTTTCCTTAATTGAATGCTTTCCAAATATAGATTCCATAATTAGATATTTTTCTAATTTCAATATCTACTTTCCAAGAATAGACACTTTCCTATCTTAAACAAACTTCTATAGATAGATACTTTCCTAAATTAGAAACTATCTTTCCATTATTGGATGCCTTTCGAGTTTAGCAACTCCTTCCATATTTGGAAGCTTTCCATATTAAGCAACCAAATCCATCTCCATTCCAAAAACAACCCCATGGGGTTCGGCCAAGCACCATGGCCGAACCCTATGGTTCATGAGCTTCCTCAATGGTTTAGATCCATTAAACTCAACCACCAATTCATTAAATATTTAGTGGGGTTCGGCCATACACCATGGCCGAACCTCACCCCTTCTTTTCATTAGTATGGACCCAAACAATTAGCCATAAAACAATCCATATTTTTTCATTGATTTCTTGAACCTAAAACCGACCACCATCAAAGGTTTTTATGATTTAAAATCTAAGATCATAAACTCAATGAATAAATCAAAACTCTCGATGGTTTTCAATCTTAAAACCCATCAATTAAATAAAATCTTTCCATGGGGTTCGGCCATGCACTATGGCCGAACCCTATGGTTCTTTCTCTCCATTTAAACCATTAAATCATCTCCAATCTCCCTCCATGGGGTTCGGCCAAACACCATGGCCGAACCCTATGGTTCTTTTTGTTTCAAAAATAAAACTATACCATTAAGATACTAACCTCTTTCCGATTGATTTCTTGTTCTCTCCTTGCTTGATCTTTCTCTTCCAATCTTCTTCTCCTTTCTCCTTGCTCTTGCCGTGTGGAAGAGAATGATGAATTGAGAGAGGGAGAGAGATGAATCAACAATAAAGGATGTCAAAACCATGTATCCCTCTTGATCTCTCCTTTTATAGCCTTTCTTAATCCCACATTAGAAAGTTCTTAAGATAAGCAACACTTAGCCGTGCGCCCCTTGTGTTCCCCGTTTTTACACATATACCACATTGTAGCTCGGTTTTGACCTTGTTAATTTCCGAATCAGAAAAGGTGGTTAACTACAAAGTTGTAGCCCTTGAAGTCTTCGTTCCACCGCAAAAAGAAACAAAGCAATCGGACATTGGAGTGAAAATTTATAACCAAAATACTGAACATATATCAAACCTTCCTTATTTAACCATGGCCTACTTTCCCTCTTTAATTTGCCATATCCGACTTTCCCTTTCTTAATTTAAGACCTTCCAATAGGCCAATGCTAAAATACATATAGCAATGCCATGTACACTTGTTTGCCTTTTATAAAACCTTCTATTTAATTACACTTCCCATTTTAATTTCCAACTTCTAAACTTAGAAACTTACTAACTTAATAATCATTCTCCATATTTAAACACTTTCCAAATTTAGCTTCAATGTTTCCATATTTAGGTACTTTCCAAATTAAGCCATTGCCTTAACTTAAATCCATCCACATCATACGCATATAATTAATTATAGACACCTTATTGTTTGGCAATAAGATATCATTACCTAAAACCAACGTGTGACCTATTTTAGGACCAACCTAAAATCTTTCCACTTAATCTTAAATATCTCATCTCATCCAAAATATTATGCGCATATAATCCCCTTGATTTTTGTGATATAAAATCTTATATTCGGCCATGCAATCTTTATCTATTTAATTTTGCATTACTAAAATGATTCAACCCATTTAAATTTATTTGAAACCATTTATCAAAATCGTTGGGTCTTAATTGGGCAACGACCCAATCACTTTATCCATCTAAAATCCATAAGTTAAATGGGTAATTTCTGGAAATATTTATAACTTGAAAATCCGGGGTATTACAATACAACCCCTTTTTTTAAAATTTTCGTCCCGAAAATCGAGTGAAGTAGGGTTTTAAATATTTACATAAATAGCTTAGGATGAGTTGTCCTCATTTCTAACTCGAGTTCCCATATGGCTTCCTTAATGCCATGTCGATCCCATAGCACTTTGATAAACTGGATCGCTCTGTTTCGTAAAACCCTTTGTTCTGTGTTGTCTTCTCAGACTGCCCATCAGTCTGTGGATGAAATGCTGTACTTAGTCAATCAGTCTGTTCCCATGGCCGCCTGCATGCTCTACCAGACCTTGTCGGTGAATTGTCCATCTCTGTCGGACACAACAGTCCGAGTAATACCATAAAATCTGATGATATCCCTAATATACCGCCGACCTAAAATCTCAGATGAGTCTGTCATCTTGAGGGGAATAAAATGTGCAGACTTGGTCAGTCGGTCTACCGCGACCCATACCGTATCATTGCCCTTTGAAGACCTTGGCAAACCTTAGGTATTTATATCCTTCCTTGGAACACAAGACCTTGTCCCAGTCTTAACTCTCATTGCGGTATGACTTCACCGGTAGTCATCTTTGTTCATATATCCTCCATTTCCGGATCCATCCTTTGTTTCTGTTCAATTTTGTCAAGTACCACTTAATTTCATCACACTTACTCATATCAACCTATGAGTATCTTTCCCGCAGAATTTACTCTGCTTTTTTCTCTTTTCCTCGTGAACCCATTCACGACCTTATGTAAATGAATATATTTTGTTTCACTTTTCCTACTAAAAATATTTTCCACATGTACTTACTCAATACGTTCATTCGTCTTCTCTCTGTGTGAGATAGCCTGCTCATATGAGCCTATGCTCAAAGATTTTGCTGAATCCACTTTAACTATGTTTTCTAGCTGCGCTCTCCTGGAATTCTATTGGCTAACTACAGAGTGAGGTGATCAGTCCAACTCGGCAGTCGCCCATAGTTTCCCATTGAGTTTCACTAAACTCTTAACTTCACTCTCCTGGAATTCCATCGGCTAACTATAGAGTCAGGTGATCAGTCTCACTTGGCAGTCGCCCATAGCTTCCCATTCGAGTTTCACTAGATTCTTAACTTTTCCCTTAAGTACATCTCCCAAAAGTAAGCATATCTTCTTTTTCACATAAGTCACTATGTGACTAACCCTTTTATTCAAAACTTCTATGATACCGAGTATCTCTCAACACTAACTTTCCTTTGATACAAGTCGTAATACGACTAACGCCTTTTTCTTATATCGTGGAATGTATATCGAAACATGTCCCAATCGTTAGATTATATGTTATCAATGAGACCAACAGGTCCATCATACTACCAACATGTCTACCACGGTACCGATATCTGACATTAATCCAAATCACCATTGAAATTCTCATCCATGGTTATACGTATCCATGAATATAACCCCCTTTTGGGTATAATCCATTCATGGTATAACTAATCCATTCTTGATCATAATTAATCGAGGCACATCTTCCACGATGAGATATTTTATCCATAAGAACCACTCTCGAACGAATCACTTCATGACTGTACTAACAATATCAAATCACAAATATTCCTCGACCCCTAGGCAGGACTTAGGGCCCATGACTTACTAAGCGACCATTTCCAACGTGATCCGATCTACCCCGCCCTGCATCCCTTCACCCCAAGGGTGATTCAGTCAAGCTCTAAGGTTGTCGGTCCGCGTCTAACGAAACTAGCACCACCCCCACGGGGTAAAATAGTACCTAGTTCTGTGCATCCATGCACGTCAAGTGTGTAAAATAGCCGTGAGAGCGCCCTCCAGTGCGTAGCCTGCGAGGGACCCACTCCTCAACGGTAACCCTAAGGGACCAAGTCTCCGTATTTTATATCGAGGTTCCCACAGTCTCATTGCTACTCTAAGCCATACTCATAGAACCTATATACTTATTTCCTCACTATCACGTGAGATATGCACTCATGCCACCACTTAATAAACTCAAGTGACCTCGTCACACACTTCTTAGTGCCAAAATTCTCATAAACTCTTAAATTTGCATATTTTATTGAAAATTAATCGAACTTTCATCACCTTACAAGGGTTGGTAGGGTTAGAACAAACCCTCCAAAACGTATCCACAACCCTTACAAAATCTTTCCCTTTTCCCCGACATTTCCTTACCCTTTCTTAGCCTAATCTTCCGTAGAAGATCCTGCATCATCACAAAAATCGAAGAAGTTGTCAGGGCATGTCGTCGACGTGTGCCCCAACACTCCACAAGTCAGACAGGGTATTAGTCCTAGTCCCCCAATATATGGACAGTTAGTCCTCTCCTTCCCGTGCCCTTGAACTCCACAAATAGGGCAAATAACATTGACATGGTGGGGGTAATAAATATAGTTGTGCCCCTCCTGATTGTATACTTCGCACATATACCTAGGCGTTATCTCCCCTACTGATTCCTTTAAGGTTGGGACATCTTCTTCGTCCCCTTCGGGTACAAAGGCTGAATCAACCCCAACATTGTACTCGGGCGATTCTACTTCCATCTCCTGACTGATTTCAACTTCATTGTTGAAGTTTGGTATGCTGAAATCATCGGAAGAAACCAGATCTATCGGACAGCTATGTGTCCCTCTGTCCAAAAACTTTGTATACTCTGTGTTGCCTGACATATTTGTATCACAACAACCAAAGTATGTCAATGCCAATATCAGTTCAAATCAAACTAAATCTTTGTTTGGGGAAATTCTCTATGTATCACATAATGTCGCTTGTTTGGGGAAAATTACCAAATAATCATGTTGATTTTCTTGTTCTTGGGAAAAATTTCCAAATAAACACTCTTTGATTTTTCTTTGTTTCCGGGGAATACATCCTATTTTGATATGTTGGATAATTCTGATTATTTTGACTGTACTTCCTTTGCTATCATCCGTCTGAGTCTAACGAAGTAAATTAATGCACGGAGGCCGGATTAATTTACTCCGAAAGATTCAGTGTTTTGGGTTTGCTCTGATACCAACTGCAATACCCTGCCCTTTCTCACTCGCTTCTTCCCGTAAATTCAGAGTCTATTTTTTTTTTTAATAACAGAGTAGAGTGATAGAGAGCTGGACGTCAAGACACAAGCTACGCCCGAACGTCTAAAGTCCGACCCTTAACTGGCCAACCCTATGTGTGCATGGACCCAGTCCACTAAAACGGTTCACACATAGCAATATCAACATGCGGAATAAAAATCATAACATGTGGAATCATAACATCCAATTTGCGGAATCATAATAGAACCAAGTTCTATTCCATTGATAGCCAAGTACATAGTCAAATAATCACATTAACCATTATCTAAATAAAACATCCAACCATAACAAATTCATCTAACTTATTACATTCCGAAATCTGGATACTCTAAATACTAATCCCTGAGTATCTTAAACAAAATATAAAACTAAAAGCGTTCCAAGCTCCTATGCTTGTCCCTTTCCGCGTTCAGCGTTTTCCTCATTTCCTGCATCATCCACTAAAGGGTAGAAGTAGGGCGTTAGTACAACGCGCCCAGTAGGTATTCCAATTAGGGTTAACACATGGGTTAGTACCAAAAATCCAGATATAATAAATATATCAAATCAGTTATAATAAATCATAACATACTCATAAAGCATCGTATCAAAACAGTGTATGATAATAGAGATCCAATCATGCCTATAAAAACCAAAACCTTGCATGATAATAAAAGTCATAATCATGCCGATTCAATGCCATGCCATGCTATCATATGCAATGAGTCCCGCCCATCACAAAATATATGATATACTCTTGATGGAATTCTCCTCATCAAGGTATCTTCCTGGTGGAATTCTCATCACCAAGGTCTTCTCTCTTGATGGAATTCTCATCATCAAGGTATTTCTCACAGTTGCCTTACGGACATTCCGACGGAGTGTGAGCTCCGGTTACTTAGTATCCTCTTGATGGAATTCTCATCATCAAGGTATCCCTTGATGGAATGCTCATCACCAGGGTCTTCATACGTAGTATTCCTCTTGATGGGATTCTCATCATCAAGGTATTATACACAGTATCTCTTGATGGGATTCTCATCATCAAAGTATCCCTCATTAATGCTTTACGGACGCCCCGACGGAGTGTGGGTCCCCGGTTACCTGTCATCCCTCCCATGCCATGCATGAGATGCAAATACCACATGCTATGCAATTATACAAAATCATAGCATTTAAAAGCTCATTTAAAACACATGCTATTTTATCAAATAAACATAGCATATAAAATCGCCATTTGAAACATATCCTTTGCAATATAAATTCATCAAAAATAAGATAAAATAATGTACATAAATCCATGGTCTCAAAGAGGTGGAATCCTACCAAGACCGTTAACGTGTGCTTGCGTCTTTCGTCCAATAATCGATCGCCGATCGCGCACCACTTGCGAGATCCCGTTACCTTCCGTCTCTCAGTTTCATTTCTCAGAGGTCCGACAGCATTACTTCAAGGACGGTTCACAAATGATGACCCTCTGATTTCCTAAGCCGGACCAGCCAACACCGTATTTTTCTTCTCCCTCCATCGCCTCTCTTCTCCTTCTCCTCGATCATCTCTCATCTCATTTTGCAGAACACGAGAAATCATAAAACGAAATACAAACAAAAGCTGTGATTTCAATTCTCATTTCGCAGAAAATGAGAAATGGTGAAATAAAATACGAAGCAGTAAAAATCATAAAAAGACATACATACCGTGGAATGAACTTCAAAATGGTAAGGCAGACAGAGACCAGAAGTAATGCAATGGGGATGAACCTGTGAATTCTCATTTCACGAGAAGAAATGAGAACATAGAAATCGAAATGGATGCTTCTATTGTCCAGAGGTCTCAGCTTCTCTTTTAACCCAGAGGTCCCAGTTCTTACACTGTGTCACTCCTTTCTTCCTTTCTGTTATTCTCTTGTAGTCTAGGCCTATGTCTGTAGTAGTCTAAAATGGTCGTACTACAGGAGAGCGAAACATGTCTGGAAACTGACTCGCGGGAGTTTTTTTTTTTAATATGTTTCTTATTCTATATTTAAAAAATCTGATATCATTTTTTTTTTTTACAATTAGGTTGGTCTTTCTTGGCCGACTTATTCTCCGGGGCATGGCTTCTGGTGTTTTCGGCTTCCTTTCTCTGGTGCGGATGCAGACGCGTGGTCTCGGCATCTTCTGTATCTCTCTTCATTTGCGGCACCTTCTCCTCGGGGGGAGGGTGCAGGTTTCTATACATGTTTCGTCTCATGCCGTACCACCATTTTAGACTACCACAGACCTAGGCCTAGACTACTAGAGACTAACAGAAAGAAGTGATACTCAGTGTAAGAACTCGGAACTCTGGGTTAAAAGACGATGCTGAAACCTCCGGGTAACACAAAGCATCCATTTCGATTTTTACACTCTCATTTCTACTAGTGAAATGGGAATTTTCAGGTCCATCGACATTGCATTACCAGAAAACATCTATTTCGATTTCTGCACTCTCATTTCGACTATTGAAATGGGAATTTTCAGGTCCATCTTCGTTGCAATACTTTTGGTCTCCGTCTTCGTTGCCATTTTGATGTTCATTCCACGGTATATCTTTCTTTTTATGATTTTTACCCATTGCTCTTCTTTGCATTACTGACTGAATGTGATACACACTGCTCCTTTTCGTATTTTGTTTTATGATTTCTCATTTTCTGCGAAATGAGAAGATATATCACTGCTCTTCTTGTAACACCTCGGGTTTTCAGTTTATTATTTATTTAATTTTGATTATGAATTTTGGAATTAAATCTTATATGGATAACGAATTGGGCCACGACCCAATTAGGACCCAACCAATGTTGGAATTGGTTTTACTAAAATTTAAATGGATAGGATTAAATTAGTGGTGAATCATACCCAATTTTGAATAAAGGATATTATGGCCGAGTAGTGGATTTGAAATATCCAAGTAGATGTTAAAAAAAAAAAATCAAATAAAGATTATCTTGGCCGAATTTTAGATAGTGATTTACATATTATGCACATGAGAGATATGTGGGATTTTTAAATCCACAATGATATGCTAGATATTTAAAAAGGGATTAAATATCTATGAATTAAATTAAAAGATTATTTGGATTATGATTAGGGTTATGCGCATAGTACTTGCTAATAAGAATTAAAGGAAGTCTTAATAAGGTAAGGGAAAGTCGGATATGGCTAATTAAAGAGGGGAAAGTCGGCCATGGTTAAATAAAGAAGGTTTGATATATGTCCAGTGGTTTAAGATGTGATGGATGAACTTATTTGATTAGAGAAATTTTAAGGTCTAATTATGAAAGATTTAAAGAGAAGAGGAAGTCAATGGCATTTTGGTAAATATGTTGGACATTGGGTTCGGCTATGGTGTATGGCCAAACCCCATGAGTTATTGTATGGTATTATGTATTTTGGAAACATGAATGAATAACTTGGAACCTAAGTAAAGAAAAGGGGCTAGGGTTACCAACAGTGGCATTTTTGTAAATATGTATAAAAAAATGGTAAACCATGGGTTCGGCCATGGTGCATGGCCGAACCCCATGGGATTTTGTTTATGGACTTAGAACCTTGAAATTAGGTGAGACTTGGTGTTGATTTATCATTATATTATAAGGTAACGGGATCTCGCAAGAGGTGCGCGACCGGTGATAGAATCTTAGACGAAAACGCAAGGACTTGTGAACGGTCTTAGGTAGGATTCCACCTCTATGAAACCATGGCTTATGTACCTTGTTTTTATATTATGTTTGATGAAAATATGTTTTCAAGAATATGTTTTATTATATTGAATATTGAATGCTATGTTTAATTGTTTAAAATAGCATGGACCAATTATGTTTCAAAGGATGATTTTACATGCTAAGTTTATTATATAAAGACCATGTGTTGGATGTGTTTTCAAATGATGATTTTCAATGCTATGTTATGTTATAAAATAGCATGTGTTTCATTGGCATCTCATGCATGGCATGGAGTGGAGGATTTATAACCGGAGGGGTCACACTCCGTCCGGGCGTCCGAAAAACCTATGTGCAACACCTTGATGTGATTTCCATCAACAAGATTTTCGGAGGTCCACACTCCGTCGGGGCGACCGAAAGACCTATGTGGTAGGTACACTTTATGTACAGGTGATGGGTGGGACTCATTGCATATTTGTCATCATTGCATGGCATGGATTTATATGGTTTGATATCACTATGTTATATGATATGTTTGTACTAACCATGTGTTAGACGTAATTGGAATACCTACTGGGCGCGTTGTACTAACGCCCTACTTCTACCCTGTAGTTGGTGATACAGGTAATCAGGGAAATAATGAACCCAAGACGGACTAGGCATAGGAGCTTGGAAGATCTAGTTTATATGTTTTTGAAATAAATTACTCATGAACTTGTATTTGAGTATTTGGATTCCGGAATGTAATAACTTAGATGGTTGAATGTTTTGGTTTGATGATTTGATGATTATGACGTACTTTGCTATCTGAATTGATTAAAACGTGGTTCTAATATAATTCCGTATATTGATGATTATGTTTCCGCAGTTGTATGATTTTATTCCGCAAGTCGGTATGGCTATGTGTGAACCATTTTATTGGACTGAGTCCATACACACATAGGGTTGGCATGTTAAGGGTCGGACTTTGTAAGTTCGGACTTAGCTCACATCGTGGCATCCCGCGCTCTATCACTCTACTCTGTTATTAAAAAAAAAAAAAATATATATATATATATATATATACATTGAATTTACGGGAACAAGCGAGTGAAAAAGGGCGGGGTATTACACTTCTTCGTATTTTGCTTTATGATTTCTCATTTTCTGTGAAATGAGAAGAGACATCGGTGCTCTTCTTCGTATTTTGTTTTATGATTTCTCATATTCTCTTAAATGAGAAGAGAGGCGATGACGGGAGAAGGAGAAGAGAGGCGATGGAGGGAGAAGGAAAAGATGGTGTTGGCTGTTCCGGCATAGGAAATCAGAGTGACACCATTTGTGCCAATGTCATTAGGGCCGGACTATCTAACGAACCTTTTTCGAGGCATTTTAGGTTCAACCGGATTCAACCGGGTTCAACCAGATTCAACCGGGTTCAATCGGATTCAACCGAATTCAACAGGGTTCAACTGCGGTTAAAGCTGGTAAAAACTGGTCAAGTAATAATTTAATATAAATATTGTATATAACATTAATATGAGTAATATTAATATACATATTACAAATGACATTCAAACTCTAAGTAATATTAATATAAATATCATAGATAACATTCAAACTCTAAGTAATATATCAAAACGGTGAAAGATATGTGATAAAAATAGTTAAAAACCTTTGAATTTCAAATAAATCTATTTTTTTAAAATAAAAAATTTTCAAATATTGTGAACCGCGGTTCACTGTTTGCGGTTTTCTACAGTTCATTGCGGTTTTTTGCAGTTCACAATGGTTTTTTAAGGTATTTAGCATAGGATTTGGTTTTTTCTTCTATTTAATTTAAGCAAGTGTAATCCATTGATTTTGGAGGGAACAATTAATTAATGAAAAAAAAATCATCTCGTGGAATATTCACTTCCACTATCTCACTCAATTTCGGTCTAATCCATCTAAAACAAACAAAATCCCCATATTCTAAAATCATGATTTGGACACTAATATTTTTGTTCTAGAGGGAACACAGAGTAATTTTTTTTCAAAATACCGGTTTTACCCTTATATCTCTTGTGCTGCCACGGAAGGAAAGCCAAAAAAACTTGGTGCAATGATGGAATAGATGGGAAAACAACTAAGGCATTGCCAATTTCCTCATCTTCCACTCTTCCATCGATGGGAAATGGATAAAAAAAAAAAAGTGAAGTGAAGAGAGAACGGAAGGAAACTAATGAAGGGGAATAGACCAAATTGAAAGAAGTATTTCAAAAAAATATCTAAGAAAGGCGACCACCAAGCCAGGTCCTAATCTGACCAGGCAGTTTTTCTCCCTCTCTCTCCGTCTCTCAGTTTCATTTCTCAGAGGTCTGGCAGCATTACTTCAAGGACAGTGCACAAACGATGACACTCTGATTTCCTAGGCTGGACCATCCAACACCGTCTTTTCCTTCTCCCTCCATCGCCTCTCTTCTCCTTTTCCTCGATCGTCCCTCTTCTCATTTTGCAGAAAATGAGAAACTATAAAACAAAATACGAAGAAGAGCAGTGGGCATCGGGGGTTTTTCATCACCTCTCTTCTCCTTCTTCCTCCATCGCCTCTCTTCTCATTTCGCAGAATACGAGAAATCATAAAACAAAATACAAACAAAAGCAGCGATATCTGTTCTCATTTCGCAGAAAATGAGAAATGGTAAAATAAAATACAAAGCAGTAAAAATCATAAAAAGGCATACATAACGTGCAATGAACTTCAAAATGGCAAGGACGACAGAGACCAGAAGTAATGCAATGGGGATGAACCTGAGAATTCTCATTTCACTAGTAGAAATGAGAATACAGAAATCGAAATGGATTCTTCTATTGTCCAGAGGTCTCAGCTTCTCTTTTAACCCAGAGGTCCTAGTTCTTACACTGTATCGCTCCTTTCTTCCTTTCTGTTATTCTCTAGTAGTCCAGGCCTATGTCTGTAGTAGTCTAAAATGGTCGTACTACAGGAGAGTGAAACACGTGTGGAAACCGACTCGCGGGAGTGTTTTTTTTTAATATGTTTTTTATTCTATATTTTAAAAATCTGATATCATTTTATTTTATTTTTTTTACAATTAGGCCGATCTTTCTTGGCCGGCTTATTCTCCAGGGCATGGCTTCTAGCGTTTTCGGCTTCCTTTCTCTGGTGCGGATGCAGACGCGTGGTCTCGGCAGCTTTTGTATCTCTCTTCATTTGCGGCGCCTTGTCCTCTAGGGGAGGGTGGCAGGTTTCTACACATGTTTCGCTCTCATGCCGTACACCCTTTTAGACTACTAAGACCTAGGCGTAGATTGCTAGAGACTAACAGAAAGAATTGATACTCAGTGTAAGAACTTAGACCTCTGGGTTAAAAGACGACGCTGAAACGTCTAGGTAACGGGAAGCATCCATTTCGATTTTTGCACTTCATTTCTACTAGTGCAATGGGAACGCCTTCTCCTTGGGAGGGAGCATGGTAGGTTTCTACACGTGTTTCGCCCTCATGCCGTACCACCCTTTTAGACTTCTACAGACCTAGGCCTAGGCTACTAGAGACTAACAGAAAGAAGTGATACTCAGTGTAAGAACTCGGACCTCTGGGTTAAAAGATGACGCTGAAACCTCTAGGTAACGGGAAGCATCCATTTCGATTTTTGCGCTATCATTTCTACTAGTGAAATGGGAATTTTCAGTTCCATCGTCATTGCATTACCAGAAAGCATCTATTTCAATTTTTGCGCTCTCATTTATACTGCTAAAATTGGATTTTCAGGTCCATCTTCATTGCAATACTTCTGGTCTCCATTTTCGTTGCATTTTTTTGGTTCATTCCATGGTATATCTTTCTTTTTAGGATTTGTACCCATTGCACTTCTTTGCATTAGTAACTGACTGTGATACCCACCGCTCCTTTTCATATTTTGTTTTATGATTTCTCATTTTCTGTGAAATGAGAAGATATATCACTGCTCTTCTTCGTTGTTTTATGATTTCTCATTTTCAGCAAAATGAGAAGAGACTAATGTGCTCTTCTTCGTATTTTGTTTTATGATTTCTCATATTCTGCGAAATGAGAAGAGAGGTGATGAAGGGAGAAGGAGAAGAGAGGCGATGGAGGGAGAAGGAAAAGATGGTGTTGGCTGGTCCAGCGTAGGAAATCAGAGTGTCACCGTTTGTGCCAATGTTATCGGGGCAGAACTATCTGACCAACCGTTTTTGAGGCATTTTAGGTTCAACCGGATTCAACCGCATTTAACTAGATTCAGCTGTAGTTAAAGCCAGTAAAAACCGGTCAAGTAATAATTTAATATAAATATTGTATATAACATTAATATGAGTAATATTAATAGAAATATTACAAATGACATTCAGACTCTAACTAATATTAATATAAATATCACAAATAACATTCAAACTCTACGTAATATATCAAAATGATGAAAGATATGTGATAAAAATAGTAAGAAACCTTTAAATTTCAAATATATCTATTTTTTTAAGATAAATTTTTTTCAAATATTGTGAATCGTGGTTCACTGTTTGTGGTTTTATACGGTTCATTACGGTTTTTTGCAGTTCACAACGGCTTTTTACGGTATTTAGCGTAGGATTTGGTTTTTTCTTCTATTTAACTTAAACAAGTGTAATCCACTGATTTTGGAGGGAAACAATTAATTCATGAAAAGAAAAATCAACTCATGGAATATTCACTTCCACTGTCTCACTCAATTTCTGTCTAATCCAGCTGAAACAAACAAAATCCCTAGATTCTAAAATCATGATTTGGACACTAATATTTTTGTTCTAGAGGGAACACAGAGTAATTTTTTTTCAAAATACCGGCTTTACCTGTATATCTCTGGTGCTGCCATGGAAGGAATGGGAAAAGAACTTGGTGCTGTGATGGAATAGATGGGAAAACAACTAAGGCATTGCCATTTTCCTCATCTTCCTCTCTTCCATTGATGGGAAATGGATGAAAAAAAAAATGGAGTGAAGGGAGAACGGAAGGAAATCAAGGAAGGGGAAGAGACCAAATTAAAAGAAGTATTTCAAAAAAAATTCCAAGAAAGGCGACCACCAAGCCAGGCCCTAATCTGACCAGGCAGTTTTTCTCCCTCCCTCTCCCTCTCTCAGTTTCATTTCTCAGAGGTCCGACAGCACTACTTCAAGGACGGTGCACAAACGATGACACTCTGATTTCCTAGCCGGACCAGCCAACACTGTCTTTTCCTTCTCCTTCCTTCTCCTCTCTTCTCCTTCTCCTCGATCGTCTCTCTTCTATTTTGCAGAAAATGAGAAATCATAAAACAAAATACGAAGAAGAGCAGTGGGTTTCGGGGGTTTTTCATCACCTCTCTTCTCTTTCTTCCACCATCGCCTCTCTTCTAATTTCGCAGAATACGAGAAATCATAAAACAAAATACAAACAAAAGCAGTGATATCTGTTCTCATTTCTCAGAAAATGATAAATGGTAAAATAAAATACGAAGCAGTAAAAATCATAAAAAGACATACGTAACGTGGAATGAACTTCAAAATGGCAAGGCAGACAGAGACCAGAAGTAATGCAATGGGGATGAACCTGAGAATTCTCATTTCACTAGTAGAAATGAGAACACAGAAATCGTAATGGATGCTTCTATTCGCCAGAGGTATCAGCTTCTCTTTTAACCCAGAAGTCCTAGTTCTTACACTGTATCACTCCTTTATTCCTTTTTGTTATTCTCTAGTCGTCTAGGCCTATGTCTTTAGTAGTCTAAAATGGTCGTACTACAGGAGAGCGAAACACGTGTGGAAACCGATTCGCGGGAGTGTTTTTTTTTTTTTAAATATGTTTTTTATTCTATATTTTAAAAATCTGACATCATTTTTTTTTTTACAATTAGGCTAGTTTTTCTTGGCCGGCTATTCTCCGGGGAATGGCTTCTGGCTTTTTCGGCTTCCTTTCTCTGGTGCCGATGCAGACCCGTGGACTTGGCATCTTCTGTATCTCTCTTCATTTTCGGCTCCTTCTCCTCTGGGGGGAGGGTGGCAGGTTTATACACATATTTCGCTCTCATGCCGTACCACCCTTTTAGACTACTACAAACCTAGGCCTAGACTACTAGAGACTAACAGAAAGAAGTGATACTCAGTGTAAGAACTCAGACCTCTGGGTTAAAAGACAACGCTGAAACCTCTAGGTAATGGGAAGCATCCATTTGATTTTTGCACTCTCATTTCTACTAGTGCAATGGGAACTTCTTCTCCTCGGGAGGGGGGGTGGCAGGTTTCTACACGTGTTTCGCTCTCATGCCGTACCACCCTTTTAGACTACTACAGACCTAGGCCTAGACTACTAGAGACTAACAGAAAGAAGTGATACTCAGTGTAAGAACTCGGACCTCTAGGTTAAAAGACGATGCTGAAATCTCAGGGTAATGGGAAGCATCCATTTCGATTTTTGCGCTCTCATTTCTACTAGTGAAATGGGAATTTTCAGTTCCATCATCATTGCATTACCAAAAAGCATTTATTTCGATTTCTACGCTCTCATTTCTACTACTGAAATGGAATTTTCAGGTCCATCTTCATTGCAATACTTCTGGTCTCCGTCTTCTTTGCCATTTTGATGTTTATTCCACGGTATGTCTTTCTTTTTATGATTTTTACCCATTGCTCTTATTTGCATTACTAACTGAATGTGATACCCACTGCTCCTTTTCGTATTTTGTTTTGTGATTTCTCATTTTCTGCGAAATGAGAAGATATATCACTACTCTTCTTTGTATTTTGTTTTATGATTTCTCATTTTCTGCGAAATGAGAAGAGACTAACAGTGCTCTTCTTCGTATTTTGTTTTATGATTTCTCATATTCTACGAAATAAGAAGAGAGGCGATGAAGGGAGCAGGAGAAGAGAGGCGATGGAGTGGTGTTGGCTGGTCCGACATAGGAAATCAGAGTGTCACCGTTTGTGCCAATGATATCAGGGCCGGACTATCTAACAGACCGTTTTTTGAGGCATCTTAGGTTCAACCTGGTTCAACCAAATTCAACCGGGTTCAACCGGATTCAACTGCATTCAACTGAATTCAACTGTAGTTAAATCCGGCAAAAACCGGTCAAGTAATAATTTAATATAAATATTGTATATAACATTAATATGAGTAATATTAATATAAATATTACAAATGACATTCAAACTCTAAGTAATATTAATATAAATATCACAAATAACATTCAAATTCTAAGTAATATTAATATAAATATCACAAATAACATTCAAACTCTAAGTAATATATCAAAACGGTGAAAGATATGTGATAAAAATAGTTCGCGGTTTTATACGGTTCATTATGGTTTTTTGCAATTCACAACAGTTTTTTACTGTATTTAGCGTAGGATTTGGTTTTTTCTTCTATTTAATTTAAGCAAGTGTAATCCACTGATTTTGGAGGGAGCATTTAATTAATGAAAAAAAATCAACTCGTGGAATATTAACTTCCACTGTCTCACTCAATTTCAGTCTAATCCAGCTGAAACAAACAAAATCCCCATATTCTAAAATCACGATTTGGACACTAATATTTTTGTTCTAGAGGAAACACTGAGTAATTTTTTTCAAAATACCGATTTTGCCCATATATCTCTGGTGCTGCCATGGAAGGAATGGGAAAAGAACTTGGTGCTGTGAAGATGGGAAAACAACGAAGACATTGCCATTTTCCTCATCTTCCTCTTTTCCATCGATGGGAAATGGATGAAAAAAAAAGTGGAGTGAAGAGAGAACGAAAGGAAACGAAGGAAGGGGAAGAGACCAAATTGAAAGAAGTATTTCAAAAGCAATTCCAAGAAAGGTGACCACCAAGTTAGGCCCTAATCTGACGAGACAGTTTTTCTTCTCTCTCTTCGTCTCTCAGTTTCATTTCTTAGAGGATCGGCAGCATTACTTCAAGGACGGTGCACAAACGATGACACTGTGATTTCCTAGGCCGGACCAGCCAACACCGTCTTTTCCTTCTCCCTCCATCGCCTCTCTTCTCCTTCTCATCTATCGTCTCTCTTCTCATTTTGCAGAAAATGAGAAATCATAAAACAAAATAATAAGAACAGCAGTGGGCATCGGGGGTTTTTCATCACATCTCTTCTCCTTCTTCCTTCATCGCCTCTCTTCTCATTTCACAGAATACGAGAAATCATAAAACAAAATACAAACAAAAGTAGTGATATATGTTCTCATTTCGCAGAAAATGAGAAAGAGTGAAATAAGATATGAAGCAGTACAAGTTGTAAACTACAAAGTTGTAGCCCTTGAAGTACTCTTTCCAACCCAAGATGAATCAAAGAAATCGGACATCGGAGTGAAACTTTATGGCAAAAATACTGAAGATATGTCAAACCTTCCTTCTTTTTGTCCCCTTCATATTTTGTTTCTTTTTCCTTAATTCACTTGCCAAATTAAAAAAATCTTCTTATACTGGCTTGTAAATTTCGAATTTCCTCATCATGTATCTTGAGATGATGAAAATGGTCTTCACACATGTGGATTTCTTCATGGGTTTTTCTCAATGAGCTTAATAATTGGGCTTTTCAAAGTATGAAAAATCTAATAAATAATTTTACCACTTACAATCAATTCTAAAAATAACTAAATTGATACAAACTCTCATAAATGGATTTAAATTAATTATTTTATGAATAAAACCCCTAAACTTGTGGTAAAATAATTATTAAAAATTCCAACTTTCCAAAAATATCAACTTATGCCCATAAATAGCAAAATTTACTTTTTGAATTCTCATATCTTATATTTCCTTATAAATACTGTAAAACGTCCAAAATCCCATTAATCGTATCCAAAAACTAACAAAACAATGGGCTAACTAGTCCAAATAGAAGGGTAAAATAGTCATTTTCCTTGTTCATCAGTTTATTTTCGAATAGATAGGGAATGGCGCTTCACCTCATTCAGCAATGGAGCTTCAGGACCTTTGACTTCGTGGACTTTTCTGATAATAGTGTTGCCAATAGCAACAACAACAATAATGGGACAGGTGATATTGGCCTCAAGGAAGGAATACAAGAGGAATAGGGCTAATACATGGCATTGGGGCAGCAACATCAGCTTCTCCATAGCAGTGATGGTAGCTCCATGGAATCGGATAAGGAAGAAGATAATTGAAAGGAGAAAGGGGGAATTTCAACATATTGTTGAGATCCATGTGAAGAAAATCTCTCTTTTAGCTAAGATCTGCAACAAAGAGATTCCATTCTAGTAAACGTCTAGGAGGAGGGTCTGCTGGGACTGTGTACAGAGGTGTACTCACCTCTAATAAGACTATAGCTGTTAAAAAATTTAACAAAGAGAAGTATTTTAGAGACACCTTTCCAAGGGAGATGACAACTACGATAAATTCATCAAGACACAAGAATCTCCTTCAACTTCAAGGCTGGTGCTGTGAAGAATTCTAGAAACTCCTAACATATTTTACAAATTTCTACACACCAAGAATTATCTAGAAGCTTTTTAGACCCTACTTCTTCCTTCTTCCATGAGCTTCTAGAACATTCCAGAGTGTTCTACAAGACTCCACACACTTCTACACAATTTTAGAATCTTCTAGAGTACTCCAAAATTCTCTAGAATCTTCTTGAACCATCTGGAATCTTCCGGAACCTTCCGGATTGTTCCAGACTCTTCTTGAGCATTTTGGATCATTCTAGAACATTTTGAAAAGCTCTATAATGTACATTTCATCTCTTATTTACATAAATTATAAGACAGCTAGGCTGGGTGAATCACTGGGTGTGATACATAGTATAACTTATTTTTAGGTTATTAATTTTAGCATTGTTTTGTATTTTTTGAATTATTGATTTTTATTTTGGATTTCATTTAAAGTAGTTCCAAATTATGTCTTTGAGGAATGAGATTACTTTTTTAACATGTTTTTCTGTTTGGTATATAAAATAATTTACGATGAGGTTATGATGGAACCGTCAGATATATGAGTACAGAGTATCTGTGTAAAGGCATAATCTCTGGAAATACTGATTTCTACATCTTTGGGGTTGTCTGTCTGGTGGTCACAACGGGAATGAAGAGGTGCAGTGATTGTGATCCGAACTTCATACTCATAAATTGGGTTTGGGATAAGAAGGCCAACAAAAAATTGCTTAAATCTGTTGATCCAAGATTGCAAGATTTTGAAGTAGAGGAAATGGAGAGTGCGTATTGTTGGGCTCTCGTGTGTGCTTCCAAGTGCCTCCAAAAGGCCAGTAATGAGGGATCTTATACAAGTATTAAAACGAAAAGCCTATCTCCCAGAGCTACCCGGTACAAAACCTTTAGTCAGACTATGATTTGCCAAGGAATACTACAGATGGATCGGCATCAACTGAATCATCACCTATTGAATATGATTTGGCATCACGTTACATAAGAGAGATCATGAGGAAGCTAATACCTGAAGGCCCTATCCCTACTCCATTAACAAACTACAATCTGTCAAGGAATTCTGAAGATGGATCGATATCACCTTGCATGGAGCCATTAGAATCAGTAAGTTCTGCTGGATATGAATCAGCATCTGAATCACTTACAGAAGGAAGAGCAACAAACACACCGTATCAGATTCAATGGTGAGAACTTCGATATGTAATGGTATGATACAATACAAATTGATTTCTTGTACTATGTTATAGAACTATTGTTCAATCAGATAAAGTCATCAAGCTCACAACTGTTCCTTTATACCTGCTACTGCCAATTGAATTAGGTGCTTCAACATTTGGAATCGCACTACCCCATTACTAGCATAATACATTTCTTTCTGATATCCAGTTTTGTTTTGTTGAAATTCTCTTGGAGTTTCTATGGAGTATCCATTTGAAGCATGCTGGGAATCTTCTCTGACATTCTCATTGTAATATCTATTGGGGTATTGCTAAAAATATTCTTTGTGGGGGTTTTCTCCATGATTACCATTAGGATTATGCTAAAACTCTATAGGAAATTCTCTTGAATATCCAATCGGATTTTGCTGATGCTGAATTAGGTTCTCTCTATAAAACCTAAACCCATTCAAATTCTGTTGAGATTCTGCTGGGTGTTGTCCTTAAGATGGACTACTCCTCCTGTACCCAGTCACTCAGTTGTCACGTGTGGACACACGTGCTTCATCAGAAATCTATATTTCTTTATTTAATTATGTCTGTGTGTCTCAGTACTGTAAGAGTAAGACACCTACATGTCACGGACTTAGAGATTGCACTCACGAATTGCGCATGTGGCACTTGAACAACACTCTGATTGTTGAACAAGTCAGCCTTCTTCACTTAAACACTCAAAATCAACTTCTCTCAAACTCTCACTTAGGCAATTACAAGTGCACACTTGAACATTTGGAACGAATGAACTTGTATTGCACTTGGAAATTTACAACCCTTGAGGAGTATATTACAAATGGGAACCTCACCCCTATTTATACTAAAAGCGTTGGAAATTAATGGCAAAAATGATGCCACATGCCTATCATCCAATGGATGTGGAGAATTCTAGAAACTCCTAACATATTCTACAAATTTCTACACACCAAGAATCATCTAAAAGCTTTTTAGACCCTACTTCTTTCTTCTTCCATAAGCTTTTAGAACATTCCAGAGTATTCTACAAGACTCCACACACTTCTACACAATTCTATAATCTTCTAGAGAACTCCAAAATTCTCTAGAGTTTTTTTGAACCATCCGGAATCTTTTGGAACCTTCCGGATTGTTCCAGACTCTTCTTGAGCATTCCGGATCATTCTAAAACAATCGAAAAGCTCTACAATGTACAAAAACTTGTACATTAAAGAAATATTTATTAACTATAAAATTTTGACCATTTTCACTTGCACGAAGCACTTCCTGCTAGTCTATCTAAAAAGATAGTGTGCAAGAAATTGAATTTAAATGTCAGCATCTAAATTGGTTAAAATTTACAGTCAGTTGGTTGTACAATTTGCTCTTTTTTGCAGGCTTAATTGTGTCATGTTACCATGTCAATCCTAACACCCTCGGCCCACCCCTCTTTACATGTTTGATATAATTTGGATATTTCATTTGAATTTTTATTTTGCTTATGTTTTTTGGCTGTTTCCAAATCCATCCTTTATGTTATTTTCTACGGTTTTTTGCAGCAGTATGTAGATCTATGGGGATGGAGAAGTGCTGGAGAGAACAGTCTAGGTACATTTATTCATGTCCATAAATATGATCCATTTAGACAATGTATGTGGCACTTTTCATAATCTTGATGAACTTATAGGATTTCCTACGGTTACTATTTAAAATGCTGATTTCAGGAATTAATTGATTGATTTATTAGCCAAAGTGTCATTTAAATTTAATGTGAAGTATTTTCTATTAATTGATGGGATTGTTTATTATTTATCTAATTTGTTTCCTAATTCGGATCTTCTACTATAACAAACAATGGAAATACATATCCAATCACCCAAAAATTAGTAAAATTCGTTTAAGGAAAGTGGGTGCAAAATCCCGTTTTATACACATGTACCACCTTGTATCTCCGTTTTGACCTACTTAACTTCCGAATCAGGACAAGTAGTAAACTACAACGTTGTAGCCCTTGAAGTTTTCTTTCCAACCCAAAACGAATCAAAGCAATCGGACATTGGAGTGAAACTTTATGACAAAAATACTAAAGATATGTCAAACCTTCCTTCTTTTTCTCCCCTTCTTATTTGTTTCTTTTTCCTTAATTCTCTTGCCAAATTCAAAAATCTTCTTATATTGGCTTGTAAATTTCGAATTTCCTCATCATGTATCTTGAGATGATGAAAATAGTCTTCACACATGTGGATTTCTTCATGGGTTTTTCTTAATTGGCTTAATAATTGGGCTTTTCAAATTATGAAAAATCTAATAAATAATTTTACCACTTACAATCAATTCTAAAAGGAACTAAATTAATCCAAACTCTCATAAATGGATTTAAATTCATTATTTTACAAATAAAACCCCTAAAATTGTAGTAAAATAATTATTAAAAGTTCCAACTTTCCAAAAATATCAACTTATGCACATAAATTGCAAAATTTACCTTTTGAATTCTCATATCTTATATTTCCTTGTAAATCCTGCAAAACGTCCAAAATCCCATTAATCATATCCAAAAACACACAAAACAAGGGGCTAACACAAACGGTGACACTCTGATTTCCTATGCCGGACCAGCCAACACCATCATTTCCCTCCCCCTCCATCACCTCTCTTCTCCTTCTCCCTTCATCGCCACTCTTCTCATTTCGCAGAATATGAGAAATCATAAAACAAAATATGAAGAAGAGCACTGATATCTCTTCTCATTTCGCAGAAAATGAGAAATCATAAAACAGAATACGAAGAAGAGCAGTGATATATCTTTTCATTTCGCAGAAAATGGGAAATCATAAAACAAAATACGAAAATGAGCAGTGGGTATCACATTCAGTTAGTAATGCAAAGAAAAGCAATGGGTAAAAATCATAAAAAGAAAGGCATACCGTGGAATGAACATCAAAATGGCAACGAAGACGGAGACCAGAAGTATTGCAATGAAGATGGACCTGAAAATTCTCATTTAAGTAGTAGAAATGAGAGCGCAGAAATCGAAATAAATGCTTTCTGGTAATACAATGATGATAGACCTGGAAATTCCCATTTCACAAGTAGAAATGAGAGCGCAAAAATCGAAATGGATGCTTCCCGTTACACAGAGGTTTCAGCGTCGTCTTTTAAACCAGAGGTCCGAGTTCTTACACTGAGTATCACTTCTTTCTGTTAGTCTCTAGTAGTCTAGGCCTAGGTCTGTAGTAGTCTAAAAGGTGGTACGGCATAAGAGCGAAGCATGTGTAGAAACCTGCCACCCTCCCCCCCCCCCCCCCCCCCCCCCCCCCCTCGAGGACAGGTGATATTGGCCTCAAGGAAGGAATACAACAGGAATAGGGCTAATACATGGCATTGGGGTAGCAACATTCAGCTTCTCCATAGTAGTGATGGTAGCTACATGGAATCGGATAAGGAAGAAGATAATTGAAATGAGAAAGGGGGAATTTCAACACATTGCTGAGAACCAAGAGAAGAAAATCCTTCAAAGTTATCTCTCTCTGAGATAAGATCTGCAACAGAGAGATTCCATTCTAGTAAACATCTAGGAGGAGGGTCAGCTGGGACTGTGTACAGAGGTGTACTCACCTCTAGTAAGACTATAACTATTAAAAATTTTAACAAAGAGAAGTATTTTAGAGACACTTTTCCAAGGGAGATAAAAACTACGATAAATTCATCAAGACACAAGAATCTCCTTCAACTTCAAGGCTGGTGCTGTAAAGAATTCTAGAAACTCCTAACATATTTTACAAATTTCTACACACCAAGAATTATCTAGAAGCTTTTTAGACCCTACTTCTTCCTTCTTCCATGAGCTTCTAGAACATTCCAGAGTGTTCTACAAGACTCCACACACTTCTACACAATTTTAGAATCTTTTAGAGAACTCCAAAATTCTCTAGAATCTTCTTGAACCATCCAGAATCTTCCGGAACCTTCCGGATTGTTCCAGACTCTTCTTGAGCATTCTGGATCATTCTAGAACATTTTGAAAAGCTCTACAATGTACATGTAATCTCTTATTTACATAAATTATAAGATGGCTAGGTTGGGTCAATCTCTGGGTGTGATATATAGTATAGTTTGTTTTTAGGTTATTAATTGTAGTATTGTTTTGTATTTTTTGAATTATTGATTTTTATTTTGGATTTCATTTAAAGTAGTTCCAAATTATGTCTTTTAGGAATGAGATTACTTTTTTAACATGTTTTTCTGTTTGGTTTATAAAATCATTTATGATGAGGTTACGATGGAACCACGAGATATCAGAGTACAGAGTATCTGTGTAAAGGCATAATCTCTGGAAATACTGATTTCTACATCTTTGGGGTTGTCTGTCTAGTGGTCACAACGGGAATGAGGCGGTGCAGTGATTGTGGTCCGAACTTCATACTCATAAATTGGGTTTGGGATAAGAAGGCCAACAACAAATTGCTTAAATCTGTTGATCCAAGATTGCAAGATTTTGAAGTAGAGGAAATGGAGAGAATGCGCATTGTTGGGCTCTCGTGTGTGCTTCCAAGTGCCTCCAAAAGGCCAATAATGAGGGATGTTATACCGGTATTAAAAGGAAAATCCTATCTTCCTGAGCTACCCTGTACAAAACCTTCATTTAGACTACGATTTACCAATGAATACTACAGATGGATCGGCATCAACTGAATCATCACCTATTGAATATGATTTGGCATCACGCTACATAAGGGAGAGCATGAGGACGCTAATACCTGAAGGCCCTATCCCTACTCCATTAACAAACTACAATCTATCAAGGAATTCTGAGGATGGATCGATATCACCTTGCATGGAGCCATTAGAATCAGTAAGTTCTGCTGGATATGAATCAGCATCTGAATCACTTACAGAAGGAAGAGCAACAAACACACCGTGTCAGATTCAATGGTGGCAACTTCGATATGTAATGGTATGATACAATACAAATTGATTTCTTGTACTATGTTATAGAACTATTGATCAATCAGATAAAGTCATCAAGCTCACAACTGTTCCTTTATACCGGCTACTGCCAATTGAATTAGGTGCTTCAACATTTGGAATCGTATTACCCCATTGCTAGCATAAATACATTTCTTTCAAATATCCAGTTTGGTTTTGTTGAAATTCTCTTGGAGTTTCTATGGAGTATCCATTTGAAGCATGCTGGGAATCTTCCTATAAGTCAATCAATTAATTCCTGAAAATTCCCATTTCAGCAGTAGAAATGAGAGCGCAGAAATCGAAATAGATGCATTCTGATAATGCAATGATGATGGACCTGAAAATTCCCATGTCACTAGTAGAAATGTGAGCTCAAAAATCAAAATGGATGCTTCCCGTTTCCCAGAGGTTTCAACGTCGTCTTTTAACCCAGAAGTTCGTGTTCTTACACTGAGTATTTCTTCTTTCTATTAGTCTCTAGTAGTCTAGGCCTAGGTCTATAGTAGTCTAAAACGGTGGTATGGCATGAGAGTGAAACATGTGTAGAAACCTGCCACCCTCCCTCCCGAGAGAAGGCGCCGCAAATGTAGGGAGATACAGAAGATACCGAGACCACGCGTCTGCATCCGCACCAGAGAAAGGAAACCGAAAACACTAGAAACCACGCCCCGGAGAATAAGCCGGCCCAAAAAGACCAACCTAATTGTAAATAAAATAAAATAAAATGATATCAAATTTTAAAAATATAGAATAAAAAACATATTTTAAAAAAAAAACTCCCGCGAGTCGGTTTCCACACTTGTTTTGCTCTCCTGTAGTACGACCAATTTAGAGTGCTACAGACATAGGCCAAGACTACTAGAGAATAACAAAAAGGGGGAAAGGAATGATACAGTGTAAGAACTGGGACCTCTGGGTTAAAAGAGAAGCTGAGACCTCTGGATAATAGAAGCATCCTTTTCAATTTCTGTGTTCTCATTTCTACTAGTGAAATGAGAATTCTCAGGTTCATCCCCATTGCATTATTTCTGGTTTTTGTCTGCCTTGCTATTTTGAAGTTCATTCCACAGTATGTATGTCTTTTTATGATTTTTATTGCTTCGTATTTTATTTTACCATTTCTCATTTTCTGTGAAATGAGAATAGATATCATTGCTTTTGTTTGTATTTTGTTTTATGATTTCTCGTATTCTGCGAAGTGAGAAGAGAGGCGATGGAGGAAGAAGGAGAAGAGAGGTGATGAAAAACCCCTGATACCCACTGCTCTTCTTCGTATTTTGTTTTATGAGAAGAGAGATGATCGAGTAGAAGGATAAGAGAGGAGATGGAGGGAGAAGGAAAAGACGGTGTTGGCTAGTCCGGCGTAGGAAATCAGAGTATCATCGTTTGTGCACCATCCTTGAAGTAATGCTACCAGACCTCTGAGAAATGAAACTGAGAGACGGTGAGAGAGGGAGAAAAACTGCCTGTTCAGATTAGGGCCTGGCTTGGTGGTCGCCTTTCATGGAATTTTTTTTGAAATACTTCTTTCAATTTGGTCTCTTCCCCTTTATTCATTTCCTTCCGTTCTCTCTTCACTCTACTTTTTTTTTTCATCCATTTCCCATTGATGGAAGAGAGGAAGATGAGGAAAATGGCAATGCCTTAGTTGTTTTTCCATCTATTCCATCACAGCACCAAGTTCTTTTCCCATTCCTTCCATGGCAGCACCAGAGATATATGGGTAAAACCGGTATTTTGAAAAACAATTACTTAGTGCTCCCTCTAAAACAAAAATATTAGTGTCCAAATCATGATTTTAGAATCTGGGGATTTTGTTTGTTTCAGTTGGATTAGACCGAACTTGAGTGAGACAGTGGAAGTGAATATTCCACGAGTTGATTTTTTTTTCATTCATTAAATGTTCCCTCCAAAATCAGTGGATTACACTTGCTTAAATTAAATAGAAGAAAAAACCAAATCCTATGCTAAATACCGTAAGAACCCGTTGCGAACTGCAAAAAACCACTAGAAGAAATCGAAATGGATGCTTCTATTATCCAAAGGTCTCAGCTTCCTTTTAACCCAGAGGTTCCAGTTCTTACACTATATCACTCCTTTCGTCCTTTCCGTTATTCTCTAGTAGTCTAGGCCTATGTTTGTAGTAGTCTAAAATGGTCATACTACAGGAGAGCGAAACACGTGTGGAAACCGAATTGCGGGAGTTTTTTTTTTAATATGTTTTTTATTCTATATTTTGAAAATCTGATATCATTTTTTTTTTTTTTTTTTTACAATTAGGCTGGTCTTTCTTGGCCGGCGTATTCTCTGGGGCTTGGCTTCTGGCTTTTTCTGCTTCCTTTCTCTGGTACGGATGCAGACGCTTGGTCTCAGTATCTTCTGTATCTCTCTTCATTTGCAGTGCCTTCTCCTCTAGGGGAGGGTGGCAGGTTTCTACACATGTTTCGCTCTCATGCCGTACCAACCTCTTAGACTACTACAGACCTAGGCCTAGACTACTAGAGACTAACACAAATAAATGATACTCAGTGTAAGAACTCGGACCTCTAGGTTAAAAGACGACGCTGAAACCTCTAGGTAACGGGAAGCATCCATTTCGATTTTTGCGCTCTCATTTCTACTAATGAAATGGGAATTCTCATGTCCATCGTCATTGCATTACCAGAAAACATCTATTTCGATTTTGACGCTCTCATTTCTACTACTGAAATGGGAATTTTTAGGTCCATCTTCATTGAAATACTTCTGGTCTCCGTCTTTGTTGCCATTTTGATGTTCATTCCACAGTATGTATGTCTTTCTTTCTGAATGTGATACCCACTGCTCCTTTTCGTATTTTGTTTTATGATTTCTCATTTTTTAAGAAATGAGAAGATATATCACTGCTCTTCTTTGTATTTTGTTTTATGATTTCTTATTTTCTGCGAAATGAGAAGAGACTAACAGTGCTCTTCTTCGTATTTTGTTTTATGATTTCTCATATTCTACGAAATAAGAAGAGAGGCGATGAAGCGAGAAGGAGAATTGAGGAGATGGAGGGAGAAGGAAAAGATGGTGTTGGCTGGTCCGACATAGGAAATCAGAGTGTCACCATTTGTGCCAATGTTATCAGGGCCGAACTATCTAACAATCCATTTTCGAGGCATTTTAGGTTCAACCGGGTTCAACCGAATTCAACAGGATTAAACTGGGTTCAACCGGATTAAAACGGATTCAACTGTGGTTAAAGTGGGTAAAAACCGGTCAAGTAATAATTTAATATAAATATTGTACATAACATTAATATGAGTAATATTAATATAAATATTACAAATGACATTCAAACTCTAAGTAATATTAATATAAATATCACAAATAACTTTCAAACTCTAAGTAATATATCAAAACGGTGAAAGATATGTGATAGAATTAGTAAGAAACTTTTAAATTTCAAATATACCTATTTTTTTAAAATAATTTTTTTTTAAATATTGTGAACCGCAGTTCACTGTTTGTGGTTTTATATGGTTCATTGTGGTTTTTTGCAGTTCACAACGGTTTTTTACGGTATTTAACGTAGGATTTGGTTTTTTTATTCTATTTAATGTAAGCAAGTGTAATCCACTTATGTTGAAGGGAATAATTAATTAATGAAAAAAAAATCAACTCGTGGAATATTCACTTCCATTGTTTCATTCAATTTCGGTCTAACCGAGCTAAAACAAACAAAATCCCCAGATTCTAAAATCATGATTTGGTCACTAATATTTTTGTTCTAGAGGGAACACTAAGTAATTTTTTTTCAAATTACCGGTTTTACCCGTATATCTCTAATGCTGCCACGGATGGAATGGGAAAATAACTCGGTGCTGTGATGGAATAGATGGGAAAACAACTAAGGCATTGCCATTTTCCTCATCTTCCTTTTTTTCCATCGATGGGAAATTCATGAAAAAAGAAAGTGGAGTGAAGAGGGAACGGAAGGAAACGAAAGAAGGGGAAGAGACCAAATTGAAAGAAGTATTTCAAAAAGAAATTCCAAGAAAGGCGACCACCAAGCCTGGCCCTAATTTGACCAGGCAGTTTTTCTCCTTCTCTCTCCGTCTCTCAGTTTCATTTCTCAGAGGTCCGACAGCATTACTTCAAGGTCGGTGCACAAATGATGACACTCTGATTTCCTAGGCCAGACCAGCCAACACCGTCTTTTCCATCTCCCTCCATCGCCTCTCTTCTCCTTCTCCTCGATCGTCTCTCTTCTCATTTTGCAGAAAATGAGAAATCATAAGACAAAATACGAAGAAGAGCAGTGGGTATTGGGGGTTTTTCATCACCTCTCTTCTCCTTCTTCCTCCATCGCCTCTCTTCTCATTTCGCAGAATACGAGAAATCATAAAACAAAATAAAAACAAAATCAGTGATATCTGTTCTCATTTCGCAGAAAATGAGAAATGGTAAAATAAAATACGAAGTAGTAAAAATCATAAAAAGACATACATACTGTGGAATGAACTTCTAATTGGCAAGGCAGACAGAGACCAGAAGTAATGCAATGGGGATGAACCTAAGAATTCTCATTTCACTAGTAGAAATGAGAGCACAGAAATCAAAATGGATGCTTCTATTATCAAGAGGTCTCAGCTTCTCTTTTAACGCAGAGGTCCTAGTTCTTACAATGTATCACTCCTTTCTTCCTTTCTATTATTCTCTCATAGTCTAGGCCTATGTCTGTAGTAGTCTAAAATGGTCGTACTACTGGAGAGAGAAACACGTCTGGAAACCGACTCGCATGAGTGTTTTTTTTTTTAAATAGGTTTTTTATTCTATATTTTTAAAATCTAATATCATTTTATTTTATTTTTTTTATAATTAGGCTGGTCTTTCTTGGCCGGCTTATTCTCCAGGGCATGGCTTCTGGCGTTTTCGGCTTCCTTCTCTGGTGCAGATGCAAACGCGTGGTCTCGGCATCTTTTATATCTCTCTTCATTTGCGGTACCTTCTCCTCTGGGTAGGGTGCAGGTTTTTATACATATTTCGCTCTCATGCCGTACCACCCTTTTAGACTACTATAGACCTAGGCCTAGACTACTAGAGACTAACACAAAGAAGTGATCCTCAGTGTAAAAACTCGGACCTCTAGGTTAAAAGACGACGCTGAAACCTCTAGGTAACGGGAAGCATCCATTTCGATTTTTGCGCTCTCATTTCTACTAATGAAATGGGAATTTTCAGGTCCATCGTCATTGCATTACTAGAAAACATCTATTTAGATTTTTGCGCTCTCATTTCTACTACTGAAATGGGAATTTTTAGGTCCATCTTCATTGCAATACTTCTGGTCTCCGTCTTCGTTGCCATTTTGATGTTCATTCCATAGTATGTATATCTTTCTTTTTATGATTTTTACCCATTGCACTTCTTTGCGTTACTAACTGAATGTGATACTCACTGCTCCTTTTCGTATTTTGTTTTATGATTTCTCATTTTCTGCGAAATGAGAAGATATATCACTGCTCTTCTTCATATTTTGTTTAATGATTTCTTATTTTCTGAGAAATGAGAAGAGATATCAGTGCTCTTCTTCGTATTTTGTTTTATGATTTTTCATATTCTGCGAAATGAGAAGAGAGGCGATGAAGGGAGAAGGAGAAGAGAGGCGATGAGGGAGAAGGAAATGATCGTGTTGGCTAGTCCGGCATAGGAAATCAGAGTGTCACCGTTTGTGCCGATGTTATCCGGGCCGAACTATCCAACGAACCGTTTTCGAGGCATTTTAGGATCAACCGGATTCAACCGGGTTCAATCGGATTCAACTGCGGTTAAAGCCTGTAACACCCCAATTTCTCAATGAAGTGGATAATTACGAAAATGCCCCTGATGCAGTAAATTAATTATTTGGTTATGTCAAATAAGGAAATGGTGGGGCCCATTGCTCAAATTAAGATCATATGAGCACATTATAAATGTCGAGTTTGATTGGATGAGTAATGAACATCAATTGGGTCGAAAATGGCTAAATGGGTCAAAAGGCCCAATTGGACCCAATGGGTCATAATGGATGATTTGACCATTGTGTAAGCTCAAATTAAATGGGGTCAAGCTGAACTGATTGGAAATCAAGTATAGCAAAAATGGGTAGGCTTGATGCACAAGTGAAAACCAATTATAAATGGCAAAATCAGCCCATTAATTGGTTATGTTGTCAAAACGGGTCAAGGGGCTAATTGGGGACCCAATGGGTCAGGTTGACCAAGTTGACCACGGATGACCGTGTGGGCCCTCAATTGAACTCAAGTGTGAGTTAGTTCAGCTTGAGTTGGACTGATTTGGAGTGAGTTTGATTTAAGAAAAGAGTTGACTCAAACTTGGTGCATTAAATGTGATGAGTTGGATGAGTTGAGTTGGAATAAAAAGAGCATGATCCTAGTGAGTCAAGAGGAGGTGGAAAGGAGTTTTAATCTCACACAACACTTAATCAAATCAATCCAGCCATTGAGAGTGAAGAGGTGCCTTGGCAAAGCCAAGGGACACCAAGGTTGGGCGGCGCCAATTCATTTAATGGATGCATTGGTTCATTTCCAAAGGGTGCAACATTTGGCACCAAAGGGTCTCTTGGTTGACACCCAATACCCCATCGGTTTTGGCAAGATTAAATGAGGGAAATGAATGTAAGATGGGACTGAAACTACAAAAGGAAAAGGTTACCTTTCTTGGCCGATTTTCACATTGAAAACCCAAGAAATTCCCATCTCTCTCTCTCCCTCTCTTCAAGTTCATTTTTCTTGGCTGAACAGCAGAGGTTTTGGCATCAGTTAATCAAGCATAAACAGCAAAGGAAAGAACGCAAAGAAGGACTGGAAGTAAAGATTAAAAGCAAGGAAGTTTGGTAAGTTTTTACTTAAGTGTTTGGTTTAATAAAGAGCTTGAAGTTATAAAACTTGGATGACATAATTTGGTCATGTATGACTGAATTTGTCATAGGTCTAAACCTGGGATTAGATGGCTTAAAAGGATAAGAAAATATGCCATTGGGTTCGGCCAGATGGGCTGGCCGAACCCCATGAAAAATGTGGATTTGATTTGGATGGTTTTTGGAATTTAAAACCATACAAGTATGGGACTGTTTTTAGATGTTTTATTAGATTTATAGTGTATGTTTTAAAAAGGTTAAAACATAAATATGGAAGTTTGATTTAGACCTTGATGAATGATTGAGAAATTCAAAACCAAAGGTCATAGAGTTCGGCCACCATGGAGGGCCGAACCCCATGTAAATGATTGGTGGTCTTGATGTTTTTGAAACATAGAAACCATGAAGTTGGTGGACTGTTTTTGATGTTTCATTAAGACTCAAATGCATGTTTTAAATAGGGTTAAAAACATGGACTTGAATGACATCAAGGACTGAAGGTATCATGGGTCTAAATCATAGATTAAAATTGATGAAATGGACCATTGGGATCGGCCATCTTGGATGGCTGAATCCCATGAAGTGTTATGGTCATTTGGACAAAGTGGTGAACTTATTTGGATGGTTTTGAAGGGTAAAAACATGGTAACATTGTACTGATTTTTATATGTGTAAATGACACATAAAACATGCTTAAGAGGACCAAAACATGGACATATTAGATGATTTTGGTGAGTTAAAAACCATATAAATTATGGTGTTTTATGTGATTTAATGAAGATTAACTTGCTGCTATTGGTTGGCCAATATAGGGCTGAACCATGTCAAGGTTAGGGTTAAGATACTGATTCAAATCATGGGTAGTTAATGGACCAATTAAATCAAGGGAACCATTGGGTTCGGCCATGTGCATGGCCGAACCCCATCGGGCTGTTTTTGGGATAAATGGATCATGGTACAGGTTAAATGGACCACTTCATATGGAGCATTTTGTGTGGAAGGTTTGTATTGAATTAAAAGGTTTTAAATGTAAGATCATGGATCATGATAATAGGTTTTGGGGTGGATCCATTACATGGAATGGATCGGTAGTTTTAAAAGGTTAAATCCTAAGTTGATGATGTCCGGCCATGGGCATGGCCGAACCTCACATGATGTGGTTGGGTCTTAGATGGGAATGAATAAGTAAATAATAGTATGATTTACTGATTGTTATATGGACAAGGTACCGGAAGTTGAACGACGTACGAGTCGTGACCGGGTGACGCTAAAGAAAGACCAAGTACTGAAGTGAATCTTCAGTAGGTTTCCTACCTACTTGTAACCACAATAATGATTTGGTTTTATCATGTTTTTATGAGATATGTTATATTTGATATTAGGTTCCAAATATGTTTTTGAATGATGAGATATGTATTTACAAATGACATACATGTACATTGCATCTCATGCATAGACATGGGATGATGATTGAGGATATGCTGTGTTGCAATTATGAGTTACCGTCCTCCTTAGGCGATGAGAGTCCCGCCAGGAGGAGTAACATGAAGATAAGAGTCACATTGGTCTCCTTAGGCGATGAGAGTGCCGCCAGGAGGACTAATAAGTGATATGAAACAACTCAATGATGAAGTGTCTTTCCACAGGTAACGAGGATTACTGTGGATTACCTTATCATGTGAGACCCAGATGAAAGTGTACTATGATTTACCTTGACAATGACAGTCCCGTCAAGTGATGGCTATGTATGCGTGATGGGGTGGGGCTCATTACATTTGCATACATACATAGCATGGTTTTATATGTTTTTGATGATCATGTACTATGATATATATATATGCATGTTTTACAAGCTAACCATGTGGTAGCCCTGATTCGGGAACTACTGGGCGCGTTGATCTAACGCCCTAATTCTATTCTTAGAGGATAATGCAGGAACAAGGAAAGGGAAAGAGAAGGTCGATGACCGGGAGGGGAGCCAAGCCTAAGCGCTTGAATGTTGAACTGGACTTCTTTATTACTGTCATTTGAATTATAGATTGTGGACATGTAATAAGTTATTAATTTGCTATGGTTTGATTAGGCTATTAACTATGGATGGTTGTTTTATCTTAATTATCATTTGAAACTGTTATTTGCTATCTATTCATATTATTTCCGCAGTTAGTCTAGTTTATTCCGCATGTTGTTGTTAGTTCCATGTGTGATTTATTATTATGGTCTAGTCCATGTACACATGGGTGGCCAATTAAGGTTCAGACTTGAGTAGTCTGAACTTAACTCGCGTCGTGGCACTCCCGCTCTCATTCACTCTGTGTTTCTTTTAAAAGAAATTTTCAGACTCTGATTTTCGGAAGGGTGGAAAAGGGCGGGCCGTTACAAAGCCGGTAAAAACCGGTTAAGTAATAATTTAATATAAATATTGTATATAACATTAATATGAGTAATATTAATATAAATATTACAAATGACATTCAAATTCTAAATAATATTAATATAAATATCACAAATAACATTCAAACTCTAATAAATATATCAAAACGGTGAAAGATATGTGACAAAAATAGTAGGAAACCTCTAAATTTCAAATATATCTATTTTTTTAAAATAAAAAATTTTCAAATATTGTGAACCGCGGTTCACGGTTTGCGGTTTTATACTGTTCATTGCGGTTTTTTGCAGTTCACATCGGTTTTTTACGGTATTTAGCGGAGGATTTGGTTTTTTGTTCTGTTTAATTTAAACAAGTGTAATCCACTGATTTTGGAGGGAACAATTAATTAATGAAAAAAAATCAACTTGTGGAATATTCACTTCCACTATCTCACTCAATTTCGGTCTAATCCAGCTGAAACAAACAAAATCTCCAGATTATAAAATCATGATTTGGACACTAATATTTTTGTTCTAGAGGAAACACTGAGTAATTTTTTTTCTAAATTACCCATATATCTCTAGTGCTACCATGGAAGGAATGGGAAAAGAACTTGGTGCCGTGATGGAATAGATGAGAAAACAACTAAGGCATTGCCATTTTCCTCATCTTCCTCTCTTCCATCGATGGGAAATGGATGAAAAAATAAAATTGGAGTGACGAGAGAACGGAAGGAAACTAAGGAAGGAGAAGAGACCAAATTGAAAGAAGTATTTCAAAAAAAAATGCCAAGAAAGGCGACCACCAATCTAGGACCTAATTTGACCAGGCAGTTTTTTCCCTCTCTCTCCGTCTCTCAGTTTCATTTCTCATAGGTCCGGCAACATTACTTCAAGGACGGTGCACAAACGATGACACTCTGATTTCCTAGACCAAACCTGCCAACGCCGTCTTTTCCTTCTCCCTCCATCGCCTCTTTTCTCCTTCTCCTCGATCATTTCTCTTCTCATTTTGCAGAAAATGAGAAATCATAAAACAAAATACGAAGAAGAGCAGTGGGTATCGGGGGTTTTTCATCACCTCTCTTCTCACTTCGCGGAATACGAGAAATCATAAAACAAAATACAAACAAAAGCAGTCATATCTGTTCTCATTTCGCAGAAAATGAGAAATGGTAAAATAAAATACAAAGCAGTAAAAAACATAAAAAGACATACATACCGTGGAATGAACTTCAAAATGGCAACGCAGACGGAGACCAAAAGTAATGCAATGGGGATAAACCTGAGAATTCTCATTTCATTAGTAGAAATGAGAACACAGAAATCGAAATGGATACTTCTATTATCCAGAGGTCTCAGCTTCTATTTTAACCCAGAGGTCCTAGTTCTTACACTGTATCACTCCTTTCTTCCTTTCTGTTATTCTCTAGTAGTCTATTCCTATGTCTGTAGTGGTCTAAAATGGTCATACTATAGGAGAGCAAAACAGGTGTCGAAACCGACTCGCGGGAGTGTTTTTTTTTAAATATGTTTTTTATTCTATATTTTTAAAATGTGGTATCATTTTATTTGATTTTTTTTACAATTAGGCTAGTCTTTCTTGGCCGGCTTATTTTCTGGGGCATGGCTTCTGGCGTTTTTTGTTTCCTTTCTCTCGAGCAGATGTAGACGCGTGGTCTCGACATCTTCTGTATCTCTCTTCATTAGCGGCGCTTTCTCCTCGGGGGGGGGGGGGGGGGGTGTGGCAGGTTTATACACATGTTTCGCTCTCATACTGTACCGCCCTTTTAGACTACTACAGACCTAGGCCTAGACTACTAGAGACTAACAAAAAGAAGTAATACTCAGTGTAAGAACTTGGACCTCTGGGTTAACAGACGATGCAGAAACCTCTGGGTAACGGGAAACATCCATTTCGAATTTTTCGATCTCATTTCTACTAGTGAAATGAGAATTTTCAGGTCCATCGTCATTGAATTACCAGAAAGCATCTATTTCGATTTCTGCGCTCTCATTTCTACTACTGAAATGGGAATTTTCAGCTCCATCTTCATTGCAATACTTCTGATTTGGAATTACCCAATGCTCTTCTTTGCATTACTAACTGAATGTGATACCCACTGCTACTTTTCGTATTTTGTTTTATGATTTTTCATTTTCTGCGAAATGAGAAGATATATCACTGCTCTTCTTTGTATTTTGTTTTATGATTTCTCATTTTCTGCAAAATGAGAAGAGATATCATTGCTCTTCTTTGTATTTTGTTTTATGATTTCTCATATTGTGTGAAATGAGAAGAGAGGCGATGAAGGGAGAAAGAGAAGAGAGACGATGGAGGGAGAAGGAAAGGACGGTGTTTGCTCGTCCAGCATAGGAAACCAGAGTGTCACCATTTGTGTTAGCCCCTTCTTTTGTGTGTCTTTGGATATGATTAATGGGATTTTGGACGTTTTGCAGGATTTACAAGGAAATATAAGATATGAGAATTCAAAAGGTAAATTTTGCAATTTATGGGTATAAGTTGATATTTTTGGAAAGTTGGAATTTTTAATAATTATTTTACCACAATTTTAAGGGTTTTATTCTTAAAATAATTAATTTAAATTCATTTTTGAGAGTTTGGATTTATTTGTTATTTTTAGAATTGATTGTAAGTGGTAAAATTATTTATTAGATTTTTCATACTTAGAAAAGCCTAATTATTAAGGCCATTATGAAAAACCTATGAAGAAATCCACATGTGTGAAGACTATTTTCATCATCTCAGGAAATCAGCATTTTAAACAGTAACCGCAGGAAATCCTATAAGTTCATCAGGATTGTGAAAAGTACCACATACATTGCCTAAATGGATCCTGTTTAAGGACATGACTAAATGTACCTAGACTGTTCTCTCCAGCACTTCTCCATCCCCATAGATCTACATACTGCTACAAATAACCATAGAAAATAACATAAAGGATGGATTTGGAAACAGCCAAAAAACATAAGCAAAATAAAAATCCAAATGAAATATCCGAATTATATCAAACATGTAAAGAGGGGTGGGCCAGGGTGTTATGATTGACATGGTAACATGACACAATTAAGCCTGCAAGAAAGAGCAAATTGTACAACCAACTGACTGTAAATTGTAACCAATTTAGATGCTGACATCTAAATTCAATTTCTTGCACACTATCTTTTTAGATAGACTAGCAGAAAGTGCTTCGTGCAAGTGAAAATGGTCAAAATTTATCGTTAATAATTCTCTCTTCAATGTACAAGTTTTTGTACATTGTAGAGCTTTTCGGAATGTTTTAGAATGATCCGGAATGCTCAAGAAGAGACATAATTTGGAACTACTTTAAATGAAATCCAAAATAAAAATCAATAATTCAACAAATACAAAACAATACTAAAATTAATAACCTAAAAACAAGCTATACTATATATCACACCCAGAGATTAACCCAACCTAGCTCTCTTATAATTTATGTAAATAAGAGATTACATGTACATTGTAGAGCTTTTCAAAATGTTCTAGAATGATCCAGAATGCTTAAGAAGAGTCTGGAACAATCCAGAAGGTTCCGGAAGATTCCAGATGGTTCAAGAAGATTCTAGAGAATTTTGGAGTTCTCTAGAAGATTATAAAATTGTGTAGAAGTGTGTGGAGTCTTGTAGAACACTCTGGAATTTTCTAAAAGCTTATGGAAGAAGGAAAAAGTAGGGTCTAAAAAGCTTCTAGATGATTCTTGGTGTGCAGAAATTGTAAAATATGTTAGGAGTTTCTAGAATTCTTCACAGCACCAGCCTTGAAGTTGAAGGAGATTCTTGTGTCTTGATGAATTTATCATAGTTGTCATCTCCCTTGGAAAGGTGTCTCTAAAATACTTCTCTTTGTTAAAAATTTTAACTGCTATAGTCTTACTAGAGGTGAGTACACCTCTGTACACAGTCCCAGCAGACCCTCCTCCTAGATGTTTATTAGAATGGAATCTCTCTGTTGCAGATCTTATCTCAGAGAGAGATAACTTTGAAAGATTTTCTTCACATGGTTCTCAACAATATGTTGAATTCCCCCTTTCTCATTTCAATTATCTTCTTCCTTATCTGATTCCATGTAGCTACCATCACTGCTATGGAGAAGCTGAATGTTGCTACCCCAATGCCATGTATTAGCCCTATTCCTCTTGTATTCCTTCCTTGAGGCCAATATCACCTGTCCTCGGGGGGGGGGGGCAGGTGGCAGGTTTATACACATGTTTCGCTTTCATACTGTACCGCCCTTTTAGACTACTACAGACCTGGGCCTAGACTACTAGAGACTAACAAAAAGAAGTAATACTCAGTGTAAGAACTCGGACCTCTAGGTTAAAAGACGATGCTAAGACCTCTGGGTAACGGGAAGCATCCATTTCGATTTTTGCACTCTCATTTCTACTAGTGAAATGATAATTTTCAGGTCCATCGTCATTGAATTACCAGAAAGCATCTATTTCGATTTCTGCGCTCTCATTTCTACTGCTAAAGTGGGAATTTTCAGCTCCATCTTCATTATAATACTTCTGGTCTATATCTTCGTTGCCATTTTGATGTTCATTCCACAGTATGTCTTTCTTTTTATGATTTTTACCCATTGATCTTATTTGCATTACTAACTGAATGTGATACCCACAGCTCCTTTTCGTATTTTGGTTTATGATTTCATTTTTTCTCCGAAATGAGAAGATATATCACTGCTCTTCTTCGTATTTTGTTTTATGATTTCTCATTTTCTGCGAAATGAGAAGAAATATTAGTGCCTTTCTTCGTATTTTTTCTTATGATTTCTCATATTCTGCGAAATGAGAAGAGAGGCGATGAAGGGAGAAGAAGAAGAGAGGCGATGGAAGGAGAAGGAAAAGATGGTGTTAGCTGGTTCAACATAGGAAATCAGAGTTTCACCGTTTGTGCCAATGTTATCAGGGCTGGACTATCTAACGAACCATTTTCGAGGCCTTTTAGGTCCAACCGGATTCAACCGCAATCAACCAGGTTCGACTGAATTCAACTGCAGTTAAAGCCAGTAATAGCCGAGTTCAACTGCAGTTAAAGTCGGTAAAAACCGGTCATGTAATAATTTAATATAAATATTGTATATAACATTAATATGAGTAATATTAATATAAATATTACAAATGACATTCAAACTCTAAGTAATATTAATAAAAATATCACAAATTGGATTCAAAGTCTATGTAATATATCAATACGGTGAAAGATATGTGATAAAAATAGTAAGAAACATTTAAATTTCAAATATATCTATTTTTTTTAAATAAAAATTTTCAAATATTGTGAACCGCGGTTCACTCTTTGCGGTTTTATACTGTTCATTGTGGTTTTTTACAGTTCGCAACTGTTTTACGATATTTAGTGTAGGATTTGGTTTTCTCTTCTATTTGATTTAAGCAAGTGTAATCCACTGATTTTAGAGGGAACAATTAATTAATGAAAAAAAAATCAACTCACGGAATATTCACTTCCACTGTCTCACTCAATTTCAGTCTAATCCAATTGAAACAAACAAAATCCCTAGATTCTAAAATCATGATTTGGACACTAATATTTTTGTTCTAGAAGGAACATTGAGTAATTTTTTTTTCAAAATACCGGTTTTACCCGTATATCTCTGGTGTTGCCATGGAAGGGATGAGAAAAGAACTTCATGCTGTGATGGAATAGATAGGAAAACAACTAAGGCATTGCCATTTTCCTCATCTTCCTCTCTTCCATCGATGGGAAATGGATGAAAAAAAAAAATGGAGTGAAGAGAGAACGAAAGGAAACGAAGGAAGGGGAAGGGACCAAATTGAAAGAAGTATTTCAAAAAAAAATCCAAGAAAGGCAACCACCAAGCCAGGCCCTAATCTGACCAGGCAGTTTTTCTCCCTCTCTCTCCGTCTTTCTGTTTCATTTCTCAGAGGTCCGGCAGCATTACTTCAAGGTCGGTGCACAAACGATGACACTCTGATTTCCTAGGCCGGACTAGCCAACACCGTATTTTCCTTCTCCCTCCATCGCCTCTCTTCTCCTTCTCCTCGATCGTCTCTCTTCTCATTTTGCAGAAAATGAGAAATCATAAAACAAAATACGAATAGGAGCAGTGGGCATCGACGGTTTTTCATCACCTCTCTTCTCATTTCGCAGAATACGAGAAATAATAAAACAAAATACAAACAAAAGCAGTGATATCTGCTCTCATTTCGCGGAAAATGAGAAATGGTAAAATAAAATAAGAAGCAGTAAAAATCATAAAAAAGACATACATACCGTGGAATGAACTTCAAAATGGCAAGGCAGACAGAGACCAAAAGTAATGCAATGGGGATGAACCTGAGAATTCTCATTTCACTAGTAGAAATGAGAACACAGAAATCGAAATGGACGCTTTTATTATCCAGAGGTCTCAGCTTCTCTTTTAACCCAAAGGTCCCAGTTCTTACACTGTATCACTCCTTTCTTCCTTTCTGTTATTCTCTAGTCGTCTAGGCCTATGTCTGTAGTAGTCTAAAATGGTCGTACTACAGGAGAGCAAAACACGTGTGGAAACCAACTCGCGGGAGTGTTTTCTTTTTTTTAGTATGTTTTTTTATTCTATATTTTTAAAATCTGATATCATTTTATTTTATTTTATTTACTATTAGGCTGGTCTTTCTTGGCCGGCTTATTCTCCGGGGCATGGCTTCTGGCGTTTTCTGCTTCCTTTCTCTGATGTGGATGTAGACGCGTGGTCTCGGCATCTTCTGTATCTCTCTACATTTGCGGCGCCTTCTCCTTGGGAGGGAGGGTGGCAGGTTTCTACACATGTTTCGCTCTATTGCCGTACCACCCTTTTAGACTACTACAGACCTAAGTCTAGACTACTAGAGACTAACAGAAAGAAGTGATATTCAGTGTAAGAACTCGGACCTCTGGGTTAAAAGACGATGCTGAAACCTCTGGGTAATGGGAAGCATCCATTTCAATTTTTGCGCTCTCATTTCTACTAGTGAAATGGGAATTTTCAGGTCCATCGTCATTGCATTACCAGAAAGCACCTATTTCGATTTCTGCGCTCTCATTTCTACAACTGAAATGGGAATTTTCAGGTCTATCTTCATTGCAACACTTCTGGTCTTCGTCTTCGCTGCCATTTTGATGTTCATTCCACAGTATGTCTTTCTTTTTATGATTTTTACCCATTGCACTTCTTTGCATTACTAACTGAATGTGATACCCACTGTTCCTTTTCGTATTTTGTTTTATGATTTCTCATTTTCTGCGAAATGAGAAGATATATCACTGCTCTTCTTTGTATTTTGTTTTATGATTTCTCATTTTCTGCGAAATGAGAAGAGATATCAGTGTTTTTCTTCGTATTTTGTTTTATGACTTCTCATATTCTGCGAAATGAGAAGAGAGGCGATGAAGAGAGAAAGAGAAGAGAGGCGATGGAGGGAGAAGGAAAAGATGGTGTTGGTTGGTCTGGCATAGGAAATCAGAGTGTCATCGTTTGTGCAAATGTTATCAAGGTCGGACTATCTAACGAACCGTTTTCGAGGCATTTTAGGTTCTATCGGGTTCAACCGGGTTTAACCGGGTTCAACTAAATTCAACTGGGTTCAACTGCGGTCAAAGCCGGTCAAGTAATAATTTAATATAAATATTGTATATAACATTAATATAAGTAATATTAATATAAATATTACAAATGACATTCAAACTCTAAGTAATATTAATATAAATATCACAAATAATATTGCCTCTGGCGTTTTCGGCTTCCTTTCTCTGGTGCGGATGCAGACGTGTGGTCTCGACATCTTCTATATCTCTCTTCATTTGCGGCGCCTTCTCCTCCGGGGGGAGGGTGGCAGGTTTGTACACATGTTTCGCTCTCATGCCGTACCACGTTTTTAGACTACTACAGACCTAGGCCTAGACTACTAGAGACTAACAAAAAGAAGTGATACTTAGTGTTAGAACTCGAACCTCTAGGTTAAAAGACGACGCTGAAACCTCTGGGTAATGGGAAGCATCCATTTCGACTTTTGCACTCTCATTTCCACTAGTGAAATGAGAATTTTCAGGTCCATCGTCATTGAATTACCAGAAAGCATCTATTTCGATTTCTGCGCTCTCATTTCTACTACTGAAATAGGAATTTTCAGGTCCATCTTCATTGCAATACTTCTGGTCTCTGTCTTCGTTGCCATTTTGATGTTCATTCCACGGTATGTCTTTGATTCTATGATTTTTAGCCATTGTTCTTCTTTGCATTACTAACTAAATGTGATACCCACTGCTCCTTTTCGTATTTTGTTTTATGATTTCTCATTATCTGCGAAATGAGAAGATATATCATTGCTCTTCTTCGTATTTTGTTTTATGATTTCTCATTTTCTACGAAATGAGAAGAGAATGATTGCTCTTCTTTGTATTCTGTTTTATGATTTCTCATATTCTGCGAAATGAGAAGAGAGGCAATGAAAGGAGAAAGAGAAGAGAGGCATTGGAGGGAGAAGGAAAAAACGGTGTTGGCTGGTCCGGCATAGGAAATCAGAGTGTCACCATTTGTGTTAGCCCCTTGTTTTGTGTGTCTTTGGATATGATTAATGGGATTTTGGACGTTTTGCAGGATTTAAAAGGAAATATAAGATATGAGAAAAGGTAAATTTTGCAATTTATGGGCATAAATTGATACTTTTGGAAAGTTGGAATTTTTAATAATTATTTTACTACAATTTTAGGGGTTTTATTTCAAAAAAGAATTAATTTAAATCCATTTATGAGAGTTTGGATTAATTTAGTTATTTTTAGAATTGATTGCAAGTGGTAAAATTATTTATTAGATTTTTCATACTTTGAAAGGCCCAATTATTAAGCCCATTAAGAAAAACCCATGAAGAAATCCACATGTGTGAAGACTATTTTCATCATCTCAAGATACATGATGAAGAAATTCGAAATTTACAAGCCAGTATAAGAAGATTTTTTAATTTGGCAAGTGAATTAAGGAAAAAGATACAAAATAAGAAGGGGAGAAAAAGAAGGAAGGTTTGACATATCTTCATCATTTTTGCCATAAAGTTGTACTCCAATGTCCGATTACTTTGATTCTTTTTGGGTTAGAAAGAATACTTCAAGGGCTACAACTTTGTAGTTTACAACTTGTCCTGATTCGGACGTTAACTAGGTCAAAACTGAGATACAATTTGGTACATGTGTATAAAACGGGATTTTGCACCCACTTTCTTTACACGAATTTTACTATTTTTTTGGTGATTGGATATGTATTTCCATTGTTTGTTATAGTAGAAGATCCGAATTA